>BLSH010001156.1:183494-202713 GCA_018402905.1 Glandirana rugosa | reverse complement strand
GTCCCCCCCCCCCCCCCCCCCTTCCTGACCAGGCCATTTTTTGTGATACGGCACTGCATCACTTTAACTGACAATTGCGCAGTGCACGACACTATACCCAAATAAAATTGATGTATTTTTTTTCCCCCACAAATAGAGCTTTTTTTTGGTGGTATTTGATCACCTTTGCAGTTTTTATTTTTTGCTCTATAAACAAGAAAAGACCGACAATTTTGAAAAAAATACAATATTTTTTACTTTCTGCTATAAAAAATACCCAATAAAAATGTAAAAAATGAATTGTCTTCATCAATTTAGGCCAATATGTATTCTGCTACATATTTTTGGTAAAAAAAATACCAATAAGGGTCTATTGATTGGTTTGCGCAAAAGTTATAGCATATACTATGGGATAGATGTATTTTATTATTTTATTTATTTTTTTTACTAGTAATGGTGGCGATCAGCAATTTTTAGCAGGACTGCGACATTGTGGTGGACAAATCAGACACTTAAGTGACACTTTTTGGGAACCAGTGACACCAATACAGTGAGCAATGCTAAAAAAAAATGAAACGTCACTGTACTAATGACACTGGCAGGGAAGGGGTTAACATCAGGGGAGGTCAAAGGGTTAAATGTGTTCCCTGGGAGTGCTTTCTTACTGTGTAGGGGATGGTTTAACGGTAGGAAGACAGAGATCCATGTTCCTGCTTAGCAGAAACACAAGATTTCTGTCTTCCTTACTAGCAGAACGGCAATCTGCCTTGTTTACATAAGCAGACCACCATTCTGCCTCTCTCAGAACGGTTACCGGCAGACATCGGTGTGATGATATGACGTGTGAGACACACACGATTTGATGATATCACGTATGAGACGCACGTCGAGCTGTCTCCATTTTGTTCAGGTGATGCCATTTCAGTGTTAACCTAACAATCTCCCAGTACAGAAACCTCACACACCGCCTCCTCCCTGTTCCGTGTGGAAATTCTAATAAAAAAAGCCACTTGGAAATTGTTATCTTAAGCCATGAGCAGGGTGTTTGTGTTAGCTGACCATAAAACCTAGCAAGCAGGCATCAGAGGGGCTCCGAATTTACAAGGGTCATAAATAGGGAACAGAACATCATGACCTCGCAGCGACCCCACCTCAGGCCTAAAACTTACAATAAATACCCACAGTTCATAACTTCAGTTAGGAGCATGACATATTAATAACACGTATATATTTGAATGTGGAAATTCATACCCAACAAAAAGAATCCACATGTCAAAGGATTTGATCATGCAGGGAACCACTACTAGTTTTTCCTCTTCCGGGTAACGGAGAGTGACAATTCTGTGGTGTTTAGACTTAATTTAATGCACTGCGCATGCTGAGCTTGAATTCCTTAATGTGAGGCTTGCCCGGTGATCCGATCCCGAGATATGATTTTTATACAGAAATTGTGAATTAGGGAAGATGGTAATCCAGGGTCCGCCCTGGACAGCCCACGGACCCCCCTTACCCATGTGAGTGGTCAGGGGCATACAGCCCCATCTCTTTTCACTCAGAGAAAAAGGGAATGCTAAGGCCAGCTGGGAGTTTTCATTTTACCATCAACGAACGAACATCAGAGAACCCATGGAATCATCCTCGAATCCCTGATTGATCACAGACATTTTAAAAGCAAGTGTTTTCATTCTGTTTCTTTGCTGCTGTATATTACGCCTCTTATTGCTTTGTAACATTATTTTTATTTTTCTGTAAATATTTTACTGCACCCAAAATGTGACCTTTTCATTATTAAAACTTATTCTGAAAAGTGTTAATCTTGTCCCTAAAGCTCTTAATGCAAGTTATCACGAATCTGTTCCTTTGAAGAGCGCTACTGTTTAAAATAACTCATCTGAATATCCCTGTCTGTGGTGACAGCTTGTGTTACAGGTGGTTATTCTAAAATCATAATTGGTATTGCTAAAATCCCGAGTTCCTCTTGCTCGGTCCCGAAAGTAGAGATGGTGGCACTGAAAGGGTGAATTGTTTGAATTAGCCCAGTAACAATCGCTCTCAGGCGGCTGGCATTTAGACGGTGGTCCAGCAAACTGGGAAATCTTTGTGCTGGAAGCAGCTGAGAGTGGCATTATTGCGTAAGTGGCAAGCCCGGTGTTAGATCGGGGGGGTCCTCGGACACCCGTCTGTGAGGAGGGCAGCGATATGATACTCAAGTTCATCACAATCGGGTCTGCTGGACCCCCTGATTAGCCCCTGCTGTGTCCAATCACAGCCGGAGATGTGCTTTGGCGGCTCGTGTGTGCCCCCGAGCTGAGCAAAAAAATCACATACCGGTACGTGATTTTGCACTTAAGGGCAGCCCTGCTGCAGTATATGTACGTGGGGCGGTCCTTAAGCAGTTAAAGGTTATATGAGATTTTAGTGATGGGGTTTTTGCATCCCATTAGATGTTCCTCTCAGTTCAGGTTTTCTTGAAATATAACGCATAGGAAAAGTGTCCTGACCGTTTACTGGCCACATGCCTGTTCCAGACTTTCCAGTAAGGAAACATCTGACAACCCTGAAGCTTGCAATGTCAAAAGAAGTCAGCAACAGCAACTTCCATATTTCTGCCATGGCAGGCTCCCTTTAAGGTTGCATTCATTGACATTCTGCTAAGGCCAAGCTCCCGTCGAACAAATAGATGTGCTCCGCTCTGCCATGATTTACAATCCTCCCACTTTCTAATTAACAAAACATCTCTTTGTAATGAGAGCGGATATTCATAATGCTCTGATAACAGATAATCAGAACTTTATGGGTCTCATTATTCTCCCATCCTCATGCTGCACAAGCAATACACATCTCACTCCATAAATAAGCATGGATACAATTTGTAGGTCTGCTTAACTCCATCCATTATTGGCTCTATTTATCAAGCCGTGCCAGTGTCAGGGACTTTCCGGAGCTCTCCCAATGGCTTCCCCTCCCGCTACCAACCTCCTCCTACATACCATTGTCTCTTGAAACAGGTCCTAGATTAAAGCTGAACTCCAGACAGTCATAAAGGACAAAAAATGCTGCAAAAATACATAATTAAATGTATATTGTTTAAATGCAGCCAGTCTAAGTACCTAAAATTTACCCTGATATCAGCATCTTACAGTTCCAGGCTGTTCAGCAGATCTTGGGGGGGGGGGGCAGTACAAGGAGCCAGTTATGTGTGGTGATGTGCAAGGAATACTCTGATAGAGGGAGAGTGGAAAGGGATGAGCTCATCAAGTCTGCTGCTTCTCTTTTCACTGTACAGTCACAGGAAGAGGAGGAAACCAGTAAGTTAGAGTAAAATTGCAGCAGATAAAATTCAGGTTTTCTTCATTGCTAGACAGGACTGTGCAGTGGTGTGTGATAGGGCATGTAAATCTCAGGACTGGATGAGCAGAAATACAATAATTCTGTGGTTGGCAAAACAGCTCTCTTATATGTATTTTATATGTGTGTTTAGCTGTTGCCTGAAGTTCAGCTTTAAAAGTAACCTGTTACTTTGCTCTGTATGGGCATAGGTTTATTTTAAGTTAGCGGATGAATATTAACATCTATTTCTCTAGGCAAAGATCTAAACTATGGCCTCTCGTTAAAAAATATGTGCCGCAGGTTGATCCTGCCAGTGAAGTCCACCTATTGCAGTTTACTGTGATAGTGTGGCAACAATGCTACACTGCTCCTGAATTTAGAGCAGAGTTGTCACTCCCATGAAGCCTGGGAGTGCTTGCACTACAGTAGGATGAGAGGATGTTGCAGTGGGCATGGCTATCAGAATTGTCACTGCTGATTCACAAGCCTGTAGCTTGTCAGCTTTCAGCTGGCCACACCTAGTCCTGTCCAGGGCCGGTGCTACCACTAGGCAAACTAGGCAGCCATCTAGGGGCACATTGCTGCCTTGGATGCAGCCACAGCCAGTTGTTGCTGGGTCCAAACCCCCCCCCCCCCCACTCAGAGTGTGTTGCACAAATACCCAGTTTGCGTTTCTGCTGCCGCAGCCGCGCTGCTCAGCAGCAGTGCAGGCTGTGCAGCAATCAGAGCTGCCACCCGCTGTTCTCAACGCTAGAGTTTGGTTGCTGGAACTGCCCATGTCCTAGCAACCAATAAAGGGCTTGTCCCTCCCCCAGGTCCTGGCATTCAGAGGAGGAGGAAGTTCCTCCTCCAAACCTATCCTGTTCCAGTGCCCATCCTTCCAGCTTCCACCTGTCCAGAGCCGACTGCTGCAATGAGAAGGAACGGATCCTGATGAAAGGGAATGTGCTCCAGGGACCATGATGTAAGGAGTTTTTGGGGACCCTGATGTAAGGTCGCTTTAGGAACCCTGATGTAAGGGGGCTTTAGAGACCCTGATGTAATGTCGCTTTAGGGACCTTGATGTATGGTCGCTTTAGGGTCCCTGATGTAAGAGGCTATGGGGACCCTGATGTAAGGGTTGTGAGCCTAATGAAAGGGGCACTCTAATGTAAGGGGAAATCTGGGGTCCCTGATTTAAGGAGGGGGCTCTAGGAGACCCTGATGTTGGGGGGGGTATGTGAACCCTGATGTAAGGGAAGACTTTGGGATCCTAATGTAAGGGGAGACATTGGGGACCCTAATCAAAGTGGGATCCCCATCCTGTGACGTCACAAGCCGGTCTAGCGCTCTGTGCTCGCTGTACAGCTGCTTCCTGTCAATCCAAGCTGAGGATTCTCTCTGCCTACACTCCCCGCTGGTCGGATGGGCTGTATATCATATCTGCAGACAGGACTCACGCCCAGGATCCCGCTTTGCGCTGGACTGCATCTCTCACAGGAATAATTGATGTGCCTGTTTATCACCATATTCTAGTAAGTGTTTTTAACCCTTTTGGCTGTAATAAAATTGTTAATACTGCACTTAGAGGCGCCTTCTTTGTGTTTACCCTAATGAAAGGAGTCTGGCCCGGGGGGCCCATGTCTAAAGCTTTGTAAGGAGCCCCAAAATTTCTGATAGCTATAGCTACCCTGTTCCCCACACTGCACCAACGTTCCACATACTGCTGCAAGATTTGATGTTAGCTGGAGACAAAGCCGTCTCCTACAAACTTCAGCCAATCCATTTCCAGCCAACATCCACGCAACATCACTTCCTTCCAGCTCTCCAGTCAGTTTCCACACAGAGCTACCTTTGGCAAGGAGGTGAGAAAGCATCCTTGCACAGGCTACATTTGAAGCCTTTATTTTTTTGGGGGGGGTGCAAGTAGCCTAGGGTGCAAAATAGTCTAGCACCGGCCCTGCATACAGCGATCAGCCACAAATTTGTGCCCACCCACCTAATATTGAGTAGGTCCCCCTTTTCCCAAAACAACTGACCCATTGAGGCATGGACTCCACTAGACCACTGAATGTATGTTGTGGTATCTGGCACCAACCTGTCAGTAGCAGTTCCTTTATGTCCTGTAAATTGGGAGGTGGGGTCACCATGGACCAGACTTGTTATTCCAGCACATCCCACAGATGCTCGATTGGACTGATCTGGAGAATTTGGAAGCTGAGTCAACACCTCAAACTAGTTTTTGTTTTCCTCAAACCATTCTTGAACCATTTTTGCACTCTGTGGCAGGGCGCATTATC
Source organism: Glandirana rugosa (assembly GCA_018402905.1). Taxonomy (NCBI): domain Eukaryota; kingdom Metazoa; phylum Chordata; class Amphibia; order Anura; family Ranidae; genus Glandirana; species Glandirana rugosa. The sequence continues at coordinate 197,125 of BLSH010001156.1, read as the reverse complement.
CCTCTGAAATAGGCCGCTGCCATCAGGAAATACAATGAAGGGATGTACTTGGTCAGCAACAATGTTTATGTAGGTGGTACGTATGTATCAAGTAACATCCACATGAATGGTAGGAGCCAAGGTTTCCTAGAAGAACATTGCCCAAAGTATCAGACTGCCTCTGCCGGCTTGCCTTCTTCCCATACAGCATCCTGGTGCCATCTCTTCTCCAGGTAAGTGACGCACACGCACCCGGCCATCCACATGACGTAAAAGAAAACTTCATTCATCAGACCAGGCCATCTTCTTCAGTTGCTCCGTGCTCTGGTTCTGGTGCTCACGTGCCCATTGTAGGTGCTTAGGCTGTGGACAGGGGTCAGCATGGGCCCCCCGACTCGTCTGCGGCCACACAGCCCCATACACAACAAACTGCGATGAGCATTTTTTCTGCTTCCAACACTTCAGGGACAACATCTTCACTTGCTGCCTATTATATCCCATCCACTTTCAGATGTCATTGTATTGAGATCATGAATGGTATTCACTTTACCTGTCAGTGGTCATAATGTTATGCCTATACTGTTATAGAATAAAATGCATACATGCAATGAATAACAATAGAGAGCCAACTTGAAATAATTCCATAAATACATACGATCAGTGCAATAAAAATATAGAAAATATAAAATAAATGTAGCGCCCTCTACCTTAGGTAGGTGCTAGAGAGAGAGAGATTTTTGCTAGGTGAGGCAAATTTAGTCAGTTAGGCCTGATTGTTTTGATTCTGGGCTGGCAGTGGCTCAGGGAGTGGTTGGTGACTCACAGGCAGTGACACCTCTCGGTTACCTCCCCTTTCTGCTTCTAGAGGGTTCTAGAAGAAAGGGTGTGGAAGAGGGGTGGAACTGCCTTCTCAAATACCTGGGGTCAGCCAAGCCAGGGAGGAGAGTTCAGGTGGAAGAGATGGAGATGGAGTAGTACGGAGGCTGTCGGGACCTTGAGAGAGCCCCTAGTCTGGGGGAAGGGGGGTGACTTTGACCTGGGGCGCAGGTGCATCCGGGAGGAGTATGATATCCCGGAACAGAGGCGCAAGTAAGAGAGCAAGAGAAGGACAGCGGGAGAGAGTACTGCCAGAGAGATCTTCAGGAGAGGAACTACAAGTGTCAGGAGTTGATGAGGTATACACACCCTGGGAAGCTGGAAGAGGCCCACCAGAACAGACTGGGGTGAGAGATAGTCTGAGAAGGGTGCAAGAGCCAATTGGGACTGTGGTGCCACTGTGGCAGTGGAGAGGGCCGTTGCAGCCAGGAGGGCTGGCAGGGCCTGGAAGAGAATGGGCTGGGAGCAGTAGTCCATCATAGCTAGTTAGCACTTTAACTAACTTTTCCTACACTATAGGGGCCCGCGGTCCCTGCCTGCAAAGGTTGGTTCGGAGGCTTTGCTAATTAAGAGCAGGCCTCAACATGTGCTAGCTAGGCCATAGAAGTTTGTGCAGGAGAGTGGAACAGGGTTTTACTAAGAAGCAAGTGTCTGCTGGAGGAAGAGAAGGAGTATGGTCCAGTTCAAGTTTGAATCCAATTCACTGGGCATCCCATAACATCCCAATCCCTATCGAAGTTTAATACCTCAATAAAAAAAACAAAACAAAAGCACTGGCTTGCTCTTTATGACTCAGGAAACAGTGTGATTGAGGGCAGTGTGATAAGGTGAACCACTACTTTCAGCAACCCCCCCAAGGCGGCAATGGCTACATAAAAAAAATGTCCCTTTAATCTGAAAATCCTGACTGTATACACAGCAAACATATGCCTCAGTATTTGTATCTACACCCTCAGGGGTACAGAAAACACAGGACGGTGCACATAATAGAACCACAACTTACCCCCTCCTACCAATACAAACCCACTACCCCCCTACACCCATATACCCACAGTACACATCTCAGCCTGCAGCCCCAATCTCCCCCAGTACAGATCTTTCCCCCCAGCCCTTAATCCCCCTCTCAGTCCACCTCAGCTGACATCGCTAGCACAATTAAGCACTTGCCGACCACCTGCCCACAATGTACTGTGGACGAGCAGTGGCCATAGGCAAAGTGACGTACGTCGCTGCCTAGTTCTCAGCTTAGGGAACGTGAATGCGTGCCCCCTGCCCAGTTCCCGTGAGCCAATGATTCATGGACCTGCTCATCGGCTGTGTACATTCACAGCCCAGAGCGCTGTGTTGGTAAACAACACAGAGCTCTGTGCAAAGGGAGCGATCTGAGAGATCTCTAGTAAATCATCACACTTTAAACACATTATACATAGTTAGGCCCACCTTGATTGTTCTAAATGTTAACCCCTTCCCAGCCAGTGTCATTAGTACAGTGACAGTGTATAGTATTATCACTGATCACTGTATTAATGTCACTGGTGATGTCAGTGACAGTTAGGCCTCGTTCACACCATGATGTAGAGATGTCAGTTTTGCTGCGCGCGTTCTGCAAAGGCGTAAAAAAAAAACAATTGTTCTCTATGTGCCCTGTTCAAACCACAACACATGCTTTTTTTTCTGCGCAGGAATCTGCAACATGCATGCAGTTTTCTGCACTGGAAAAAAAAAGACATGACATCAACATAGGTGTGAATAGGGTACATAACGGAATTGCGTGAAAGCTGATGTCAGCGTACATGAAAATGATCTAATTATGACTCTGCAAGTGAAATCTGGCAGGTTTCCCCATCAGTTCCCATCAGTTTTCATGCACATATTGTTCACGAACGAGCCGTAAGTCAGTTCCCACCCAGTGTTAGTTAATGTTAGATTAACCGCCGCACTATCGATCTCCCATTATATGTCGCTGATCACCTCCAATAGTAGTATAGAAAAAAAATACATAAATAAAAATTCCAGTATAAATACCATAGTTTGTAGGTGCTAAAACATTCATGCAAAGCAATCCATTTTTTTTTTATCACAAAGCAGATTATATTTTGGCCAAAATTCATGAAAACCTTTTTTTCTTTTATTGTTTTGTATATGTTTTATAGCAAAAAGTAAAAGGAGGGTAAAAAATGTAACATGTTACTAATACAGCAGCCCTGCACCCCCCGATCCCTTACTGTGACAGTAGTCAGGGGATCCTCTCCCCACATCCGATGTCCCAATTTAAAAAATGATTGATTGTGCAGTGCTTCGCCCACATAACAACATTGTTCATTCACAGAGGTCTGTCATTAAATGAACTACAAGTCTTGCCTGCCACTGTGACAGGCGGCTCATAGGTCTCAATTAACTGTCAGGGTGTTGGCGAGCACCTTCATAGTTCACTAAGGCTCGGTTCACACCTAGGTGACTTGTGATCCGACTTGAGTCGCCCCAAGTCGCTTGACATCCGAAATCCCATTGAAATGAATGGGAGCTGTCTTAATGTACACTACTGAAGTCGCTCCGACTTCAAGGCAACTTCAGAAAAGGTTCCTGTACTACTTCAAGGCGGCTTCTATCCGACTTGTGCCCATAGAATTCAATGGAAGTCACCTCCAAGTCGGATCCCCCATCTATACTGAAGCGACTTTGAAACAACTTTACATTTAAAAAAAAATAAAAAAATTAAAGGCAACCCCCTCCCTTCCTTCTCTGATTGGGCACAGGCAAAGTTGCCTGGCATGGAGGTCACTTAAAGTCGCATTGTAAGTCGCCCAAAATTAAGGATCCTTGGTGTGCTGGCGAATATTGACATGCTATACTGATACCAGTGACCAGCTGGTTGTCGCTGCGGCACCCAATTCACTTTTGAGTGAGTTCCAGGAACATGTGCGATGGGAATATGGACAATGGTAAGTCGCCCAAAGTCGCGCTGAAGTTGTGTTCAAATTTCCTAGCAAAGTCGCCCCCGAAGTCAGATCGCCTAGGTGTGAACCAAGCCTAATTCTTCCTGCTTTTCAGTAATCCTCTGCCTATACAGGATGTATGGGTAGACAGCTGTACTGAGAGTCTGCAGAAGCCTGACATTGTACCCGTGATCTACTGATAGTGGATGCAATGGTCTGCAGGCTCCTAAGAAAAAATTATAAATGCACATTTTATTACATGCAAAAAAGTGTATTTATTATTTTTTTAAAAGTGAACTTATCCTTTAACGCAAGGATCTCCTAACTACGGCCCTCCAGCTGTTGAACTACACTTCCCATGAAGCTTTGCAAAACTCTGATATTCACAGACATGACTATGCATGATGGAAATTTTAGTTCCTGAACAACTGGAGGGCCATAGTTTGGAGACCCCTGCTTTAACGCATAACAGAGGTGGCATTGGAGGTGTCTATCCCTTAAAATGGGTCAGCTTGGATCCTCTAGGTGGGTTTTCCCAGCAGGATCTTGAGTTTGGTATCTTGAAAAGGGCTGCACCAGAAATTACCCTAGTCCCAGGTGGGACTGTTATTGAGACTGAACTAGTTTCTTCCTGCCCCTGCCTCCCTGTGCCTGTAGCTTATGTTTCTATCTTTCTCTTTTATAGATTGATCGTAGCCAAAAGCTCTTGTGGACTGGAGTTCCTTCCCAGCCGTGGCATCCTTCATAGGTAACTATTTCTATTTTCTATTTCTATGATGATTTCACACACCAAGTACAGCCAAGTCAAATGTCTACTGGGGTGAGATGGAGGAGAGGCCCCTATATACAGTACATGGATACCCAATGTCTTCCCACTTTTCCACCAAACGATATGGAAAATGTATGTCACCAACATCACCTATAATTGAAATATGATTTGTCGTAGAGCTTTTTTTCAGCTGGAACTTGGTGGATCGCAGTTCTGCCACTTCTGGCTCTGGCCTCTGCTCTCTGCTCATCACTTTCATTGTAAACACAGAAGTCTGGCTTCTGTGTTTAAAAATGATAGCCAGTGGCTCCCACAAATCAGATCTCCTGAGCAGATCCCACTGAGGGCAGGACAGGGACAAGGGGAATGCAGGTGCCTGTGTTGCAATGCAGTCATGAGCGGGAGAGGGCATGTGGTACACTGCACTCTCTGCAATCTCCATTTCTACCTGGTGCCAGGATGCTGATGCTCTCACTGGGTGATTTCCTGCAAGTGAGAGAGAGGAGCTGCCTGCAGTGTGGGGAAGGGAGATTGTGGGGGAGGGGGCATAGTTGAGTTCCTGCACCTATTCTCTGAGAAATAAAGCCCTTGTTGTCGGTAAGTTACAGTATCAAAAAAGTGAGTACACCCCTCACATTTTTGTAAATATTTTATTATATCTTTTCATGTGACAACACTGAAGAAATGACACTTTGCTACAATGTAAAGTAGTGAGTGTACAGCTTGTATAACAGTGTAAATTTGCTGTTCCCTCAAAATAACTCAACACACAGCCATTAATGTCTAAACCACTGGCAACAAAAGTGAGTACACCCCTAAGTGAAAATGTCAAAATTGGACCCAAAGCGTCAATATTTTGTGTGGCCACCATTATTTTCCAGCACTGCCTTGATCCTCTTGGGCATGGAGTTCCCCAGAACTTCACAGGTTGCCACTGGATTCCTCTTCCACTCCTCCATGACGACATCACAGAGCTGGTGGATGTTAAAGACCTTGTGCTCCTCCACCTTCCCTTTGAGGATGCCCCACAGATGCTCAATAGGGTTTAGGTCTGGACACATGTTTGGCCAGTCCATCACTTTTACCCTCAGCTTCTTTAGCAAGATAGTGGTCAACTTGGAGGTGTGTTTGGGGTCGTTATCATGTTGCAATGCTGCCCTGCAGCCCAGTCTCTGAAGGGAGGGGTTCATGCTCTGCTTCAGTATGTCACAGTACATGTTGGCATTCATGGTTCCCTCAATGAACTGTAGCTCCCCAGTGCCGGCAGCACTCATGCAGCCCCAGACCATGACTCTCCCACCACCATGCTTGACTGTAGGCAAGACACACTTGTCTTTGTACTCCTCACCTGGTTGCCGCCACACACGCTTTACACCATCGGAAACAAATAAGTTTATCTTAGTCACATCAGACCACAGGCCTTGGTTCCAGTAATCCATGTCCTTAGTTTGCTTGTCTTCAGCAAACTGTTTGTGGGCTTTCTTGTGCATCATCTTTAGAAGAGGCTTTCTTTGGGGATGACAGGCATGCAGACCAATTTGATGCAGTGTGCAGCGTATGGTCTGGGCACTGACAGGCTGACCCCCCCACCCCTTCAACCTCTGCAGCAATGCTGGCAGCACTCATACATCTATTTCCCAAAGACAACCTCAGGATATGATGCTGAGCACGTTCACTCAACTTCTTTGATCGACCATAGCGAGGCCTGTTCTGAGAGGAACATGTCCTGTTAAACCGCTTTATGGTCTTGGCCACCATGCTGCAGCTCAGTTTCCAGGTCTTGGCAATCTTATTATAGCCTAGGCTATCTTTATGTAGAGCAGCAATTCTTTTTTTCAGATTCTCAGAGAGTTCTTTGCCATGAGGTGCCTTGTTGAACTTCCAGTGACCAGTATGAGAGAGTGAGAGCGATAACACCAAATTTAACACACCTGCTCCCCATTCACACCTGAGACCTTGTAACACTAACGAGTCACATGACACTGGGAGGGAAAATGGCTAATTGGGCCCAATTTAGACATTTTCACTTAGGGGTGTACTCACTTTTGTTGCCAACGGTTTAGACATTAATGGCTGTGTGTTGAGTTATTTCGAGGGGACAGCAAATTTACACTGTTACACAAACTGTACACTCACTAAGTTATATTGTAGCAAAGTGTAATTTTTTCAGGGTTGTCACGTGAAAAGTTATAATAAAATATTTACAAAAATGTGAGGGGTGTACTCACTTTTGTGAGATACTGTAATCCTTTAAATCTGCTCCAAATGACACACGCCAGAAAATGACACTTATAGTTTTTCTCTTTGTAGGGACATCAAACCTGATAACACCCTGATAGACGGGAAAGGACACATCCACATTGCCAATTATGGACTGGCAGTAGCAGAATTATTTGATGATAAGACTGCCTTTGGCATGGCTGGGACCCTTGGGTACATGGCTCCAGAAGTTTGTATAGTCTCCATACTCAGAACTAGAAGTTATCTAGTCAGCATATCAGAAGTCATTACTATCCCTCTGATACCCATAAAATGAATGTTTCAGATATACACATCAAACTAATCAACACATTATAAATCATCTTATCATTGACTTTTACCAGTTTGAACCGGACTGGTTTTCACCAGACCAGGCCAGGATGTCACAACCTACATCCTGGCCATAGAACGAATGCCATTTAAGGCCAAGAACTATGATGACGACAGGAGAGAGGTGAACTTCAAACATCCCATTTACCCTCATAGACATTGAGGACCTCATAGAACAGCCTCAAGAAAGGCGTCTGGGTGAATTGCTGCTGCTCTAAAGGTATCATGAAAGTTTTGTTGACACGTCTGATGATCAGCTGGACTTGTGTAGTTTGGCTTCCCGTGGTGAAGTTTCAGTTACACAACCAGGGGAAGACTTTATTATGGGACTAAGAGGGCAGAAGATGCCACATGGGGTACATTGCTGATATATACATTGCATGAAGTTATCGGAGCAGAGCGCAAACTGATTTACTTTTGTTGGTTTTCGACATAGCGGTGAGGATTAGATCATCTGTCATTTTATTGTTGTCTGGGTCCCTGTTGTGGACATTTCACCCCACATCCTGTCCTGGTGACACAATAGGAAATAAAAAACTCTTGCCAATGGGGACACCTAAACCAGCCACAATCTGGCAGAGGTTCTCACCCATCCTCACTCTACTAATTAAACTACCTTTTTTGTTGTTTTTGTCTTCACTGGAGACATTCTTCTTATTTTCTGTCCTGGTGACAACACGTTATACTGAAAAATCACATTATGGTCACAGATAAGTATAAAAATCTCACAGTGGTTCTACCTCCTCCCTACTTTTTTCAATGGATTACATCCATACAAAATCACTCAGCACACCTACATATAGGCAACTATGCATCCACCCCCTGTACTAGGCTATATGTGTATTCACACGCTGGGACTAGCTAATGGGTGAAAGGAGGAGACACACAGTAGCCAGAGTTCTATTCTAAACCATGCAGAGCCATGTGAAGGAACTTTTATTGCCCATGTATACAAGTCCTTATACAATAGATAACTGTCTATTCTTTTCTCTTTTATAGCTGCTGTGCAAATGTCCTGATGAAAGACTGAGGGTCAGTGAAGACATCAGATCCCATATCTTCATGGAATCCATCGACTGGGGAGAACTAGATGAAGGGAAAGCATCACCACCATTCACAGTGGACACAGTAAGTACAACAACCCTAATGGGATAATATTACTATATATCTGACAGATTAGAGCAGCCTTTCTCAACCTTTTCAACACCGGGGAACCCTTGAAATAATTCTCCGGTCTCGGGGGAACCCCTGCTAAAAATTAGAAATCTACAACTCATGATACATTAGTGAGATGGTCAATGGGAAGAATGCTCCTTACACTTGTGGTCATTGGGAAGAATTCCCCCCTTACAGATAGCTAAAAAGATCAATGATTTCATTGGGAATTTATCTATGAGGTGGAAATTGACCATTGCTCAAGGAACCCCTAGCAACCTCTGGAGGAACCCTAGGGTTCCAAGGAACCCTGGTTGAGAAACTCTGGATTAGAGCATTGTGGTATCCTTACAGATAATGTAGGGATCACAGACATATTCCAGAATCCAGGAAAATAGACTAATCAGCTAATTGCTCTCTTTTCAATGAGAGGGGGAAAGAACAAAGGACCTTTCTATGCACCGGACACAATGGTGCACAGTGGGGAGTGAGATGGTACATTATACAATATGATGATTGTGTCTTCTTTTTACAGCCCATGGAAATGGAAAGCAGACTTTCTCCATAAGCTATGAGGCCAAAATCCCCAAACAATCCAGGAAAGGAGATTCGCTCCTCCTATGTTCACAGACATCAACAGTATGTGGGAACGCATGTGAATCTGCAGAGACAATGACAGCGTCCTGCAAAGATTCAGAAAAAAAAATATTCTGTAATTTGTTAACACCCCAGATGTAGAGATAAAGAAACCAACAATTAGGCACGTTTTCAGTGTCCCCCTTTTTTCAAGGTAACCTCAAAAATAGGTTTTGCAGTTAATTTATAAATGGGTGACACTTTAAATCTCCCTATAGTTGGTGTATGTATCTCTATAATAGAACCACCATTGTTTACACCACAGATAGTTGATCCGGGGAGTAATCTGATCGCCTTCGAGAGTCAGGAAGGAATTTTTTTCCCTGTTGAAGCAAATTACACCATGCTGCACAAGGTTTTTTTTGCCTTCCTCTGGATCAACATGTGAGTTTCATAACGTACCATCACTTACTAAGACCCAAGTTCTGTACATACAGAAGAAACCACCAAAAATTTGTGTCCTGCACCCACAGTGATAGAAACCGCCAAGCTTTGTGCCCGGTATCGTAAGACACAGTGAAACTGCCAAGAATTTCTTCCCTGTAGGTGTAGAGTTTTTATACTGTAACTCTTCTGATCATCATACAGTATATATTTACTTATCTTACTGTTGCATTAAATTGGCATTACTGTCAGGAAATGTAGTATATTACGCCTACTTCCTGTTCAGCAGACATTTTGCTAATCATTCTACAGTAAAGAAAGCATGATGTGAAATCCTCCACCGTCTCTTACTACAGGCCTTGATAGCATAAGCATGTAAGTAGGCTGTCTTTAGTATTCAATTAATTAGTATGTGTTCTACAAATTCAACTGTATTTTTATGTGTTTGGTAGTACTTTTCTGTCAGGAATTTCTTTCAGCTAGGCCACATTTTATGTTAGCTAGTGCCTTAATAGTAATGTAGCATGCCTGACACTATTTGCATTTGTAATGTAATGTTAAATGCTGATGCATATTTTATAATTGTGTTTTGCAGTTTTACAAAACTAAAACTTACTCAAACTTAAAGCGGAGTTCCACCCAGATTTTTTTTTTTTTTACATCATTCAAGTCCTTTGCCTATATAGACTTACCTTTGAAGGGAAAAAAAATGTTATACTCACCCTAAGTCGCTTGTTGCTAGGTGGTCTCTGTAATCTGCTCCTATTAGGTCCTAGGCTCTTTTCCTCACTTCCTGCTTCTCCTGGCCTCCTGGGAGATGTGACTCATCATTTCCCAGGAGTCAGTGGGCTTCCCTGTACTATAAAATGGAGTTATTTCCAGACAGGAAATGACGCGATTTAAGGCGGACCGAGATCGAGGAGTGCATGATGGTTACCCACCATGCACTTCTTTCAGGAAGAGATGCCAGGAGACTACGGATGGGCTTCAGGTGCCCTCACCTAAAATGGAAAAGTCCAGCAGTGAGAGAAACTAAATTGGGAGTAAAAAATACATGTAATTACTAGGAGGTTTGAAAGTAAGGAAACAAAAGGTTACATCTATTTAGTATCAAAAGAGTGGATGCCAAAAAAAAATAAATTCTGGGTGGAACTCTGCTTTAAAGAACTGAAACTTGAACTTAAATCTAATCTCAGTAAAGATTACAACTTTTAACCCTTCGGCCTCAGTCTTTAATGAGAACTTGTTCACTGTCTGCCAAGCTTTGCACTTCAAACACACTGTGAGGGCAGAACAGTAACCCCTAAGCTTTGCTTTGTATGTATACGAAATAAAAACAAGCTAACATTGTACACCCTCTACTATACTTACCTCCATGGGTTCTTAACTGTCAGCCCCCACAAGGCCCATATGGTGATTTTAAATCCTTGCTCTTCTCCCTCTTCTCTCAGAAGCACCTCCGAGATGGATCTGATTGGTGCTCTGTGCTGGTGCTAACAAAGCCACAATTGCCCTAATATGTCTCTGATGTGCTGCAGGGAGTAGAGGGAAAAGAGTGGGGACTTCAAAGCCGTTACATGTATTGTGTGGGCACTGACAGCGCACTCACTGAGGTAAGTACAGCAGGGACTGGGTGGGTGTATGGCATCAGTTCATCCTGACTGGGCATCTCCGCCAAGAAGCTGCTTACCAAGCTCTGGAACATGAGACCAGTGAATCTAGCTGTAGTTACCCCAAGAACTAGGCAATACCAGTTTTGGAGTAAACCAGAATAAGAACTGTTTATTTGAACTCTCGCAGAGAATTTATTCTACACAGGAGGACATCCCTCCTCCTGATCATATTACCTTAACAATACAAACTGCACACAGGGCTATAATAACAACAACCGATATATGCTATAAACAAAACTTTAATTAGCCACCTAGGTGACTCAGTACCCACCCAGACTATGCAGATATCTCATTCCAGGTCAGACTTGCCATCACCAAGCTCACACGGTACAATACACATTATCTTAAGTATAAACACAGAACACCTTCAGACAATAGTAGGAGACTCCAGTAGCAGACTGCCTGGCCTACTTACAATAGTCTATGAGACAAAGCTCATACAATTTTCCATCATTCTGATACAGTGGAATTAATGTATCATAGATTTCTTGAGGGATATTATTGATAAGTAGTTGTCCATTATTTGCTCGGTCACCCTGTGCCCCTAATAGACACAGGTTGACTTACACATAAGAGGGGCTGAAACAAAGGTTTCCCTTAACAAACCAGGGCCCATAGTCAGTAGGCAAGAGACTAGCATTCAGTCCCCACCAAAAGCCTCTGTCCCGGTGAGTCTATCACAGGCATCAGTTCACCTTTTCATTTTTTTTGTTCTGAAAAGGTGATCTAACGTTTTAAGTAGAGAGTGCCATTGTTTACTCTATATCACATACAGTAACATGCAATGTAATTTTCAGGGTGTCCTGACATCTATACACAGCTAATCCTATAGCTGCAGCCCAATCCAACAAAATGTTTAATCCATCCAAATGGGTGTAGTGCTGAATCCACCCTATGAGCAACTGATCTTAATTAGACCCAAAGTAATTTCAAAATTCCATATCCCTATATAGTCATATCAAAAAGGTAAATTAGTGGCCTGGGATTTTTAATTGGCACCAAGAATACAAACAACTTAATTAAAATTCACAATATTTATTAATACAATTTCTTAAAATAGACAATAGTCTGCAACATATTAAAAGACAGCAAAAGAAAATATACATAGATTCAAACCCACCATACATGCATTACAGCACATCTTCAGTGCTTAAAGTTTACAAAAAATACAATGTGTTTCAAATCAAAAGTTGTAAGTCTTCTTCAGGGGGTTGGTATAGTGGTATGATACATAGAATTACTCAACATAACATGATGTATGCCTTTCCCAGGAATAGTCACATGTCAGCGTCCAATATAGCTAAAGGATGCAATAACCCCCCCCACAGAAAGACCCAGTGGACCACCTTAAAAGGCTCAATCAAAAAGTATCGGTACAGGGGGCAAAAAAATCCTCCCCAAATGGCAAGATGTAATATTGTTATTATTAAGGCAGCTGTGGCTTTGATTGTGGGATCTTTTCCTTTTTTTGTAATTCTGATCCATTCTTGTTGAGACCATTCGCGTTAACTCCATTGAAGCCTTTCATATTACATCTTGCCCTTTATGGAGGATTCTTTTGCCACCTGTTCTGATACTTTTTGATAGAGACTAACGGAGCTAACGTTGGCAAGAAGGTGAGAGAGAAAGCATTTCTGCACAGGCGGCATTTGCATGTAGCTGGTCTTGCCTAGGGCGCAAAATAGTCTAGCACCGGTCCTGGTCCTGCCCGATGCTTTCTGATTTGACAGCAGTGTCTCTGTTGTTGAACCCTCCCACTATGAGCTGTAGTGTCTGGGATAGGGAGCATGTGAGACATAAGTAAAGGATTTGCTTAGTCAGGGAAGGTAATGGATATTTTTTGTTCAATTTATGAGGCGTATGCATCCCATAGTAACTGGATTTGGCACGTGTTTAGACATACAGGAGCATTTAAATCTATATTGCTTAACCCCTTCTGGACCGCCCCAGATATACTGCGACATGGTGGCCCTCCTGCGCAAAATCACGTACCTGTACGTAATTTAGTGCACTGGGTCTGGGGTGCTCGCACGCACCACCTGTGACTCGCTCCCGCTGTGATTGTACACAGTGGGAGCCAATCAGTGAGTCCGGTGGTCCCAATGTTTACCGGCACCCCGCGATCGTTCTTAGGAGAGGCAGAACGGTAACAAGGCAGACCGTCGTCCTGTTAACCACCTCAGGACCGCCCACCGTCAAATGACGGCGGAGCGGTCCTGCTCTTCCAGCGGGTGGACGTCATATGACGTCGTCCCTTTAAGCCGGGATTGCGCGCGATCGGGCGCGCGCATCCCGGCTCTGTCGGTGTCGGCGTGTCCCCAGGACACGCCGCTTCACCGACAGGGGTGAAAAGCCATTGGTTATGGCTGTTCACCACGTGATCGGCTGTGACGAAGTCACAGCTGATCACAAACGGCACGCCTGCCGTTCGCACGGCGCATGCGCGCAATCGGGAGCGCGCTGCGCGTGCGTGTCGGTGGCGGCGTGTTCCTGGGGAACACTGCCTGTCACCGACACAGGTATCAGCCGCCGGCCGGCGGCTGATACCTTGTGATCGGCTGTGATCTACTTCACAGCCGATCACATACAGTGTAAACAGAGCGGTAACTCACTGTTACCAGCATAGTCGGCGGC
>BLSH010001156.1:161363-180903 GCA_018402905.1 Glandirana rugosa | reverse complement strand
TAAATTATATTAAAAAAATGATCATGATCGCTAAAAATCACCCTGACGCTGTAACGCTACCTGTTTAGCCTGTCGACTGTGAAGACGGTGAAAAACCCCTGGTCACTGTGATTATGTCACTAGTCACGATTTTTTACGTGACAGTGACATGATTACTGTGACCCTCCCTTCCCCAATTGTAGTCCCCGCGAGTTTCCCAATTTACAAAAGGATCCCTCACGAAAGATTGACACACCTCCCACGAAATTGACCCCATTCTGTCTCTAGGCACAAGGACGAATCGTCTTTGTGTTCTAGAGGTAGAGGAGGAAATTGGTGTTGTCAGTTGCATGACTGAGTAATTGTCATTCAAAGTGTGATAGCGCTGAAAGCTGAAAAATGGCCTGGACAGGAAGGGGGTTTTCGTGCCAGGTACTGTTGTGGTTAAAGGAGGAGATGGAGATCTTGTGTTTCTGCTAAGCAGGAACACGGATCTCTGTCTTACCCCAGTTAAAGCACCCTCCACACAGTTAGAAAGCACTCCCTAGGAAAACATTTAACCCTTTGAGCGCCCCTGATGTTAACCCCTTCCCTCCCAGTGTCATTAGTACAGTGACAGTGCATTTTTTAGCACTGATCACTGTATTAGTGTCACTGGTCCCCAAAAAGTGGCAGAAGTGTCAGCTGTCCGATTTGTCCATCGCAATGTCGCAGTCCCACTAAAAATCGCTAGTACTAGTAAAAAAATTATATTAAATAAAAATTCCATAAATATATCCCATAGTTTGTAGATGCTATAACTTTTGTGCAAACCAATCACTATTTGCTTATTGGGATTTTTTTCTACCAAAAACATGTAGCAGAATACATACTGGCCTAAATTGATGAATACATTTGATCTTTTACATTTTTTATTGGGTATGTTTTATAGCATGATGTAAAAAATATATATTTTTTATTGTTTTTTTGTTTATAGTGCAAAAAATAAAAACCGCAGAGGTGATGAAATACCACCAAAAGAAAGCTCTATTTGTGTGGGAAAAAAAGGACATCAATTTTGTTTGGGTACAGTGTCGCACGACCACATAATTTGCAGTTAAAGTAACGCAGTGCCGTATCGCAAAAAATGGCCTGGTCATGAAGGGGGGTAAACCTTCTGGGGCGGAAGAGGTTAAAGTGGTTCCTCAGTCTCTAGAAAAAAATTAACAGTCAGCAGCTACAAATGCTGTAGCTGCTGACTTTTAATATAAGGACATTGACCTTTCCAGGGATCCAGTGTCATCCCCACTGTCCAAGCTGGGAGCAGGTCCAGGATGGCCTGGGCTCAGAGGAAATCAATTCAATGATTCTGTCTATCAGATTGAGGACATCTAATGGCAGAAAAGAAGTACTTTAGGAGATTTAAAAAAAATATCAGAGCAAAACGCTGGTGTTGTGATTTTATCATAAAAGGGGCTATTCATTTTTATACCGTTCATTTTTGAATGGAGCTCTGCTTTATACATTCAGCCAATAGGGTGTTTTTAAGGACTTGGGACTTTGACCTAATAAGTCACGGCAGCATGGTTTAATGTGCAGGATTCATCTGCCTGCTCTCACATTACATAAGGTCCTCAACACAAACCATTAAGAGCGTCGGCTATGTGAGAAGAACGGTGACGCATACTGGAAGAAAAGCTGCGTTTCTCCAAAGCGTGAATTAAAACAAAAAAAAATGTATGCATAAAAATACATAATGATTCTGCTGAGGGTCTGGTTTTAAGTGCAGGAAGGGTGCAAGGAAATAATATTTCAGCAAAATGTTTGTGAAAGGTTTCAAATGCGATCTTCCATACCTGTCCACGTAAGCCACTATACTTTTTAAGTTATAAACGCCATGTAGAAATGGGCAATGGAATTATTTTTTTGTGTGTTATTCAATTTTTTTTTGGTGGGGGGTTCTATTTTATCCACTTTTGCGTCCTTCAGGGCAATACTATTTTTTCAGTATTTTATCTCCCCATAATTTCCCAATTTAAAATGTTTGCTTTACATTCCAGAAGTATAAAATCAGTAAAAAAAAAAAGTATTTAAATTGGACCTTTTATTAACTTTACAAGTTTACATAAAAACATTCCTGATATCTCACACTATACATGAACAGTATAATTTTTCAAAAAAACCTCATGAAAAACCATCCTCAAAGTGATATTAAAGTCTCGTTTTTAAACGAACATGCACGAACATGAACCTGAACGGCACTCCAGGACCCTCCTCTTCGGCAGGTGCCCCCACAAAAAGCTGCTTTCCATAGGGGCACTCCTGAATCCCACTGCTGCTTCCATTGACAGTGGGACTCGGCCCCGCCCCCGACTGTGTCACAGCTTTTGATTGACAGCAGCGGTATTAATTGGCTGTCCAATGAGGAGGGAGACAGCGGCGGGAGCTGCTGCTCTCATGCCCATCTCTGGATCAGGTTGGGCACAGGTAAGAAAAAGGGGGGCTGGGGGGGGAGCTGCAGCACAAAAGGATTTTCACCTTAATGTATAATGTCAAGCAGGGTTGCCAACCGTCAGTAAATTTACTGACAGTTTGTAAAAATCAGTGATTTTTACAACTGTCTATAAATATCAGGGTCTGATAATTTGTCATGCTGTGCTGACTTTTAAGTGTAAACCCGGCAAATTACTTGATATGGGTATTGTCAGTGTTTCCATGTTGTGTTTAAATATCAATTGTCTTCGTTTCTAATAGGAGTTCTATTATTTTTCAAGTTGCCAGTAAAAAAATGTGCTCCGCCAGTAAATTTTCTATGTTTTGCCAGTAAAAAACGCTGCTGGAGGTTGGCAACACTGATGTCAAGTCATTGTCTTACAACCACTTTGAGCTCTGCAGTAGTAACCAACGGAAGGAGCGCCAGACCAAAATCCTAAAGAGGGGCTCCAGTCTCCCCCCAAAAAATTAAAAGCAGCTACAAATACTGTAGCTGCTGTCTTTTAATATAATTTCATTTTAATGCAAAAAAAACACAATACATAACCCATTTTTTTTATAAAATATAAAAGATGGAGTTACTCTGAGTAAATAGATATCAACCATGTCAATGCTTTAAAATTGTGTACGCCTGTGCAACAGCGATAAACAAAGCAAATTTTACTATCTGCAGCTGCAGACATCATCCCGGTATAACCACCGAAAGTCCAGCGACGTACGGGCACAACGTTGGACGGGAAATGGTTAAAGGAGTTCAAACAGCTTTAAAATGGCAGTAAAGTCTTATTTTTTTACATGTATCTATAGCTTATAATGAGGCTAACCTGTAGGCACTGTGAATATCTTCCACACTTGCGCTTTTTAAAAGATATTTGCAGTGGCTGTAACTGGTGATCACTCCCCCTGTATGCACAGTAGCTTTGCATTCAGGGCACAGAGTGTGCTGTCAATGCAGAGCGTGCTGTGCCGCAATCGTGGCTCCTATGCGTGGGAGTGATGATATTGCCGCCTGTCCATTTAAATAGCCGGAGAGCATTAACCCAGAAGGAAGACTGGGTGAAGATGGTAGTGCTGGTAGCGGTGACAGCGCGCCAATGGATGGCTCCAATAAAAAAGGAAGTTTATCATACTGTGCTAGTATGTGGTGCATATGAGCAAATTATTGCATGAGCATGCATGGGGAAAAAAAGAAGGTAGAATTTATTACCACTTTAATGATAAAAAAAAAAAAAAAGCCAACATATTTTAAAGGGCCAAACCACTCTTCATTATGCTTAAAATCTATGTCCACCTTTCTGATTATATTTCCTGTTACACCCATGTAGCCAATGGTCCCCTTAGGGGTGGCTGAGTGTTGTGGTCCATCTGCTCACACTGCCCTCAATCACATCCATACCGCACCTGGAGTAACAGAACAGGCTGGTACTTTTTGTTTGTTTTATTAGGGGATTGAACTTGGATGGGGATTATGGGATGCCCATAGAATTAGTTGCAAACTTGCACAGGACGACTATATACAGCTCTGTATATGCATCTCCTCTTGTCCTCCAGCACTTTACTTGCTCCAGTTACACTTCTTCCTTCAGCACATTACTTGCTTCTCTAAACGTTGGTTCCTCTCAATCACGGTAATTAAATTACCCCTTTCCCTCTCCGAAATAGACCCTACACGATCAAATAGTGTGAACACACCCGGGCAGGGTGCCTTGGTGGGTATAGGCGGGTGACACCTGCGGGTGGACATAGGGGGCAGCACCTCCTCACAGACGAGGCAACCCAGTTTCAGATTTAATGCATCATCATACTTAAATCCTCACCGGATCATACTACTTTATGAGACAGCTTGTTATATGTTGTTGTGTTGTGACTTCTAGTCACCTTGCTGTAATTGTCTATTCAAAATTCAATAAACAGGATTTAAAAAAAAAAAAAAAAAATTATATATATATATATATATACATATATATATATATATATATATATTGGTTCCTCTCTCCTGCACATTACTTGATCCAGGCCCAGAAGGAAGTTTATTAGGCCTTCTCCATTCCTCCAGCCTGACTAGCACATGGTGAGGCCTGCATTGCTGTGCGCAGGGCCTCAGAACCACCCATTACAGATAGGGACAGTTGGTCCCTTAGTGTGTAGGTACACTGATGTGCTAGCCGGCCCGATGGACTACTACTCCCAGCCCATCCACTTGCTCCAGGCTCTGTCAGCCACTCCAGCTGCGTTGGCCTTCTCCACTGCCACCATGACACCACAGTCCCTTACTAACTTCTGCATCCTTCCCAGAGTGTGCCACTCACCGACCACCAGGTGGACTACCGACTGAGCTTCTCCAGTAGTGCTGTCTGTTGCTCTCCTGCTCCCTTGTGCTGCTCCAGGATCTCTCACCTCTCCTCCTGGCTGCACCAGAGCCCAGGCCTCAAGGTCACCCCCCCCCCCCAGACTGGGGGCTCACTTCCCAGGTGAGGCCTCAGCAACCTCAGCTACATTCCAGCTCCAGGTCTTCCACCCAAACTCCTCTTGGATTGGGCTGACTCTGAGTATTTAAGGAGGCCTGCCCCCTGTCAATCTAGATTGGGGATTGGTCAGGGCTTCTTAGAATACTTCCAGATGGCTACACCTCCCTCCCAGCTCTCTGTCCAGAAACCTTCCACCAGTTTCTAGAGTGGGAGGTCCTGGTGACCTCATCTATGAACCACTCAATCCTACCTGAGCCACTCCCAGCCCAGAAACAAAAACAATCAGACCTGAACACCAGTCAGGCCTGACTAAATTTTCCTTGCCTACCAAAAATCGAATCACACTAGCTCCTACTTACCAGGGGGGCGCTACACCCATATTTTGAGTGTAACATGAAACATGGTCAGAATCCACAACCACCAATGCCCAAACTCGGGGGTTCTCTGCCCACGCAGTTTTGACATTCATTCCCAGGAATCCAAGAATTAAAAAATTGCAAGTCCCATCTGCCACCATGCAGAGAGAATCATTGTTCTCAATAGAGTACAGGGGGCATGACGTCCAGGCACTTGTAGTCTACTGATACTTCCTCCGACCCCATAGCTGAAGTTCTGCATCTTGGTGCAGACCTGGGCTGGAGAAATAGTCTGCAGGAGCCAGAGCTTTGTACTTGCAATCCATTGATCACAGTTGCAAAGTTTTGCAGGCACAATTGCAAAAAAAAATAAAATAAAGGATTAAATCCTTAAAGGATTTAAATGGACTCAAATGCAGGCTTTATTATATAAATATGTATGGAATGAATGTGGGAACAGAAAAGTCAGTGGCAGAGCACACCAGTGTTGGTAACAAAAGCATGTGGACCATATAAAGTTCTGATTTACCTTAAGCCTTGCTGAAGGAGGAGTGGTTTGGTCCCCGAAAAAACACTGGCTGTTGTTTTGTGAATCTTTGAATTTGTTTGAATGCAGCCCTGTACAATTTTGATCTGGCGCTCCTTCTATTGGTTCCTACTCTGACCAGCTTGGGTACCCATTGGAGAGTAGCTAATTTTTGCACGTGAGCCACCTATCCATGCCAGCAAACCCTCAGAATGATTGTCTTTTCCTTTTACTGTTCTGTAAAAACAAGTTATACAGTTCCAGCACCATTTGGGTATATCTCTTTGGAGCCCTTGAGCTCCAGTCAGTGACTCTGTCTAGGCAGGGATCATGTCTGCTGCAGGCAGAAGGAAGCATTGCCCCAATCTCCCCTAGCAATCAGACTGTAAAGGACTAGTGTAAATCTGTTGAACATCAATGGACTCCCAATCCTTCTGATTCTAATATGTAAAGCAAAGAATTTTCAATATAAAATAATTTATCTCAACACACTACAGCACACTTACACAACGATCAACATAAATCCTTCCAGTAAACAGGGTATATACTTTTCTTAATTTGTTAATCCATTACGATCATCCACTATCATTTTCTTTTTCTTGCCCATAAATCATGTCCTTTATGGAAAATCATAGCAAGGTGCCAGCTTTAGTCATGCCGCCCCTCTCTCGATATTTCACATTGTCCGTGGGAAATGAATTGGCGCGTTGCCCAAGCGCCAGTATTTCCATGCACGCATTAGATGTAGCAATGGACAGAATGTCTGTGTTAATGTATAACTTGTCAGCAATTGGCATAAAGGATGTGGCGATCTCTCACCAACATCCCAATTACTGTATGAGGCAGCGTGATCGATCTTCCACTGTGACACTCCTAAAATAAGCTTCCTTTCTCATGGTGCCTGTTAGAAGGATTGGCCTGTCTGCCGCACTGCCAAACATCAGGAGGACAAAAATACCTCAACGGCTTGGGATGGAGTGAAGTGTTATTGCTTGACGCCATTCAGACGCAAAAGATAAGATATTTTATCAAGAGTTCCTTGGCTGCCAACTCT
The DNA here is from genome assembly GCA_018402905.1 of Glandirana rugosa. Lineage (NCBI taxonomy): Eukaryota > Metazoa > Chordata > Amphibia > Anura > Ranidae > Glandirana > Glandirana rugosa. The sequence continues at coordinate 174,048 of BLSH010001156.1, read as the reverse complement.
TGTCTGGTCATTAAAGTGGACCTATCAGTAACTTAACAAGTCTACATGAAAAACAATCCTGATGTGCCACTATATACAGCAACATATTTTTTCAATAAAAGCTCTAACTTTCATTTAAGTGTTTGTTAAGCCACTTGTATAAAAAGTTCCCATCCGCTCTATATTATAACAAGAAGTTACCCTGTGTCTGTGTTATAACATATACACACTTCTCTGTATAGATAACGCACCTTTCTTACCAGGATCAGTTGTCGTTTTTCTGCTTTTCTCTCTCAGCTCAGAATTCCTGAGGGTGGCGCTGAGCACTGCTGCTGACATCAGCTGGAGAGAGAGAGCCTTGCTGTGTTATCTATATAGATAAGAATATTTATGATATAACACTGACACAGGGAACTTCTTCTAATACAGAGGGATAGGGGCTTTTAGAGTTAAATTATGAGAGCAGAGAGGAGAAGCTACAATAGGAAGAGGGAGGGGGGAGTTGAAGACCGGCACACAGGAGATAGGAGAGCTGGGAGTGGCATAGCCTACATAGACCACGGGGCTCTCAAGGTAAGCTATACACAGGGGGAGTCAGTACACAGGGGGGAAGTCATGACCTGGCATTATCAAACAGGTATTTTAGGGGATACAGAGGGATAATTTAAAAAGCAAAAGTACCATGCTGCTAACTGCACATTAAAGAGATAGGACCAGCATTTTATTTTTTAGGTTAACAAACGCTTTAAAAAAGCCAGTCTAGTGCCTATGCCTAGGCTAAGATGATGTCTGTTGCAGGCAGGAGGAGGAAGCATTTCCTCTCTCTCCCAGTGATCTGACTACGACATTGTAACTTTATAGCAAGTCCCAGGTGTGAGAAAAGCAGCAGGGACAGATCTGTGTCAGACATTTGTCAACACAGCCAAGAATTGCATAGATACCAGGATTTACATGATTGTGCTATCCTGGAGTCAGCGTCTCAGTTCAGGAAATAGATGGTGACCCTGAATGATGTCTTGATCTAACGGTGTTAATGTTTTAAAAGCCACAGACCTAGAACAACTATGTAGATCAGGAGTTCTGGCTTGATTCTGACTTTCTGATTGGCATTCTTGTCCCAGTTCAGTGTTAGAAGTGGCAGAGCCCCTATTTCTCTCCTGATTGTTTACTTTAAAGGGTACCTCCACTTTCATGGGAAAATAAATTAGCAAATAAAAAAAAACAATATAGCATATACAATTGCGACACAAGTCATATTGTAATTGAATGTTATTAAAAATGACTTTTACTTTTCAATCTGAAGCTCTGTAATCTTCTGTAAAATGCAATATGGCTACCTGGAGGCATTCTGTATACAGATAATGTACAAAATGCTCCCTGATAATGTCATTTCCTGCTTGTGTGATTGGCTCACTGATTTTCTCAGAAGTCAGATTTTGAGCATCCCCTGCAACAAAAATGTATTTTTTGATGAGATACTCTCAATGTGAAATTAGTCTAAAGCAGTGGTTCTCAATTCCTGTCCTCAGGACCCACTAACAGGCCAGGTTTGCAAGATAACTGAAATACATCACAGGTGATATCATTTGCTGCTCAGTGATTGCAGTATTCTAGTCTGCATCTCCCCAAGACGAAAAATCTGGCCTGTTAGTGGGTCCTGAGGACAGGAGTTGAGAACCACTGGTCTAAAGGGATGCAGATTCTGCCACTTTCCTCATTAGAGCCTGCAGGTGCAGCAGATAATTAATAATTATAAAATCTCTCCCATTCACATTGATTTTGCACATGGACACAGACAAACAGCTATTTTTTCAGACTAAAGGTAGGAATTAAAGTTCCACGATTCTGGATAAAATCAGAGTCACAATTTTTTGCTTAGAATAAAGATCATGATTCTCTGCGTAACATCATCTTTCACATTATACAAAAAAATGGGCTAACTTTACTGTTTGTTCTTTTTTTATAAATCCATTGAAGTGTATTTTTTCCCAAATACGGTATGACATAAAATATTGCAATGATCGCCATTTTATTCTCTATGGTCTTGGCTAAAAATATATATATAATGTTTGGGAGTTCTAAGTAATTTTCTAGCAAAAAATACTGGTTTTAACCTGTAAGCAACAAATGTCAGAAAAAGGCTTGGTCTTTAAAGCAGAAGTAAAGTCTTCCTCTTTAATTGTACCTACAGGTAAGCCTATAATAAGGCTTACCTGTAGCGTGAAGGGGAGCAGGAGTTACCATTGCAACTCCGTATTTAGCTCCAGGGGGCCCATGGCTCCCTGCTCTCACTGAAAAATACAGCATGTACAACCACAAAAACCTGGAAACAGAATCCAGGTCCGATCCACTTTGTATCTCCTAGGGCCCCAGCTGAGCTCTGTAATCCAGTCCAGAGCTTCTAGTTTGCCTTCTCCCCAGACCCCACCCCTCCCCCCCTCTCATTAGCTGGAGGAGAGACATTGGAGTTCCAGCTCAGGTTTAGCAGCCCGGGACAGGAGCTTCTAAGGTAAGAGACACACTGCTGTGCGGGAGAGTTCTCTCATGTGGGAACAGATTATAACAGGCACACTGACATGGCATCTGGCCTTCCAGCGCAGACACAACACAGACTCACAGACAGTCAGAAAAGTTTTGTAATGTAAATGATCCTAACACTTCCTGGGGGCCCCCTCCTCCCACCAACCTGAAATGGGGACTGATGTAGAGAGGTACTCTGATGTGATGAAGGGGGCTCTGATGTAATGCAAGGGGACTCTTATGTGATGCAGGGGGCTCTGATGTGATACAGGGGGACCTGATGTGATGCAGGGGGGCCTTAGGTCATGGAGGGGCTCTGATGTGATGGAGGGACTCTAATGTGATGCAGGGGGCTCTGATGTGATGCAGGGGGGCTCTGATGTGATGCAGGGGAATATGATGTGATGGAGGGGGCTCTCATGTGATGGAGGGGGCTCTGATGTGATGCAGGGGGCTCTGGTGTGATGCAGGGAAACTCTGATGTGATGCAGGGGGCTCTGATGTGATGCAGGGGGCTCTGGCGTGATGGAGGTGGCTGTGATGTGATGGAGAGGGCTCTGATGTGATGGAGGGAGCTCTAATGTGAAGGGGGGCTCTGATGTGATGGGGGGCCCTGATGAGGCTTGACACAGGGGGCAGTTGTGTTCTTACAGTCCTATTCAGAAGCCAATCAGAGAAGTGATCTATTTTTTTAAGTGAGCTCTTTATCAGGCTGGGGCTCTAGTAATTGCAATAAAAAAATAATTTAAAATGTATGTAAACCCAAGCAATTAACTTTTATTTACCGCATTAAATATACTTTTGAAAGTGCTTTATTATATCTGTTCCACAAGTGCAAAAATATACCTGTTGATCTTGCCATTGAGCTGATAAGTTCCTGTGCTCTATGCAGTGTTCCTCAAGCAGAATTATCATCCCTGCCATGGTTTCTTTGGGAACTACAGAACACCTCCCCCTATCTTATGGAGATGAGGAGGGGGGTGTTCTGTAGTCAAATTGCACTTCCTGGCCTAAGGTGACAATATTGCCCTCTATTCTTCTAGTATTCTTCTAGTATAGTGAGTGAGCGTTGTCATCCCGCAATAAGAAGTGTGTTATGACTACATTACACTTCCTCCTCTACTAAAGAATAACAAGAGCAAAAATAGTCACTTACTAAAAATGCGCTATATTTTTCCCTTTAAGAAAGATCTTTTTTTTTTTATAAACCCAAGTAGTTTGGCTGAACTTACATGGATACTCCAGATCCCAGCTTGACCCTTGCAAAAACAACAGCAAACACTTTTGCTCAAGTTTGCTGTTCGACCAGGTTTTCATATCCCACCCATTAGAGGCTAGAGGTTGGGGGACTACTTTTGGTTTAGGGGTAAGGTAACCAACCATTTTTGAGACACGGTTATTGATTACAGTTGATCATATGCAGTGAGGGAAAAAAAGCATTTGATCCCCTGCTGATTTCGTACGTTTGCCCACTAACAAAGAAATGATCAGTCTAGAATTTTAATAGTGGGTTTATTTTAACAGTGAGACAGAACAACAACCAAAATATCCAAAAAAACACATTTCAAAAAAGTTATGAATTGATTTGCATTTTAATGAGTGAAATAAGTATTTGACCCCTTTGCAAAACATGACATAGTACTTGGTGGCAAAATCCTTGTTGGCAATCACAGAGGTTAGACATTTCTTGTAGTTGGCCATCAGGTTTGCACACATCTCAGGAGGGATTTTGTCCCACTCTTCTTTGCAGATGCTCTACAAGTCATTAAGGTTTCAAGGCTGACGTTTGGTAACTGGAACCATCAGCTCCCTCCACATATTTTCTATGGGATTAAGATCTGGAGACAGGCTAGGCCACTCCAGGACCTTAATCTTCTTTAGCCACTCCTTTGTTGCCTTGGGCATGTGTTTTGAGTCAATGTCATGCTGGAATACCCATCCATGACCCATTTTTAATGCCCTGGCTTAGGGAAGGATGTTCTCACCCAATAATTGACAGTACATGGCCCTGTCCATGTTCCCTTTGATGCTGTGATGTTGTCCTGTCCCCTTAGCAGAAAAACACCCCCAAAGCATAATGTTTCCACCTCCATGTTTGACGGTGGGGATGGTGTTCTTGGGGTCATAGGCAGCATTCCTCCTCCTCCAAACATGGCGAGTTGAGTTGGTTTTGGTCTCATCTGACCACAACACTTTCACCCAGTACTCCTCGGAATCATTCAGATGTTCATTAGCAAACTTCAGAGGAGCCTGTACATGTGCTACCTTGAGCAGGGGGACCTTGTGGGCGCTGCAGGATTTCAGTTCTTAATGGCGTAGTGCGTTACCAATTGTTTTCTTGATGACTATGGTCCCAGCTGCCTTAAGATCATTGACAAGATTCTCCCGTGTTATTCTGAGCCTCACTGTTCTCTGAAACTTAGCAAGGTGAGATCTTGCATGGAGCCCCAGACCAAGGGAGATTGACAGTCATTTTGTGTTTCTTCCATTTGCGAATAATCGCACAAACTGCTGTCACCCTCTCACCAAGCTGCTTTGCGATGGCCTTCTATCCCATTCCAGCCTTGTGTAGGTCTAAAATCCTGTCCCTGACATCCTTGGACAGCTCTTTGGTCTTGGCCATGGTGGACAGATTGGGATCTGATCGATTGATAGATTGCTTCTGTGGACAGGTATCTTTTATACAGGTAACAAGCTGAGATTAGGAGCACTCCTTTTAAGAGAGTGCTCCTAATCTCAGCTTGTTACCTGTATAGAAGACACCTGGGAGTCAGAAATCTTGCTGATTGATAGGGGATCAAATATTTATTTCTCTTATTAAAATGCAAATCAATTTATAGCATTTTTGAAATGTGTTTTTCTGGATATTTTGTTGTTATTTTGTCTCTCACTGTTAAAATAAACCTACCATTAAAATTATAGACTGATAATTTCTTTGTCAGTGGGCAAGCATACGAAATAAGCAGGGGATCAAATACTTTTTTCCCTCACAGTACATTTAGGATTATCTGCCTAGAAGTCCACTTTAAAGGGTAAAAATGATATTTCAGTTATAGGTAGATACTAGTATCTTCAACTACCCATTATCTTTACACGTCTTTGAAAGAGTTCCAAGCTCTATGCACCATGGAGTCTCTCCCAAAGTTGTATTTTTTTATTGTATGAAATAAATGAAAATTCCAACAGAGAGCAGGGAATTTTTATTATGAATGCAACAGGTGGGCGGAGCTGGAAACTCAGGGGCTGGCCATACACAGGTTGAAGAAATGAAAATCGCTAAACATAGTCAATGTTGATGGGGGAATCCCTTCCACTGCGCTATTGTATTCTGACAGCAGGAGGTTTCCCTACTGTCAAAATACATTGATCACTGTTGCCGGCTATAGGCAGCAACAGTGATCATATGGGAAAAAAAACGACAGCCTGCCCATAGATGATTCAAAATTCAGCTGGTTCCTGCTGAACCAGATGAATTTCGATCAGTCTATGGCCTGCTTTATAAGGATGCAATATAACAAGCTGCACTGTGACTCAACCAGATCTATACAAAATGTGGATGGAATGTTAGACAAATGAATACTGATATTATTTGCATGATTGTGAATTTTTAAACTTACATTGGCTAACACACAATGTGTAAAAGCTGAGATTTATGTAGATGTGTAAAAAACATTGCAAATGCAAATGGTGTACGTCAGAGGAATTGTCTTGGGTTGCACAAAAAATACACTAACAATAAGAATAGCTGATGAGCAGAAAAAGTCGGGCAGATCACTGATATAGATAATGAACCTGAGTAATAAAACATAATTTTTTTGTAATATTTTTTAATATAAAAGTAAAAAAGGCAGCATAAAACTGGTGTGATATTTGACGCTGTTTTTCATAAATTCTCAATTAATTCTCAAGGTGTGTATCAGATATTTTGGTTCTAATTTTGCTCTTCCTGTGCTTCGTCCTTGAAAATAGTTGCTCACAGATACATATAGGTGCTGCAGAAAACTGATGACATGAATAAGGCGTGATTGTGAAGAGTGGGATATTTTTCTTTGGGAAAACAAAACTTATAAAAGTTCAGAGACACTGTCAAATGTTTCTTTGGTCACAAAGTATAAATGCATTTTAGCAGAAAATTTTTAAAAAAATACCATTTTTAAGTATACTAAACAACTTGGTGTGGTATCGTCCAATTTCACCCAATATGGTGGACCGATTCTCAAAATGTTTTTATACTTTTGTAGATGAGGCCTACTATTGCAACATAATATCAAAAATATGGGAATACATACGCATTAGTCATCCCCGTGAAGCGACCTTTTACGTGCTACCCAAACTCCTTAAACCCAACCCCCAGGACGACCAATCGTCTCAGGCTGTGGGCTGTAGTAATATTACTGAAAATCTAAGCCAACTCGTTGACAGCCATTTGCAACCATTAGTGACGCGACTTCCCTCATATGTACGGGATACAATACATTTTTTGCAAATCATTGATAACCTTCACGCCGACGGGAACACACTTTTAGTCGCCATCGACGTGGAGGCACTATATAGTAAAATCCCACATGATAAAAGGATTGGTGGCTATTCGACGCAAACTTTCTTTATCCTCCACACTGGATCCCCAGTATGATGAATTTGTCCTACGGACTCTCCAGTTTATCTTTGAACACAACTTTTTTTCCTTTAATGGCACCCATTTCCTCCAGATGGAGGGGGTAGCGATGGGGACTCGCTGTGCCCCATCGTATGCCAACCTGTACCTGGGGGAATGGGAATGCCTGCTCTGGCATGATCTAGACATCTCGTTGTATGCTGGCCACATACTTGCATGGCATCGCTACATCGATGATATCTTCATGCTATGGAAGGGCTCTACCTCTCTTCTGACACAATTCATCACCCACATTAACCAGAATGATTTCATACAGTTCCCACCAGTTGTCCTTTTTGGATGCCATGGTTCATACGTTCCCCGATTGACGACTGTTGAGCCAATTCTTCCGGAAGCCAATTGCGGGGAACTCTCTACTTCACGCCAGCAGTTTCCACCCAAAACCACTGCTGGCTTCTGACGACTCTACATTCCTAAAAGAGGCTAAAACCCTACAAACACGGCTTTTGGAACGGGGTTGCTCCAGAGCCTGCCTGAAAAGGGCATTTAAGAGGGTTCAGTCCCTCCCCCAACCAAGTCTACTTTACAATCAAAAAACACCTACTACCGATCAAACTACTCGAATAATAACAACGTACTCCACACAACACAAGCTAATTAAACGCATCCTTGGTAGATATTGGCACCTTCTTACTGTGGACTCACATTTAGCCCCATTTGTCCCCGCTGTGCCGGCTGTCATCTATTAGAGGGCTCCCTCCATGGACAACAGGCTGGTTTCCAGCGAGTTTAGGACCCAGAAGGGAGACCCTTGTATCCGCAAGGGCACTTTCTCTTGCGGAGGATGTAATTATTGCCAATATATGGACAGACGCACCAAGATCAGACTACCTAACCACCAGACCTTCCGTTCTAAACACTACGTTAACTGCAAAACTCCCAGCATAGTGTATATGCTCTCCTGTGAGTGCGGGTGCTACTATGTCAGGAAGACTAAGAACGAATTTTGGAAGAGAATTTACCAACACATCTCAACCATATCCAAACAAGACCCTGAAACCCCCATTGGCCGTCACATGGCCACTGTGCACCCCACCACCCTCCCCATGGTCCAATTTTTGGTGCTGGATAGGGTCCACTTTAGCCCACGCGGAGGTGACCACAACAAACGCCTCCTCCAGTGCGAGCTGAGGTGGTTCCACAATTTACGTGCCACCTCTCCCCCAGGGTAAAATGCTTGTAACTTTAAACCTTTCCTCCCAGGTTTTGTGTCGGGTGGCTGTGAATTGAATCCTTGTTTTCTCTTGCATAATACATTTTGATAGTGTGTGGCTCTTTTGTGACACCGCGCCCATTCATTTGGGTGCACTGCCACAATATTTGTCATTATACCAATTGTTGACCATTTTATACCAATTCTGTATCCTCTGGCCTTTTACCCCCCTATTGGAATGTAATGTATATTTTCCTTTTTTCCTCTGTTGTATATAATGCTCATAGTTGTCCGAAGGCTATGTTATGCCGGCATTTGGTCATACCATGTACCCCTTTGCACTTCATTCTATCCCGGGTTTCTTTCTGCCCCCTTCTTCTCCTTTTTCTTTCCTCTTCTCCCTTTTCCCCTCTCTCCTCTCCTTTCTTCTTTCTCTCCTTTCCTCCTCTTTTCCATCCTTTCTGGTCTATTCCATCATCCCTGCACTGTGTCAGCACTTATAACACCTCTGCTCCAGCACCAGGTCCATTACCCGCCATTGTGTCACTGACCACTGAGTGCCGCTCTCGCCCCCAGGTTGGGCATAGCGTGCACCACCCGGCGGGTAGGCTCCACCAGAGGGCGCCTTGCATGGCCTGTTCAGCCACTTGGGACCCTCTGTGTCGGAGCAAGCTCTTTATCCTGGTGGACTTCCACCCGCTTTGACACATCCGCCGGCGGGGGTCCGACGCGTGACGTCACCCCGCCCTTCGGGGCGGGGCGTCGCCACGCGCCGCTCTCCCAGAGGGATACCCGGTGTCCGTCACGGGCTTGATTGCCTTTCATTGACAGACGGCCAGCACCTGTTCTCTCCGCACCAGATTGGCTACCAGCAGAGAGATTGTCTTTTAAATACAGGTCAGTATTGCTCTCACCTTTGTGCAGTCCACACACATGCTGACCCTTGGACCAGGTAAAACTCGACCATACTATGCTCTGCGGGAACCAACGGCCCATATACCATCTTAGCCGCACCCTCCTTGCTCCTTCTGGTAGTTTGACATATTGTAATTTCTTTGTTTTGTGCTTCTACTTCTATTATACTGTGCATATACCTAATATGTTTTCAAAAGTATGGACTCAATCCTACCTGCTCAATATCGATCGAGCATTTGTCTTTACATTTTTCCACTATCATACAAGCAAAGCTAGTTGTATCTTTCATGTTACATGAGCATGTTTGACATGCCCCCCGTCATACATCATTCATGACACTCAGACCCATGTCAGCCATTTCTGACGCTGCTCCCAACATCAGTGGCAATATCAGTGCACACATTTTTTATTTATGCATCTCAGGTCTCTTTGGTTAGTTAATAATGCCATCAATATTGCATCCATATTTTACTTTACTTCACTTTACCATCCTGTAGCTGCTACACCCTGCCATGCAACTACATTTCTCAGCATTCAGTATGTCATCTACATTTTGTATTACTTGCTCCTTTTTTTTATTTTTTTTTTGCCGGCCACTAAAGCCAATCAAACATGCACTCAGACTATACCCTACTATCTAGGTACTACATTTTGTGTTGCAACTTCAGCACTTCTTCCCTTCCAACATTATGCATATTAATGTTCTACTTTCTCCCATGAGCACCGACGGTGCGGCACTTGTTGGCGGGCCCATGGTTCCCTATTCCTTTATTTACCTACAGATGTCCAGTATTTCCTGACACCTATATATATATATATATATATATATATATATATATATATATATATATCTTTGTACTCTTTTATTTAGCTTACCGCATACCACTATCTGTGGTCAGCCAGCATAGCCACCCGGCACCCCTTGTGGTTGCACCATCACACATACCCGCTCTGGGTTGTCTTGGCTTGAGCGGTCGCCAGGGTCGGTGATATAGGCCATTTTCCACCTGTCTTGGACCTACTGGGCTGCCCAGGAACTTAGGTAGTTGGTGCCACTCAGTGCAGATGTAAGTGTTTGGTTCCTCCCCCGTGGGAGGCGCTTTTTACCTTTTCTATGCCATTACTCAAAATATTGCATGTTAAATGATTGTTGTCCATGCTCTATCTACAAACTATGTACTTTGTTTTATTCAATGCAAATACCCCCAGAAGAAGAAGTGTAACTCCCAAACATGTCGGGATGATTATGGAATTTGCCCCTGGATCCCACTTCAATGTGGTTGCTTAGGCGTGCAACTCCCATGCATTGAGTTTCATATTACCAGTACTGTACTTTATTGTGGCATTTTTTCTTTCCGTCAAATGTTCTTGTAAATTGCTTTTATGCTTGTACTTCTATACATGATCTGTTCCCATGTTGTGTGACTGATATATGTGGATATATATATATATATATATGTATATATATATATATATATATATATACACACACGTTTTATCTTAATATACCAATAAAATCCAACCATTTTTATACTACTATCCTTTTTGTCTATACATTTTCTCTGCCTATAAAGTCCAAGGGGATCCTATATATATGAGAATTGCCTCATTAAGTTTACAATTGTTTTCTGGATGTGGCAGTCTTTATATCCTCGGGTCTCCGTGATACAACATTTTTAAGTATGTTTGCAATTTTGTGTTGGGCAGCATTCATAGCCACCTAGCCTACAGCCACATGTTGGACACCCCTGGTGTACATCGATCAGCCATAACTTTATGACCACCCACTTAATATTGAGTAGGTCCCCCTTTTATCATCAAAACAGTCCCTTTTGTTGTCTAAACAACCTTGACTTGTTGAGGCATGGACCCTACTAGAACTCTGAAAGTATGCTGTGGTATCTGGCACCAAGATGTCATTAGCACATCCTTTAAGTCTTGTTAGTGGCGAGGTGGGGCCTCCATGGATCAGACTTGTTTTTCCAGCACATCCAACAGATACTTGATGGATTGAGATCTGGAAAATTTGGAGGCCAAGTGAACACCTCAGACTTATGTTCCTTGAACCATTTTTGCAGTGTGGTAGGTCACATTATCCTGCTGAAAAAGGCCACTGCCATCACAGAATACTGTTTCCATAATGGGGTGTGCATGGTCAGCAACAAGCAAAACATCACACTACCTCCAACGGCTTGCCTTTTTCCCATAGTGCATCCTGGTGCCATCAGGGCAGTCCAGGTAAGCAATGAACATGCACCTGGTCATCCACATGATGTAAAAGAAAAATTATTCATCAGATCAAGCCACCTTCTTTAATTGCTCCATGGTCCAGCTCTGATACTCACCATTTGTGGGCACTTTTGGCTGTGGAGACGGGTCAGCATGGGCACCCTGATCGGCTTGTGGCTACGCAGCCCCATACACAGTAAACTACGATGCCTGTCTTTTTCTGTTTTTAACACATAAACTTAAGGGATACAATGTTATCCTGAGTTATGGTAAACTTTCATCAAAGTGAAAACTCTGAATTTTGCTCACCCCTAATCAGAAGCAATGCTGCACAAAATTGCAGATCCTTTGGTGGATAATTGACATAAAATTGACATAAAAGGGTTTCAACTATGTTTAGAGTTTAGGGAAAAAAGCACTGTGGATTGGGCACTAAGATGTGTTTCAGTACCAACCACATGTTGGGACCATATTTCTTATTTCAAAGAATCTACCAAAGCACAAAGCTGCTGCTGTTGTTATAATAAATAATAATAATGATTATAATAATCATCATCATTTACTAGGGTGCATGTTTATTAATGCCCAATTAACGTCTCACAATTATTTTTATGTTTTTATAGTCCTATTCCATTTAATAGTCCTTTGTGACTGTTTTCTTTTTCAGAAATACAGAATCTCACAAAAGTGAGTACCCAATTTTGTAAATATTTTATTATGTCTTTTCATGTGACAACACTAAAGAAATTACACTTTGCTACAATGGAAAAGTAGTGGGTGTACAGCTTGTATAACAGTGTAAATTTGCTGTCCCCTCAAAATAACTCAACACACAGCCATTAATGTCTAAATTGCTGGCAACAAAAGTGAGTACACCCCTAAGTGAAAATGTCCAAATTGGGCCCAAAGTGTCAATATTTTGTGTGGCCACCATTATTTTCCAGCACTGCCTTAACCCTCTTGGGCATGGAGTTCACCAGAGCTTCACAAGTTGCCACTGGAGTCCTCTTCCACTCCTCCATGACGACATCACGGAGCTGGTGGATGTTAGAGACCTTGCGCTCCTCCACCTTCCATTTGAGGATGCCCCACAGATGCTCTATTGGGTTTAGGTCTGGAGACATGCTTGTCACAACAGTGTACTTTTCTGTATTATTTTATAAATGTTTTAACCCATGAGTGAAAACACTCTAAGACATAAAGACTTTTTCTTT
>BLSH010001156.1:140360-161353 GCA_018402905.1 Glandirana rugosa | reverse complement strand
CACAGGGCGTGGTTCCAGTAATCCATGTCCTTAGTCTGCTTGTCTTCAGCAAACTGTTTGCGGGCTTTCTTGTGCATCATCCTTAGAAGAGGCTTCCTTCTGGGACGACAGCCATGCAGACCAAATTTGATGCAGTGTACGGCGTATGGTCTGAGCACTGACAGGCTGACCCCCCACCCCTTAACCTCCCTGGCGGTGTTCCCGAGTGTGGCTCGGGGTGGATTTTCAGTACCAAGAGCGGTAACCCCGAGCCACACTCGGGATTGCAGTGCTGGATCCAGGCAGCTCTACTCACCTTGTCCCCTGGATCCAGCGATGTCCCCCGCCGTGTCTGCGGGCTGTGTCCGCCGCCAGATGACTCCTGTGTGCCGGGCTCCGTTCCCTGCGAGCGTCGTGTCGCACGGGGACGGAGACCAGCGGGAAATTCAAAAAGTGAAACACACACAGCACATACAGTTCACTGTAATCTTATAGATTACATTACTGTATGATGTCATTTCACATCCCCTTTGTCCCTAGTGGTTTGCCCAGAGCAAGCCCTGCATGCACTTTTATATAATAAATGGCATTCTTTCTGCCTGGAAACATGTAATGTCCATAGCAACCAAAAAGTGTCCCTTTGCGTCAAAAGTGGTTTTTGATCAGCTAGAAAACACCGATAGTAAATAAGAATGATTTGCAGAATTGAGTGATACTGATTTTTGGGGAAATTTATCATCAGAAACTGAAAGTGACGACAGCGACAATTCTGCAAATGAGCAAATTTCTGCGTTTTTGGTTTGATTACATTATTGAATAAATTTTATTACTATTATATTATTATTTTTGATAATTATTTTTAGTTATTTATTATATTATAATTTATGATTTCATTTTTCAAACTTTTTCATACCCGGGATGTCTACTAGACTCTTGTTTGGACAGATTTAAGTGAGTTATTCCTAAGAATTACATGTCTACAATATAAAACACCAAATTTTCATGCAAAATAATCGTACCGCTTTCAGCACCAAAAATCTGAAATAATCATACTGCCAGGGAGGTTAAACCTCTGCAGCAATGCTGGCAGCACTCATACGTCTATTTCCCAAACACAACCTCTGGATATGACGCTGAGCACGTGCACTCAACTTCTTTGGTCGACCATGGCAAGGCCTGTTCTGAGTGGAACCTGTCCTGTTAAACCGCTGTATGGTCTTGTTGTCTGTGCTGCAGCTCAGTTTCAGGGTCTTGGCAATCTCCTTATAGCCTAGGCCATCTTTATGCAGAGCAGCAATTATTTTTTTCAGACCCTCAGAGAGTTCTTTACCATGAGGTGCCATGTTGAACTTCTCGTGACCAGTATGAGAGAGTGAGAGCGATAACACCAAATTTAACACACCTGCACCCCATTCACACCTGAGACCTTGTAACACTAACGAGTCACATGATACTGGGAGGGAAAATGGCTAATTGGGCCCAATTTAGACATTTTCACTTAGGGGTGCACTCACTTCTGTTGCCAGTGGTTTAGACATTAATGACTGTGTGTTGAGTTATTTTGAGGGGACAGCAAATTTACACTGTTATACAAGCTGTACACTCACTACTTTACATTGTAGCAAAGTGCCATTTCTTCAGTACTGTCACATGAAAAGATATAATAAAATATTTACAAAAATGTGAGGGTGTACTCACTTTTGTGAGATACTGTACTTTAACCACTTTAGCTCTGGAAAGTTTTACCCCCTTCATGACCAGGGCATTTGTTGCTATTCAGCACTGCGCTGTTTTAACTGGCAATGCAATACTGTATGCAAATGAGATTTGTAGATTTTTTTTTCACATAAACAGAGCTTTCTTTTGGTGGTATTTGATCACCACTGGGTTTTTATTTTTTTTTGTGATTTAAATGGAAAAAATACTGAAACATTATATTTTCTACTTTCTGCCATAAAACATAGCCAATAAAATCACATTTTGTCTTAAATTTAGGCCAAAATGTATTCTGCTACAAGTTTTTGGTAAAAAAAAATCCCATTAAATGTATATTAACTGGTTTGTGTGAAGGTGATAATGTCTACAAACTATGATATAAACAGTATGTATATTTGAAAGTTGATCAAGTCTGATGTACTGATGGCCTCATTTCGTTTGGTCCTAAAATGCTAGGACAGTACAAATTCTCCCCAAATTACCCATTTTTGGAAAGTAGATAGTCTGAGGCATAGCAAACGTTTTTTTTTTTAAAATAAAGAAATTGAATAAAATGTGGTTTTTTTCCATATTTTTTTTTTTTTACAAACTGTCACTAGTGCAGTACAGCATCATCATGTGACTGATGTGGTGGTGATCAGAGACACTGACTGGTGACAGTACGTTTAAAAAAAACATATATAGTACTTTTTTTAAACTTTTTTCATTCATTTATATACTTTCATCAGAGTAGTTCAGTGTCACCATAGTAACGCTGTACTACTCTGGGGGATGACCAGGGACTTTTTTGTACAGTATGCTGTTACAATGAAGATGATTGTAATAGCAAAGTTATCAACTGTCATGAATGGGTTAACCATTCATGTCAGCTGTGATCACTAGTAATCTGTGATTGGCTACAGCTAATTACATGGTACAGGGTGCTGTGATTGGCCCAGGTACCATGTGATAGCTGTGGGCCAATCACAGCATAGGAAACACAGCTTTTATGAATGAATTTATGCATAACAGCTTTGTTGACACCGTGATCATGTGATCGCATAGCGGGGGGGCATGCTGTGCGCCCCCCCTTGGCCTGGGCAGGCAAAATTATGTATATATGTGTAATTTTGCCTGCATGTGCTGAACTGGCGCAGTATGAGTATTTTGCCTGGTAGGCAAGTGGTTAAAATACAATGCTTCCTTCCCTGGCACTGCAGTGCTGTCATAACTGAGTAACAGCCACACCCCTCAGCACTGGAATATAGAGGGTGTGTCTGCCAAGATCTGTTACTAAGTGCTGATTGCTGAGTGCACTAGGTCCAGTCTTGCTGCCTATTAGACCTCACAGTCATATTTTAACATAGTGCCTAGCTGCTGTAACACGAATGCAGAAATGAGACTAGGAAAATGGGAGTAGAAGGTTAAACTGTGACAACAGGTTCATGCACATGGACTTTTATAGGCATTTTTAATGCCAAGATTAAAATTACCTGTCCCTTTTTCATGCCCAGGAAGCTGTGTGTACCACTGAAGTTTCATGTTTTGAAAATTTGACGGAAGTGCATGTGCGAATAAACACTGATGTAAAGATGCATCTGTGTTTACAAAAGTACAACCATTTACTTGTATGACAGGCTGTATGCAGTACATGCAGTTTGCCTGGGCATGGGAAAGCAATGGTAAATTTATGCTAGACATAAAAACTGCCTATTTTAGTCAGTGTACATGAACTCTTAATATCTGGTTGAATCCTGGCGACATTCATCTACCGCCCACCCTCAGCTCATTTTAGCTGAATATTTTGCAAATACTTGGAGCTGAACTGCAGGGAAATATAAAAGACACATATGAATGCAGCTCTGTAACAATTATTATACCAATTTGTGTCATTTTTAAATTCAAGCAGTGTAAGTACCTGAATTTTAACTGGTCTCTTGTAGTCCCTGTACAGCAGAGCTGGAGTGTGAGAGAAAGAAGCAGCACAGGGAGCCACTCAGTTAATGTGCTGACAAGGAGCATCCTGAGAAGAGGAGAAAGCATGAGATGAGCTCATCACTGTGCCGATTGTCCAGTCAATTTTATCTTTTTATGTTTGGCTGGGGTTCTGCGTTTAAGAGTATGTCAAGCCGGAAACTTTTTTGGGGAGGGGAATAATCCAAACACTTGCTGGGGTTTTTTTCTGTTAGGCCCCCTTCACACTAGCGGAGCCCATTTTGACAGGCTCCGCTGCTCAGCGGGGATCCATCCGTTGATCCCCGCTGAGCCGGCAGATGACAGGACAGTCTCTGCACCTGTGCAGAGACTGACCTGTCACAGCTCCATTCTCCTCTATGGAGGTCTGTCTGTGTTCATCCGATCCGATCCCCCAGGCGGATGGAAAATAGGGTTTCCATCCGTCTGTTTTTGGCGGATCGGAGCGGATCGGGTTTTACCAGACCGGACGTGAAGGAAAATCTGCAGCAATGACATATATTGAAAAAAAAATCTGACAAGGGGTTCTAGCCTTCCGCTACTCTACTAAATAAAAACATATTTTTATTTCTGTCTGTTATTCTGTTGAAGGGTTCCTCCTCACTTTTCGTGTGATAAAATATTGTCATCAGAACAGTAAATGAGGATAATTCTCTCTAACAGAGCCTTGGGTAGCAGTATAAACCTTACATGTTCTAACCCTTCCCCATATTATCCAAAGGTAAGGAAAATAGTTTTGGTTCAACATGCATGTAAAAGTATTTGTAAACCCAATTACAAATATCTGATATAATCTATAACATGTTAATACAGCTAAAAAGGAATTTTAAATTTGTATTAATCCTGCAGTGAATTTTCTTGTTCAGGCACTTCCTGTTATTGAGAGACAACACTTTGTCCCAGGTTCCCAATTGCTCACAACCAGGAAGCCACCCTGACCAATGACATGAAACTGGCTCAGGAGTGCACGTAGAAAGGAAATGGCAGCAAAAAAGCCGAAGAAGATCAGCAACATTGAAACCTATCATAGGATGAAAAAATGAAAATGATATATTCCAAAACCAAAAAAATTAAAGTTGGTTATAATACACAAAGCTTTGGCATACTAAATGTTATTAAATCAGATAGTTTTTCCTTTTATACATACAGGACTTTGTTTTTGATACTGTTATGAACTCTGTCAGACTTCAATTAAGTGACTGTTATGTGACTGTCAGACTTCAGGTGAACCCTAAAGCCTTGTACACACAATCCGATTGTCGGACGACAGAGTGCCCGTTTTTTGTTGGATACCTATCTCGTGTCGATAGTAAAGAGCGTACTAACAATACAAAAATTTTCGTACTATTGAACTCAACATCAGAAGTGACGTAATGTTTTGAATATTCTTGCAACTTTTTTTAGTTTCTGAGCATGCGTAGTCTGTCGTACTTTTTTCTTTTTCATGCGAAAACCATACTAACGGAACGAAAATTGGACATTGCGCTGTCGTATGACAAAATTTACTGATCTGCACATCCAGCTTTTGTCTGATGAAAAACCAAAAGCGGCTATCGAAAGGAGCATACTAAGGGTAAGAATTTTGGACGACAGACCATCGAACAAAAACTCCCGTCCGAAATTCGCATCATGTGTAGGGGCCTTCACTCCTAACACTTTACAAAAGTACAAAGCCCAGACAAAGCAAATACTTTTTAAGTACACTTAAAATAATAAAAAATATATAGATATTAAGATGTTTTCTTAGACTTAGTTGTAATTGGTTAATTTTAAATAATGGGCAAATTCTGCTTTCTGTTGTGGGGCATCAACAAAACCCAGAATGCCCACTAGTGACGGTTGGCCAAATTATTGCCAAGAACATTTTTTATTCAGGAACAAACACTTTGTTGTGATAGTGGCTAATTTAGACTCTCAGTCAGTTCCAGCTTAACGATTTAATGATAGTTGTATATCCACTGCAAAGTCTAAAACTATTCAGAGTAGACCAATGAGCGATAGTAAAAGCAAAAAGCATTTTTGTCTAATATGAAACATTCTGTTGTGAAAGTAGCTAAGTTAGACTCTGAACTGGTCCTAGTGAAATAGTTGTACTTTCACTCCACAGATTAAACCATTTAGATCAGACCAACCGGTGACAGTAAAGAGCAAGGGAGAGCAATATACAACACTGTACAATGTAAAGTGCTTAGCGATGATTGGCCAAAATTGGCCAGAACATTTTTGTATAAAAAAACTCTGTTGTGATAGTTGCTAAGTTAGACTTTCCATTAGTCCCAGCTAAACCGTTTAATGATAGCTGTGCATCCACTCCAAAGACCAAAACCATTTAGAGTAGACCAGCCAGATATAGTAAAGGGAAAGAGAGACCAATACATGTCTTTGTACAATGTAAAGTGATTTAGGAGGGTTTGGAGGAGTAATCTACACAATTAAACCTTAATAGTTATGCATATGTGATTGATTCTTTTTATGTAATAGGCATAATAGGCAGGGGCGAGTTCTGCCTCCAGTTGTGGAGCATCTACAAGACTCAGAATGTCTTCTAGCTAAATTATATTATGATAGTTGTACATCCACTTCACAGACTAAACCCATTTAAAGTAGACCAAGCAGTGATAGTAAAGAGCAAAAGAGACCATTAAACAATGTCATACAATATAAAGTGTTAAGCAATTGTTGGCCAAACCTTGGCCGGGAACATTTTTGTTCAGGGAACAAATGCTTTGTTGTGATAGTGGCTAATTTAGACTCTCAATCAGCCCCAATTAAACCATTTAATGATAGCTGTGTAACCTCTCCAAAGACTAAAACCACTTAGAGTAGACCAATCAGCGATAGTAAAGGGCAAGGAAGACCAATAAACAATGTCATACAATGTAAAGTGTTTAGCAATGGTTGGCCAGGCTTTGGCCTAGAACATTTTTGTTTAATATCAAATGCTCTTTTCTGATACTGGCTAAGATAGACTCTTAATAAATATAAATATCATCTAAAGCAGGGGTAGGGAACCTGCGGCTCTCCAGCTGTTGTAGAACTACATTTCCCATCATACTTCTGGGAGTACTTGTATCCATCAGCCTTGCAATGCCTCATGGGAAATGTAGTTCTACAACAGCTAGAGAGCCGCAAGTTCCCTACCCCTGATCTAAAGCATTCAATAGCTGTGTATCCACTCCAAAGACTAAAACCTTTTAGAGTAGATCAACCAGCTTTAGTAAAGAGCAGGGGAAACCAATAAACACTGTACAATGCAAAGTGTTTTAGGATGGGTTGGAGGAGTCATCTGCATGATTAAGCCTTATGCATATAAGAAACTGCAGACTGTACAACAGTAATATGATTCACTTTAAAAATCAAAATGATTATCGCATGCAGAGTACTATAAGTGATACAAAATAACTGGACCCTTTGTAAGCCCAATGACCGGATACTCAGAAGAACAGCGAAAATCATTTATGAACCCTGTTTAAAAGGAAATTATTCCACTGTTCCCCATAGCAACCACATCTGTAACCATAGAACCAGCAATATTTTATGTGAAAGAGGTTACATAGTTACATAGTTACATAGTTGGTAGGGTTGAATAAAGACAGCAGTCCATCCAGTTCAACCTGTGTTGGTGTGTGTGTGTGTTTGTGTGTAGAAAATAATTTCCCATATTTCCCATATCCCCATATATTGTTTTCGTTAACATTTAGAGAGTAACTATGGTTTATCACTTATTGCATAGCTCTTGATCCCTCTTCTTGGCCCAAATCCTTCTGTCCCTTCCACAGCTGTTCCTCTTAAAATCTGAAGTATTGATATTTATAAGTAAACAGCTTGCTTCAGTCTGAATTTGTTTATAATGCTCTTGATCCTGAATCTTTAACGTATTATACATGAATGCAATTAAAATTGAATTAAAATAACACGCAGTAAAATTATTTTTAGCGGTCTTTAACTTTTCATTTTTAACCCAGAGTTAGTCAACTATCGGCTAGGGTCTCTGCAAACCTAAATAGTGTCAATGAGTCTGTTTCTGGCACCCTGAATTTATCAGATATGCAGTAATCTTTAGCAGGTCCTAGAATGATGATATGATAGCCTGAACGGTTTACATTTTTAACCAAGAATTAAAAAAAAAAAAAAAACAGTTTATTAAACTAGATGATTTTTCTATTGCTTCAGAAAAAAAAAAGGCAGATGCCGGGAGAATCATCAGTTGATTAGGAACTACAGGTTCCAGTATGTTTGCTATCATTGTTGGTCAAATCCAGGCCTTGGATCCTACAAGCACCAGCTACTGTTAGTATAGCTCAACCTACACAAAGATGTGCGATGACTGCCACCCTTTCTGACATATTGGCATGCTGGGCCCCAACTAAAATGAGTTGAGGACCTCTGTGCTTTTTGGCCCTACCAAAGCAAGTGTAAGGATCAAAATGGTAGCTAAGTACATCATTTTGCCTTCTTTTATATCAGGCTCCATGTTTGCAGAATGCTGCAAAGTATATCATAGTCTAATCCAACATATACTGTATGTAGGGCATTGGAATCTGCTCGATTGGTAGATGAAGGCCAGAACTAAAACACAAGACATTCATATGAAACTAAATAGGAGAGAATTTGTGAGTCCAAAGAGCAAATAATAGAAATGGCTTTTAGCACCAAATGCAGATTTATCCAAAAAAGCCTGACTAGGCTCAAATAATTGGAGGACGGATTGGATAGGTGGAACACGATTGCAACATATTACAGTATTCCTATACAATATGAGTAAATACAGTGATGCAATATCCCTACTACACCATCAAGCAAACATCATATCTTACCTTTGGCAATTATATCTTCAATATCTTGATCGAAGCCCAGTCGGTGGCATTTCCTCCACAGGCCCATGTTGGTGGAATTATATTGTCTATTGCACTCATCAGCAGCGCTCATTGCAAAAAGCTGCCTCCTGTTCCTGGCTAGAAGTAACTTTCCCTCCCAGCGGTCTAGTTTCGACCTGCTAGCCCTCAGCGGAAGATTGTTGTTGGAGTTATAAATGAAACCTGGGTCGATTCTTCTATTTGTGAAGCCTTTGCACCTTTCCCGGTGTCGTCTAGCATCTGTCTCATACCAGTGGTCGGAGCAGATCGCTACGGCTAGCATGCCTAGGGCACACAGGGCTAGGGACAGTCCAGCATAGAGGAGTAATCTTCCAGCAGCCATCCTCCTTCTCACAGAGCCATCAACATTTTCTCAAAAGGATGGTAGTCTTTGTGCTGGAGGCCAGACAGAACCCACAGGCTCTGTTGTGGGAGCCAGGAGAATTATGTTTAAACCTTGACGTTCATAAAATCCAATCCAAGCATTGCATTTATTAGTTCTGGTTGATGTAAGTAGCTGGTAAGTCATTAGTTTGAACCCAACTCCCCATAAAATAAATAAAAGCAAATAACAGTGTCTTCACACTTCAGCCTACCAATTGACCTCCAAAATGAAGTACCTTGCTCAGAAAGTGAATCATGGTTTATCGAGCCTCCTCTCTTTTTTCAGTCTGATGGCCTCAATGTTATGTTGACAGCAGGTTGCCTGTAAACAGTCTCCTTATGGGAATGGGAGATGGAACTTGAGCAAAACAGATGCGATATCCAAATGAAACCTGAACCCCCACCGTGTCCTCTTTGCAAAAAATATGGTCAGCAGCACTGTGCACTTACCTCTCAGCATTTGTCAAACCATGTGCAATGTTGGGTGTCTAGCTACATAGGGCTAGATCGCCCTCAGCAAAGCAATTTAGACTCCCTGTTGTGTCTCTGGAAGCAATCTCCCTGTGGGCAAGCAGACTGTTCCTTTGTTTCACAACACGTACATCAAACCTTGAGATTCCACCCTGCTCTTCCATTCACTGCTCTGGGTGTTGACTGTCAGCAAGCATATAATCATCAGCTGAAAGATTTCTTTACTCTTGTATTCCTGTGTCTCATCTTCTGAAATGCTCCTCTTGGTCTCCTCTGAAATGGAAGGTGAGGGAGAGGGGGGAGGAGAGAGAGAGAGAGAGAGAGAAGAGAGGGGAGAGGAGGGAAAGATATCAGCACCATGGATAGCAATGTACAATCCAACAGCCCTATCAGTTCCTTTAAACGCAAATAGCTGTATCAACACCCTCTGCTAGCTACTAAAGGGTGCCTCAAAGCTTTATTTAAATAGGGTTTAGGATTGCAGCCTGGTTCATGCTGCCAAATAATCCTAAATCTTATCTTATCATCCCCGTCTCAGCAACAATACATCCAAGATCAGATCAAGCAGTGGAGAAAGATACGGCTTAGCAATCTTGATTTTTATCCTTGTTGCTTTAAACAAGGTGAAAAGCACAGAGCTTGATCCAGGACTAAATAGAGCTAAAACCAGCAAGCAGACAGGCATTAAACATCAGCAAACATGAAAATAAATGCATGCAGCACCAAGGAGGTGCAAATCTGCATCTAATTCAGATCAGCAGCACTGGAATGGCCATAATAAAGCTCAGCAGCTGTCTGAAATGCAATTACTGTGAGATCAGCATTCTGCAATTAATAGGAATAAAGGAAAAGGCAGTTGATCAGTTCACCTGGGAATCTGTGCCTTGTGCATACAGTCAACCCGCAGCCTTGGTTGGAAACCAGAGACAGAATACAGAAGGGCTTCAGCCAAGAACAGATGACGTCACTCATGCAACGTGAGGCTAATGTCTTATACAGTTCCTTAAAGCTGAACAACACCCATTCCTCTAACAGTAGCAGTATGAGTGTGTGTTATTGGGGAGAAAGGAAAAAATGCTGCTCTTGGTTCTGTATTGCAAGGAAAACAAAGGAAGCTAAAACATTTCTCTAATAGAGTATATGGCTCCAGGTTTGAATTTTTTAAAAAGCTTGCTTCCTGACTCTCCCTCTTTTGGAACCCAATTTCTCCCTATGTTTGGATGCAGAGATTTTATTTAATCACTAAATGTCAAAGATATACAGCATGCAATAAACATTATTATGATGGTCTAGTCCAAGGGTGTCAAACTCAATTTCATTGCGGGCCGCATCAGCATTATAGTTGCCCCCAGAGGGCTAGTTGCATCTGTAAGACTATGGGGTTGATTTACTAAAGGCAAATATACTGTGCACTTTGCAAAGTGCAGTTGCTCCAGGGCTTAGTAAATGAGTAGAAGCTCTGCTGACTTCTATTATCTAACCATGTGCAAGCAAAAATTCTGTTTTTTATTTTCCTGCAACGTGATTGGATATTATTTGCAAAGTGAAGCTTAACTTCATTTACTAATATAGTGTGGCACAACTGCACTTTCAAGTGCACAGTCTATTTGGCTTTAGTAAATCAGTAACATTTAGTAAATCAACCCCTATGTATGCAGAGTTCAGGAGTGTGTGGCATACAGAGTGTAGGGTTTAGAGGTGCACTGAGTACAGAGTGCAGAGTTCAGGGGTGCGCTGTATACAGAGTGCAGAGTTTAGGGGTGCGCTGTATGCAGAGTCCAGAGGTGCACTATGTAAAGAGTGTAGAGTTCAGGGGTGCACTGTATAAGAGTTCAGTATGCAGAGGTGCACTACGTAAAGAGTATAGAGTTCAGGGGTGCACTGTGTACAGAGTGTAGAGTTCAGGGGTGTGCTGTGTACAGAGTGCAGAGTTCAGGGGTGAGCTGTATACAGAGTGCAGAGTTCAGGGTACGCTGTATGCATAATTCAGAGATGCACTACATAAAGAGTATAGAGTTCAGGGGTGCACGGTGTACAGAGTGTAGAGTTCAGGGGTGTGCTGTATACAGAGTGCAGAATTCAGGGGTATGCTGTATGCAGAGTTCAGAGGTGCTCTATGTAAAGAGAAAGAGTGTAGATTTCAGGGGTGCACTGTGTACACAGTGCAGAGTTCAGGGGTGCACTGTATACAAAGTGCAGAGTTCAGGGGTGCGCAACATACAGAATGCAAGATTTAGGGGTGTGCTGTGCACAGTGTGCAGCACAGGTTGTCCAGATCTCACTTTCACCCTTCCTCCTTGGCTTTGACCACTGCATCACTCTCCCTCACGTCCCACCTCTGCTCACATCTCCCTGCATAGCCCTCATCTCCTCCCCCCAAAGCTTCCTTGCATCTCACCTACCCATCCCAGGTCTAGTACCAGTTTACTAGCAGTGCACTAGTCTAGCATAGTAGGCAGCTCCGACTTGCCATGCAAGGAGATCATTGGTCAGCATCTGTCCCTGTGCCCCGCCATGAGTGCATGCAGGGATCTGTGAGAGCCGTGAGCCACCAAGAGCAAAGCTGTCCTTATAAATACAGAAAACGTCAATGGAGAGTGGAGCGTGAGGGCGAACGAAAAAAGCCCTGGGTGCAAGGGCCAAGTGACATGGTCTGGCGGGCCAGATTCGGCCATGGCCTTGTGTTTGACTTACGTGGTCTAGACCTTACAAAACCTTTAAAATTCTTTCATAAATAAAAGATAGCGTTGAAAAAAAGCACCAGCTTGTTGTATTTATTTTAGTATCCTTGTCTTCATTTTGCTGATGTTCACAATTGCAGGCAATTGAAAATTCAAGAAAAACATTTTTTTTGCTCATGAATTCTTTATGGTTATGCATGCGAGATGTAGCAAGGGCCTGTCATTTGCCTCAACATATTTGCATTAAAAGATGTCACACTTTCTGAGAAACTTGGGGGATAAGCTATCCATACTGCTTTTTTGGAGGTAGATATGAGCATACAGGATTAACCTTTTCATTGCAATTTTTTTTGCGCCACTTAGGGCTTGTTTACACTTGCGTTATCTGTGAAAAGCAATCCACGCTGGGGGCAAGTGGACTGCTGACATGCATTCAGGAGGTGATACTGTTGTCTCCTGAATGCTTGTTTGTGTTTATTTTTTTGACAGCCCAATGGGCTTTTTTTTCAATGGGTATATCAAGCCGCAACTGTAAGCCTAGCATTTGGGTTCACTGTTGCGGTGCTTGCCCCTTCACTTGAGTAGGTTGCATCAGAGAGTGGCACTACCCATTGAACAGCACAGGAAAAATTAATTTTGCCTCACCACACAGTATTGCGGCCCTGGTATGTGTAAACTGGCTGCCTTTGTAGCTTAAAGAGAGGGGGTAAAAATTCCACTCCACCACTTATTTCTACTCTCCCCCTAACTGCCAGTGTAAACTAGACATTACTGCTGGCCATAATATGTATTTTACTAATTTATATGTAGCGGTCTCCCTGACCTCCAGAGGCCCGGTGGTGGCCCCCCGAGTCAGGGAGAGCTGACATTCCTCCTCAGGGTGCAGGTTACTAGGCATGGTGGGTGTAGTGCAAGATGGAAAGATGGGTACCAGTCATTTTTAAAAATGAACAAAGAGTTTTATTTCTCTTAACAGGAACGGGGGGGGGGGGGGTTAGGGAACAGGACACCGTTAGGCAAAAGCAAACTTGGCAAACTCCTTGGGTAAAAATAGAACTAGACAGACAGCAATACAGAAAAAAGGGCCTTAAAGCGTTTGTTAACCCAAAAAAAAAAAAAAGCCGCTCCTGTCTCTTTAATGTGAAATTAGCAGCATGGTGCTTTTGCTTTTTAAATTATCCCTCTGTATCCCTTAAAATACGTGTTTGATAATGCAAGGTCATGACTTCCCCCCTGTGTACTGACTCCCCCAGTATATAGCTTATTTTGAGAGCCCAGTGGTCTATGCAGGTTATGTCACTCCCAGCTCTCCTATCTCCTGTGTGCCTGTTTTCAACTTCCCCCTCCCTCTTCCTCTTGTAGCTTCTCCTCTCTGATCTCATAATTAACTCTAAACGCTCCTATCCCTCTTTATTAGAAGAATAACTTCCCTGTGTCAGTGTTATATCAGAAGTATTCTTATCTATATAGATAACACAGCTCTGTCTCTCCAGCTGACATCAGCAGCAGTGCTCAGCTCCATCCTCAAGAATTCTGAACTGAGAGAGAAAAGCTGAAAAACGACAGCTGATCATAGTAAGAAGGCGTGTTATCTATACAGAGAAGTATATATATGTTATAACATAGACACAGGGCAATTTATAATACAGAGGGAATGGGAGCATTTTATACAAGTGGCTTAACAAACACTTTTAAGCTGAATGCAGCAATCTGTATCTTGTAGCACTTGCTGTCTCCTATAACAATAACTTCATTCACAGTATCCCACTGTAGATCCTCAAGTTTAGCGCGCAGTATCCCACTGGAATTCTTGGACTCTCAGCTACCTGATGGATCCCTCAAGCTCAACTCACAGCTACCCACTTTACTTCTCTTCAAGCTTTACCTACAGCTACCCGCTGTACTCCTTCAAGCTTTACTTATAGCTACCCGCTGTACTGCATGGATAAGTTCTCTCCTGATGCTTTCTCAGCTACTTCACAGTCCCCAGCTGATGAAGAATCTCCTCTAGTACTCCTTTAGAAATCCATCCCTCTACACTTGCCTCAGCAAGAGTGGTTGACTCTCTAGCAACTTCTTCTCCTATACCTCCTGACAACGATCAGGCTCCCTTCGGGCTGAACCCCTTTACACATGGCAAGGCCTCAGGCTTCAGGCCTACACCTCTGCTGCTACTCCACACACATCCACCTAGGCCGCATCCTGGGTGAAAAGAACCCCTATCACCTGACGCTCTAAAAAAGAAACTCCTGCTGGTTGGCTAAGAAAGCACATCTACTCATAACCTAAAATTAACTGTAATCTATCATACCAATGCCAAAGGTAACAGTGCCACCCATTGACAAAAGAGAATCACAGCCCCACTCAAGTTTAGGAGAAAATAATTTGATCAAGCTACAAATTAGCCAGACTAGTTACCACCAAGCACAACTAAATTTACTAGCAGCCCTTTTTAGGACCAGGGTTCTACATATATAGTGTAGTTCACAGTCTCTATTGTCTGACAGAGCTGACAATCTAATGCCCCTACCACAGTCATACACATAGCAGGGCCAGTTCTGGTAGAAGCCAATTACAGTATATGTAAACCCAATCCCAAAAATTCATACAAGCTTTACTATGTCAATGTCAATTGCAATTGAGAAACCATGATCCACATGGATGGGACTTTGCACGAGGTCTGAATCCCGTACGGAACAGCACCTCCATCCCTGTTTGCCTATTAAAAGGAAAGGAGATTGGGACTTTAAATGAGGCTGGACGGTGAAAGTTGCATTGAAACAAAGATCACTTTAATACAACATTCAAAGCGATACATATTCAACAACATTGCACATGGATAATTATGACAGGTACAAATAATTTTTGAGTAGTTGCGATAGACAATAGATACAATGTAGTCATCACTTGAAGGGCTCTACGCGTTTCGTGACCCGTGTCACTCGTCAGGAGCCAAAAAGACATATATCAAGTTGTATCTGTAGAAGCAAAAATTGTATAACTATAAAAATGTGGTCAACCGTAAAAAATTAATTAATGGCTCTAGTAACCACAACAACAAGGGCACCTACCCTGACAATCACGCTAGCCTGGACGCCCACCCGCACGCTCCAATGTGAACACCAGGGGCCCGGCAAACACACCACTCCGGGAGCTGAGGGGGCGGTTAACCATGGCCTGCAAAACACAAAGGAAACCTCAAGAAGTGAAAAAAGGTGAATAGGGTTCCACCACCATAAGGGATTAAAATAGGAGTGCTGGACAAAGACCCGTGACAAGGGAGGGGAGGGCCGTGCAGGAAAAGGTGATGGGTGGTGTGTGGAAGAGGGAAGGGGACTTACCGTGAGAAAAAGGGGGAATGCGTGGAAGAAAGTAAAAATTGCTGTGCCAGGAAGTGAGGAAAAGCTAGAAATGAGGAGAGGCTCCTTTTTGTATACGCAGGACCGCCCCCAACGTCACGTGGGCGTCCCAGGGCATAGGAAATGGCACCACCACCCGGGCAGCCATAGGCTGCCCCGCAGTGTGATAGCCGATCCCCTCAAAGGACGCCAGATGGAACCACACCTGCCGGGGCGCGGCGTCAACTAGATGCCGCCGACCCGGTCGTGGAGCGTGACGTCGATGCGTGGTCGGAGGCACCGCCTCCCCCTCCATGCGAGCGAACAGGCAGAGGAGGAGGGGGGGCCCCAAGCACGCATCGCAGCTCCCGGAAGTGGCGGGGACACCAGGACACCGGGACCCCCGGTGCACCCCAGAGCGAGGGGGTGCCGCACCAAGGCCCATGGGTGCCAAGGGGGAACCCTATTCTTTGCTGTGGATATATGGGGATTGTGGCTGAAAAAATATGATAGAATAGTAATATAATATATTATTTTAAAATTAATGATTATAAATTAAATATTAAATATTGACATACCCCTTTAACCCTGACTGGCTCAATGAGTGTGTTGGACTCATGTATGCATGATTTGCATGAGCACAGGGGGGTATGGATTAATAAACCGTCAGCCTCCATCCCTGTTGCAAATTGCAATTGAGAAACCATGATCCACATGGATGGGACTTTGCACGAAGTCTGAATCCTGTACGGAACAGCACCTCCCTGTTTGCCTATTAAAAGGAAAGGAGATTGGGACTTTAAATGAGGCTGGACGGTGAAAGTTGCATTGAAACAAAGATCACTTTAATACAACATTCAAAGCAATACATATTCAACAACATTGCACATGGATAATTATGACAGGTACAAATAATTTTTGAGTAGTTGCGATAGACAATAGATACAATGTAGTCATCACTTGAAGGGCTCTACGCGTTTCGTGACCCGTGTCACTCGTCAGGAGCCAAAAAGACATATATCAAGTTGTATCTGTAGAAGCAAAAATTGTATAACTATAAAAATTTGGTCAACCGTAAAAAATTAATTAATGGCTGTAGTAACCACAACAACAAGGGCACCTACCCTGACAATCACGCTAGCCTGAACGCCCACCCACACACTCCGATGTGAACACCAGGGGCCCGGGGCCCGGCAAACACACCACTTCGGGAGCTGAGGGGGCGGGTAACCATGGCCTGCAAAACAACATGTCTTTTTGGCTCCTGAAGAGTGACACGGGTCACGAAATGCGTAGAGCCCTTCAAGTGATGACTACATTGTATCTATTGTCTATCGCAACTACTCAAAAATTATTTGTACCTGTCATAATTATCCATTTGCAATGTTGTTGAATATGTATCGCTTTGAATGTTGTATTAAAGTGATCTTTGTTTCAATGCAACTTTTCACCGTCCAGCCTCATTTAAAGTCCCAATCTCCTTTCCTTTTAATATACTATGTCAATGTCATTCCAAAAGTCATGTTCAAAGCTGTAGCTTTCATTAAAATAATACCTGATGATCTTGCCATGAAGGTCTTTGTGCAGGCATTTCCTGTTATAGGGTGACAATGCTCTGTCTCCCAATTGTATGGTTGCATTGTCACTCTCTATGACATATGCTCCTGATAGAAACTACAAGTGCCCAAATGAACACTTTACGCAGGTATGTTCCAAAATATATGTAAACAGGAAGTGGCTGCAAAGAGACCGCTGAAAAAACAGCTGGAAAAATGGAAAACACGGTATTTCATTTTTAAAAGACAAATCCTTTATGATGCAATATAATTTAGCAAACTGTATGTCATTCAATTAAGCTTTACATCAACTTTGACCTACCAGTGTGTTTTTAGGAGGGCGTATGCATGAGTACTTATACAAACTCCAGGCAAACTGCAGATCAGTGTTGTCAACCTACCAGATTGAAATGTATTAACACGACACTCAAAATTTCCTGGCACAGCCAAGTTTTTACTGGCATTTCCGGAAGTTACAAAATTACAGTTTTAAATGCAAATTTTAGTATTTAGGCTACAAACAAGTACATTATGTGTAGCCATTGCCCCCATGGGGTTGCTGAATGTTGTGGTTCACCTGATCACACTGCCCTCAGTCACACTTCTTCCTCACATCCGGAGTCACAGAACAGGCTGGTACTTTGTTTTTGTGTTTTTATTAGGGGATTGAATAGGATTAGGATAGGGATGATTATGGGATGACCATGGATCACCAGTTCTTTAATGGGACCACTATATACATCACAGTATATACACTTCTCCTTATTTACTCCAGCACAAACACTTTCTGCACGTTTTACTCCTTGTTCCTCTCTCCAGCACAATCACTTACTGCACAGTTACTCCTTGTTCCTCTCTCCTGCACAAAACTTGGCTAGCTAGCACATGGTGAAGCCTGCTATAGTTTTGGCATGACTTCCGGACTGCTCATTACAGGCAGGGTCCGCTGGCCCCCAAAGTGTAGCAAAGTACATATATACTAGCTAGTATGATGGACTACTACTCCCAGCCCATCCTCTTCCAGGCCCTGCCAGCCCTTCCAGCTGCAATGGCCCACTCCACTGCCACAGTGACAAAACAGTCCCAACTGGCTCTTGTACCTTTCTAAGACTGTCTCTCACCCCAATCTGCTCCAGTGTACCTCTTCCAGCTCCTCAGAGAGTGCATCACTCACCAATGCCTGTCACTTGTAGTTCCTCTCCTGGAGATCTCTCCAATATCGCTCTCTCACGCTGTCCTTTCCACTCTGCCTTGTGCCTCTCCTCCTGGCTGCACTCGAGCACTCCCAGGCCCGAGGTCACCCCCCCCCCCCCCAGATTGGGAGCTCCCTCTAGGTCTCCACAGCCTCCACACTATTCCATCTCCAGCTCTTCCACCCAAACTCTCCTCTCAGGTAGGCTGACCCAAGGTATTTAAAGAGGCATGCCCCCTGCCAATCCAGGTTGGGGATTGGTCAGAGCTCCTTAACATGCCTCAGGAAGCTTCACCTTCTCTTCCCCACCCTTTCTTCCAGAACTTTCTGATCCAGAAAGGAGGGGTTACCAAGGGGTGTCACTACCTGCAGTCACCAGTCACTCCCTAGGCCACTCCCTCACCCAGAATCAAAACAATCAGGCCTGACTTCCAGGCCTGACTAAATTTACCTCACCTAACACAAAATTCTTTTTCTAAGCACCTACCTATGGTAGAGGGCGCTACATATGCAATTAGCAATGTGATATTACGGTAAAAAACATATTTCTAATTTTATTTTTGATACAGTAAGTAAGTAGCTCGGGGACAGGATTCAGGAGGGTAAGAAATTAGAATGGGTGGCACACACATGAAATTGACTCTCACAGTGGCACTGACAGCAGTGTGCAGCAGCACTGATAATGATGTCACCTCACCGACACGACACGTCCCCTCCTGAGTCACAGTGACAGTCAGGTCTGACTAAATTTACCTCACTTAACACAAAAATCTCTCTCTAAGCACCTACCTATGGTAGGTCCCCAGCTGAGAAATTTAGAAAAAAATAGCTCCTGGGCCCAGGAGCAAGGGCATCCCATAACAAATAGATGGAAGGGGGAAAAGGGAACAGACTTGGATGGGGACTGTACAAATAAATAAGTACAAAAATATATTTCAATCTTTGTGGATATTTACACCTGTACATAGTAAACAAACATGGGGCACTTTTCCCTGGAGAAAAGCACTCCACTCACACAGTTGTAGAAAAGGTCTTGACTTTCGCCGGATGGGGATGAACAGGCATACCATCCCAGGAATCCTAAGAGAAGAGAGAACAACTAAACTACAACTAACTAAACAGCAACAGGTCTGTTGAAAGGGGGTTATAGACCTCCCAACAGAGCAACAAACACAACACACTATAGCAAAATCTCTTTCCTGCCTGGTCTGTCAGTGAGGGGTTAGATCCCACTGACAGAAACAGCAAAGGGGAAAATAAATAAATGAAATTAGTCTCTTTTTAGAGTTCTTGGTGGGAGGGGCCCCTCCCCGGACAACAGGCTCAAAAAGAAAATAAAGAATGGCCTGAACGAACCTCACCCCAGTGTCCTTTCATGGGCAAAGTCTCTTCCATTGGGCACAAGGTGGCAGGCTAGTATGTTCCGGCAAAAAGTCAGGAAAACAACAGAAAAACCCTGCAGCACTCTCTAGCAGTGCTTGGGTCTGGGTTTATGCAACTTCCCCCGCTTCTCACAGTCCTTCATGCATAAAACTGAGGATCCGGCAACCATCTTCAGCCCTTTTCCGCTGTCTCCTGAGAGACAAAATGACTTTGAATTGACCAACCCACTCTGACAATCAGCACTTTGTCCCTGTAGATTGATCTCCCGATCTACCACTCCTTCATCTCCAAGAACCGGGCCCATAACTCATTCTCCGGCCCCCTCTGTGGCTTTGGGACATGCAGAGAATCCCAAACAAGGTCATTTTCCCACTCTGCCTTGGAGCTCTCCACGACTTCCATTACTTGGAATGGGACATATGGGAAATCCAGGACCCATTATAGAGCTACCTTCCACTGTACCTCCCTCTGAAATCTGGACAGTCTCAGTACCTCCTTAGCATTTCCTCTCCCAGGGAGTACATCAGCATTGGTGATAAGTGGGTGCCCTGGTCTGGGTGGTGGATGGCCTGTGTAGAAACAGCTGTTGGATATGGACTGTGGATCCTGCAGTAGGCTCAGGTATCACAGTGGGTTCTGGCTCTGTGATAAGAGGAACTCCCTGGCTGTTTGACCTTCCAGTCTCCCATTCCTCTTCTTCCTCTGAGCTGGACCCGGGAGATGGCCATTCTGTCAGTCTCTCTAATGACCCGAACTCTGCCTGCAGTCTGGGACAGTCTAGATCAAGGACCCGGCCCTCACCTTCCGCATCCAGCTCACCAGGGAAGGCATATCTCTCTGGCAACGGCTCCTTCCGGATGGGTATGGCAAGGAACTTAGGGTTAACTGGCACATCAGTGTCTTTAACCAGTTGCTGACCGCCCACCGTGGCTTGACGGCAGCAACTTGGTTCGTTATCGCGAAACGCCGTCACCTGACGGCGGCTGCGAAAACGAGTATTGTGAGCGCACGCCGCCGGAGGCACGCTTACTCGCTGTGTTCCGGGGGGCTGATAAGCGGGTACAGCGGACTCGATGTTCACCGGTTATGCGCGATCACCCCCGGAGCGACAGAATGGAGGTCCGTGTATGTAAACACGGATCTCCGTTCTGACAGAGGGGGAAGGGATGTGATCACAGGCTCCCTGTATATGGGAGCCGTGATTACTCCCCTCCCCCAGCCAGGCCAGCCCCCATACTGTTAGAGCACACACAGGGAACACAGTTAAAAAAAAAATTGCAGATTACCGCCGTTACTAGTAAAATATAGAAAAAAAAAATAAAAACCCCATAAATTAATTCTCATCATTCGTAAACGCGGCAACTTTTGGCAAACCAATCAATAAACGCCGATTCTGATTTTTCTCTATCAACAATATGAGGAAGAATATAAATCGGCCAAAACCGATGAAAAAAAAATTTCTTTTATATATTTTTTTGGATTTG
>BLSH010001156.1:100728-118684 GCA_018402905.1 Glandirana rugosa | reverse complement strand
CGTAAACAATGGTTGCAAGGGCCTAAAAGTATCGTGTGAAATAAATGCCTATCAATTTACTTAGTAAAGATATTCCCTCAATCCTAGACTACTTGAATAGCTCATTTTACTTACTAGTATCGCATTACCAACTCCAACCAATTTCCATGCAAGGTCACTATATAAACCTGTAAAAAGTAAATTTGGGAGAGACCTTTATCGTTGATGTCGGGCTGACAAAAAATAGGGACTATATGTGGAACACGTTGAGTGACGGAACGAGTGATTTAAAGATATCAATACAATAAAATGTCAAGATTAGACACAGGGCAATTGAGTAGATCGGGATAACATAACTATAGAAATTTAGTGAGCAAGGCAGTGAGTTGCACAAGGTGTATATCAGGGATAAAAAACAGTCGGGCTGTAGTTGCTATTTCCAGAGAGGGTTTAAATGAAAAATGTCCAAATATATCACTGGAACGTACCTTTAACCAACCTCAACCATTACGCTATGATCATTCATTTTACTCGATAAGTTCATCAGATCCTAACTCCCTTATAGAAATGATTCATTTAACTATCCGTAAATAAAGTGTGCTATGAAAATCCGGGAACGTTGGTAACAAATGCAGCTATCGTAAACCCAGATGCCTCTGGCATTGTCTGCATGGCAGATATATACAAGCATAGAGAAAAACCTGAGGCTGCAGCGGGGGACAGCCGTCCCAGTCGCAAATTGGAACATTCATTCTTGTTCAGTCCACCAACAAGAGCTCGGAGAGTCAGGGAAATGGGATTATGCCAGGGCGGCGAGAAATAAATTGTCACTCTTTGTTCCAGCTTACTGAGATATATACACGACAGGGCAGTTCACACTGACGAAAACTTCCCAACTTATTTGGAGCACAGATGCCTTGCCAGGGTTTTGGCTCATCTGTTAGATCTTTAACCATTTACTCTACTACAGAATTTTAATAGAGATGAGAGAGGTGATAGGGTTAAAGTATATCCGAAGACAATACTTTTTTTATTTTAGTTTTGAACAGAATAAGCAAGGATTACAACCTATGCTCTTTTTTTTTTTTCTTTATTGGCTTGCTGTGTCCAAAGTGAGAGTAATGCCTCGTACAAGCGGTGCAACGGTCGTACGACCGCACATTCAACTTTTGCCCAAAATCGGCTGTTGGGTGTTGTGTCTAGCGTACTCAGATGAGTCAAGTAATCGTTCAACAAAGCTTCAACAAAGCCGAACATAGTGACATGTTACGAGCGCATAAAGAGGAAGTTCAGGTGAATGTGATTTGTGAATTAGGAACGTAGGTTTCCGCGAACGGACACTTCTGGGCGTTCCTGACTTCTGAGCATGTCTGTTTTGCACGTACATCTTTGTTGGCCCAACTTCTCTGTACACACGAGTCAACAGTCGTACGACAAAGTTTTCTAGTCTGCTCAGCCAACTTCTGTTGTATGACTGTTGAACGTCGGCTGCTGTAATTGTGTGTACGAACGGTTGGATTATCATACAATTAGCTGCTGTAAGACCGTTGTTGTTGTACGACCGTCGCATCGTGTGTACGGGCCTTAAATCCCTTCCTAGACAGTTGTCATTGGAACAGGCAGTGGCGGCCACTCGATTAGGGGCGCACAGGCGCTGCCCCCCCCCCCTATTCCATGCTCCTGGCCCCAAATCTACATGCAGGGCACCAGACGCATGGATTTCAATTGGGTTTTTTCTTTTTGTAGCACATGATTATAGCTCTAGGCTCTAGTTGGCTTCAAAAAGGGATGGGCTCAGGGCGCACAGCACTGCGCCCTGAGCCCACCCAGTTGTGTGACATTAGCAAATGAATATTCTCTAATGTCTTCCTGCTTCTCCTCCCGGCCAATCAGGAAGTGGGTCTTGAGACCTGAGTGGCCAGGGAGTCTTAGGACTCCCGGTTAATCGGGTCTTAGCAGAATTTATGGACAGGAATAGTTGAGTACCGAGCCTCCCATTCATTCAGAAGTGGAGGTATAGTAAAGACAGTTTATTATGTTTCCATTATGAATGAACCAATTGGTACCAATCACTGACTCTGTCTGTTCAGAAAAGGAAGGAGCTGGTAAATGACAAATTTACTGACCCATTCCCATCTCTCCATCATGACGCATCTTCTATAGCAGCTGGCAGGAGAGAGGAGGGAGGAAGACAGCAGCTTTGTGGGGGGACCAGGGAAGCACACAGGGACCATGGGAATAGCAGAAGACAAGTAAACTGGATAGGAAGGATGGTGGGGACAGCATATAGAGGAACCAATCTCCTCCATTAGGAAGCAAATGGAGGAAATTGGTTCCTCTAAATGCCGCCCCCGCCATCCCTCCTATCCAGGTGTACAAGGGAGGCACATGGGCCCCCCTGCAGCATAGGGCCCGGTTGCAATAGCAACCCCTATCGTTACGCCCCTGGCTCTGTTTTAGTGTGCAGACAGCTATCAGTTTTTACTTTTAATGAGCTGTGGTTAGGGGGCAATGTGATGAGTGTTTCAGCGTTTTCCTTTTTTTTTTTGTAAAATTCCTTAAACTGGCACAAAGTAACACTTCATTAGTGACATGACGTGACTTCCTGTATGCGCTGTGATAAAACGCTGCAAGTTTGCATTTCTCTGCAGCTTACAGTACAGCATAAAACCACAGAAGATGGGTTGAAAACAGCAACCTGAAAGTAGTTAAAAAAGGTGGGAGAAACAGCAGTGTATCAAAAATACAAAAATCAAATCTTCAGACAGCGGTGAACGTGAAGACAACGTTGTCATTAAAAACACCCACTACAAGCACCCCACAAACATCATAGAAAAATCATATGCTAGTATAATGTGCTAGTACTGGGCATGAAGATGTATTTCTGGGAAACCACTCAGATGGCAGGCCATAAACGGCTGTCTGTCATTACTGGGGACATCCAGTTCATCTATTGCCCATATCTTGTACATGTACAATTGACCACACTACAGCAAAAACCCAAAACAGGTGTACAAAATTGAACAGCCGGAGCATTGGGAGGAGGATACCTATTCAAAAGTCCACTGTGGCCTTGGATCCAGCAATGTTGATACCCCTGTACGTGGGTGAATGAAATGCAAGGATATGGAATAAGCACTATGTTCTACAGGATCAGGTCAAAATAAAGTCAACAAAAGTTCTTCAAAAATACAGAGGGTATGGATTGAGTGGAAGAACCTGATACTAATGGCATGCAAATCCAATTGGAGCAACCTATACGTGTGGATAGGTTTGCTCAATATGCTCAAAAGACCCCCTGTGACAACTGAAAGGCTGGATTGATGTGAGAGGTCAAATCAGGATAAAGTCCTGGATAAACGTGAAATAATGGGTACCAGTCTTCCATTCATAAAGTTGTATCAAAGTACTCACAGTTCTGACACAGGAAAGCCCTCACAGTGGTGATCAACAGCATTCAGAAGGTATACAGCAGGAATTAATGAATCCGGGCGTTCGAGCGGGTTCAGGCTTGAGGAAACAAACGGTCATCTCGTATCATGTGGGCCAATAGTGGTAAGTGATAGCCGACCAGCCTTCGTTCGGTAGTCTTCTCACCATGGGGCTATCATGTGCGGAAGCCTTCGTTCAGAGGAGCCTTCTTAGCGGAACGAAAGATCGGGTGGCCACCGTGAGGTCCGCGGCTGGGGTAAACGGATACAGGAAGTGACGTCCAATTCGATCCTACACAACAAGTCCTGGGCAGCTGAAGTGGGACATAGTGAGCCAATGATGAGTGGGGTGGTAGCAGAAGGGTGCAGGCTGGTACCGACGCTTTTCACCAGCAGGTGGCGCTGGTTTCATCAGGGTAAAGAGGTCACAGAAAAAATACCTTATTTATAGTCAATTTAACATTGATACAACATCCTGAGTGACATCACTTCCGCCTATGTTGAGACCATAATTAACCCTGTCGGGTCATGATTGTGGTACAAACAAGTGTACTGCTGATGGTCGCCATCTAGTGTTAAAAAGGAGGGATTGCACCCAATCTGATACATAACTGAAAATACCAGTAATAGATAAATAAAACATTTTCCTTCAAGATGGTTAACCCATATTATTCAGGCAACATTGGTGGGAATCTGGAACAGTATGCTCAAAAACTATTTAAACTCAGTGTATTAATTACTGAAAAGATGATAACATGTGGGGCCTTATGGAAGCAGTCAGAGGAGAAGCTGCTAAGAGAGTGGAAGAGGAGACAAAAACAGATGGTCATGAAGCTAGCCCTTGAGGAAGACTTGCAAGTTTAATTCGGTATTCAGGCCTTCAGGAATGAGAGTGCCTAGGCGATAGATCCACTCCTTTTCTTTCTGTTGTAGGATGGTATCGAAGTCGTCTCTCCTATCGGGTAATTTCAGGGCATAGAAGCCCTTAACTCGCAATTCTTCAGGTCTGCCATTATGATATCGTGAAAAATGTTCGGCAAGTGGCGTCTTGGGTTCGGGTGGGCGAATACTGAATAAGTGTTCTCCGATTCTGATTTTCAGTTCCCGCTTAGTCTTGCCAATATACATTTTTTTACATAGACATTCGATCATGTACAAGACTCGAGTTGTATTGCAATTGATGAAATTCAGAATTCAATAGGTTCTTTTATTTCTGGTGTCTCTAAAAGTATTGGTTTTGTCAACCATATGGCAGATCTGGCATCTGCTGCATGGAAACATACCCTTTAGTGGCGGGAGATCGGTTAGCCAAGTGCGTGGGGTGACCTTGGTGAATTCAGAGCTCGTTAGTTCATCGGCAAGATTTCTTGCACGTTTAGCTGTTATGGCTGGTCTGGGTCCCACAATTTTATCCAAGCCAGGAGCACGAGTTAGTATATGCCAATGCGTTTCGAGTATTCTGCGCACTTTTTCCCATTGATGCCCGAATGGAGTAATTATGCGTACCAGTTCCGATGAAGACTGCTTATTAGATTTATTGCTTCTTAATAATAGCTCGTCTCAACTGGGTGATGAGCATACATATGAGAAACTCATCTACAACCCATTCCCTGAATTGATTGGTGAACTTGCTACTGTTTGCACAAGAAGCCAGCCTCATCACCAAAAAAGAACATGAATTCCTTAAAGTTACGGAATTCAATACACCCACAATCTATATTATCCCAAAAGTCCATAAATCCATGGAGAAGCCACCAGGGAGACCTATTATCTCGGCAATCAAGGGACCCCTGGAATGAATTGGGAAATACTTAGACGGTCTTTTGAAGGAAATGGTAACTGCCCTAGCATCCTATGTGCAAGATACCAGGGATGTGTTGAAGATCCAGGACGTTCGGGTTCCCCCTGGCACCCTACTCGTGGGAGTTTACGTCAAATCCCTCTACACATCAATTCCCCATGAGTGGGGCCTAGCGGCTGTTACTTACTTTCTTGAGAAACACTACCCACTGATGGGAAGACAAAATGAATTTATTGTTGAATTACTACATTTTGCCCTTCATAACAACTTTTTCCAGTTCTTGGGTACCTATTATAGACAGATCCGGGGTACCTCTATGGGAGCACAGTGGGCACCCGCCTATGCCTGCCTCCATTTAGGACTCTGGTAGGAGGAGATTGTGTTCTTGTCTGAGATGTATCTTGGCCAGGTGGCCCTCTGGCTAAGATACATCGACGATGTGCTGGTCTTGTGGCGAGTATCTACGGTGGAATTGGAACACTTTATGGAAGACTTAAATACTAACAATAGGAACATTCGTCTTACGTTTAACTATGATTCTGAGCAAATCACTTTCCTCGATATCCTTGTACAAATTAAAGAGGGCAAACTACAGACCAGAACATATCGGAAGCCAACAGCAGCTAATACTCTGCTCAAAGCCACAAGTCATCACCCAAGAGCCCTAGTTAAAGGCATCCCAATGGGCCAATTCCTAAGGATTCATCGAAACTGCACACAGGATTCAGATTTTCGGATGGAAGCAAAACAGATGTACAAACGTTTCAGAGATCGGGGATACCCCCATAGATGCCTGAAGAGATCAATGAAACACGCGTCTAGTAAAAATAGAGACAAGCTATTATTAAGAAGCAATAAATCTAATAAGCAGTCTTCATCGGAACTGGTACGCATAATTACTCCATCCGGGCATCAATGGGAAAAGGTGCGCAGAATACTCGAAACGCATTGGCATATACTGACTCGTGCTCCTGGCTTGGATAAAATTGTGGGACCCAGACCAGCCATAATAGCTAAACGTGCAAGAAATCTTGCCGATGAACTAACGAGCTCTGAATTCACCAAGGTCACCCACGCACTTGGCTAACCGATCTCCCACCACTAAAGGGTATGTTTCAATGCGGCAGATGCCAGATCTGCCATATGGTTGACAAAACCAATACTTTTAGAGACACCAGAATTAAAAGAACCTATCGAATTCTGAATTTCATCAATTGCAATACAACTCTTGTCTTGTACATGATCGAATGTCCATGTAAAAAAATGTATATTGGCAAGACTAAGCGGGAACTGAAAATCAGAATCGGAGAACACTTATTCAGTATTCGCCCACCCAAACCCAAGACGCCACTTGCCGAACATTTTTCACGATATCATAATGGCAGACCTGAAGGATTGCGAGTTAAGGGCTTGAAATATGCCAAAAATTACCCGATAGGAGAGGCGACTTCGATACCATCCTACAACAGAAAGAAAAGGAGTGGATCTATCGCCTAGGCACTCCCATTCCTGAAGGCCTGAATACCGAATTAAACTTGCAAGTCTTCCTCAAGGGCTAGCTTCATGACCATCTGTGTTTTTGTCTCCTCTTCCACTCTCTTAGCAGCTTCTCCTCTGACTGCTTCCATAAGGCCCCACATGTTATCATCTTTTCAGTAATTAATACACTGAGTTTAAATAGTTTTTGAGCATACTGTTCCAGATTCCCACCAATGTTGCCTGAATAATAAGGGTTAACCATCTTGAAGGAAAATGTTTTATTTATCTATTACTGGTATTTTCAGTTATGTATCAGATTGGGTGCAATCACTCCTTTTTAACACTAGATGGCGGCCATCAGCAGTACACTTGTTTGTACCACAATCATGACCCGACAGGGTTAATTATGGTCTCAACATAGGCGGAAGTGATGTCACTCAGGATGTTGTATCAATGTTAAATTGACTATAAATAAGGTATTTTTTCAGTGACCTCTTTACCCTGATGAAACCAGCGCCACCTGCTGGTGAAACGCGTCGGTAGCAGCCTGCACCCTTCTGCTACCATCCCACTCATCATTGGCTCACTATGTCCCACTTCAGCTGCCCTGGACTCGTTGTGTAGGATCGAATTGGACGTCACTTCCTGTATCCGTTTACCCCAGCCGCGGACCTCACGGTGGCCACCCGATCTTTCGTTCCGCTAAGATGGCTCCTCTGAACGAAGGCTTCCGCACATGATAGCCCCGTGGTGAGAAGACTACTGAACGAAGGCTGGTCGGCTATCACTTACCACTATTGGCCCATATGATACGAGATGACCGTTTGTTTCCTCAAGCCTGAACCCGCTCGAACGCCCAGATTCATTAATTCCTGCTGTATACCTTCTGAATGCTGTTGAGGGCTTTCCTGTGTCAGAACTGTGAGTACTTTGATACAACTTTATGAATGGAAGACTAGTACCCATTATTTCACGTTTTCCAGGACTTTATCCTGATTTGACCTCTCACATCAATTCAGCCTTTCAGTTGTCACAGGGGGTCTTTTGAGCATATTGTGCAAACCTATTCACATGTATAGGTTGCTCCAATTGGATTTGCATGCCATCAGTATCAGGTGCTTCCACTCAATCCATACCCTCTGTATTTTTGAGGAACTTTTGTTGACTTTATTTTGACCTGATCCTGTAGAACATAGTGCTTATTCCATATCCTTGCATTTCATTCGCCCACGTACAGGGGTATCAACATTGCTGGATCCAAGGCCACACTGGACTTTTGAATAGGTATCCTCCTCCCAGGGCTCCGGCTGTTCAATTTTGTACACCTGTTTTGGGTTTTTGCTGTAGTGTGGTCAATTGTACATGTAAAAGATATGGGCAACAGATGAACTGGATGTCCCCAGTAATGACAGACAGCCGTTTATGGTGTGCCATCTGAGTGGTTTCCCAGAAATACATCTTCATGCCCAGTACTAGCACATTATACTAGCATATAATTTTTCTATGATGTTTGTGGGGTGGTTGTAGTGGGTGTTTTTAATGACAACGTTGTCTGTTTTATGTCCTTATGTGTTCACGTTCACCGCTGTCTGAAGTTTTGATTTTTTCATTTTTGTAATAAAGCTCATGTATTTTTGATACACTGCTGTTTCTCCCACCTTTTTGAACTACTTTCGGGTTGCTGTTTTCAACCCATCTTCTGTGGTTTTGTACATTATTTAGTTCTCTGTGGTGAGATCCACCTCAATTAAGGTGAGTCAGTATTCTTCGCATGCCCCTGCCTGTCGGCATTTTGGGTGTCAGGCCCAGTTTCCCTTGTCCCCCTCCTCCCACCTATTTGATACAGTACAGCATATCCTGGCTGCACTTAAAGCGCTTGTTACAAAAAAAAAAAAAGGATTTTGTTCCTTTAAAGCATGTTATACAGCGCAGTGCTTGTGTTGTATAATTTGGCCCATTCTATCACCTAAAATACCTGGTTGATCCTGCCCTCCCCCTATAAACTGACCACGGTTTATCATGGCTGCTGAGCCCCTGACACCATGGTCAGTTTACGTGCCTCCATCATCCGAAGTTCTCTTCTGCCCTCCTCTCCCCCTCCCTGCCTGTCAGCTCATACCAGTGCCCGCCCTTCCCCTCCTCTGCTAAGATTACTTTTGAATTTCCATAAAACCCCCTTAAATATAATGATAGCTGCCCAGTGTATGTGCTTTATTAAAAAAATGCCGCTATATACCTTATTTCAGAGCGCTGCTTGGCGCTTACGTGACCGGCAGACTCTCTCCACCTCTCCTTTTGACTGACATCAGCAGGGGATTCTCAGCCCCTCCCGCTGTAGCTGTCAGATCCAGAGAGGGGAAAGGCAGGCGGTCATGTGAGCACCAAGGGGCGTTCTGAAATAAGGTATATAGTGGCTTTTTTTTTAAAGCACATACATTGGACACCTATCATTAACCAGAGAGGATTGTATGAGTACATAACAGTGGCTTAACCATTTTAAGTCTAAATTAGCGCATAGAAAATAATTGTTTCCTAAGTGCCATAGCGATGAATGGCATTTATCCAGTGCAGAAAAATGCAGTCAACAAACTATGTTTTAAAGCAGATTTAAACTGTATCTGAGCACCACAAACTGAAAAAAGCATTTAATTAATTTTTAATATGAAAACAAACTCAGCCATTCATCCATTTCTCCATGCTTTATTTTGTTGAGTAATCACTTTAACCACTTGCCGACCAGCCGGCGTCATTATACTGCAGCAAGGTGGCTCGTTCCCGCAAATCGCCGTAGCTGTATGTCGGCTCGGGAACTCGCTTTTGTGGGCACGCGCGTGCTGCCGGAGTCACACACCTGCTCCCATTGGCCAGCGGGGGAGTCAATCAGCACCCGCGATTGCTCCCCGCAGTGACAGGACGGGGATCTGCTTGTGTAAACAAGTCAGATCTCTAATCTGACAGGGGAGATCACACAGATCCTGTCTTTCTGCTATGCAGGAAGATGGATCTGTGTGTTTCCCCAGTCACACAGTCCCCCATAGAGTTAGAAAACGCAAACAGGGAACACATTTAACCCTTTGATTGCCCCTGATGTTAACACCTTCCCTGCAAGTGTCATTTGTACAATAACAGTGCATATTTTTAGCACTGATTACTGTAATAATGTCCCTGGTTTCCAAAAAAGTGACAAAAATGTCAGTTAGGTGTCTGATCTGTCCGCAGCAATGTTGCAGTCCCGCTAAAAATCACTGATCGCCGCCATTACTAGTAAAAAGTAAATAAATAATAAAAATGCCATAAATCTATTCCCTATTTTGTAGACATGATAACTTTTGTGCAAACTAATTAATATACGCTTATTGCGATTTTTTTTACCAAAAATATGTAGCAGAATACATATCGGCCTAAACTGATGAAGAATTTTTTTTTTTAATGTTTTATAACAGAAAGTAAAACATTTTGTTTTCTTTCAAAATTGTTGGTCTTTTTTTGTTTAAAACGCAAAAAATAAAAACCACAGAGGTGATCAAATACCACCAAAAGAAAGCTCTATTTGTGGGGGAAAAAAGGGCATCAATTTTGTTTGGGTACAACGTCGCACGACCGCACAATTATCAATTAAAGAGACGCAGTGCTGTATCGCAAAAAATGGCCTGGTCAGGAAGTGGGTAAATCCTTCTGGGGCTGAAGTGGTTTAACCACTTCCTTACTGGCCACTTAAACCCCCCTCCTGCCCAGACCAATTTTTGGCTTTCAGCGCTGTCGCATTTTGAATGACAATTGCGTGGTCGTGCGACATTGTACCCAAACTAAATTTATATAAATTTTTTCCCACAAATAGAATTTTCTTTTGGTGGTATTTGATCCCCTCTGCGTCATTTCTGATCACCGCTATAAACAAACAAAGAGTGATGATTTTGAAAACAGAATAATATTTTTTACTTTTTGCTATAATAAATATCCAAAAAAAAAATTATTCAACAGTTTTGGCCGATATATATTCTTCTACATATTTTTGGTAAAAAAAAAAAGCAATCGGCGTATATTGATTTGTTTGCGCAAAAGTTATCGCGTTTAAAAAACTATGGGAAGGGGGCGTGACCGGATGTAGACCGAGGAGGACGTGTGACTGAGGAGCTCTGGGGCCCTGTATCTATCCTGACCATTATCCTAGTTAATAGAGCCCGGTGCCAGAATCGGAAAGCCCTCGCTACACCTCCTGATTCCCAGGCAAGTGGCTATGCCTTCCAAGCGCCGAGTCTCGGCGGTCCCTGCAGCCTGTGCGGTGCCTGTGCCTCCGGCCTCGTGTACGGACGCCATCTTGGACCAGGTGCGTGAGCTGATAGCCAGAGCGGGTATGGCGGACGACCCGGTTGCACCCAGCCCCTCGCCTCCTCTGCCTCAAGCAAGTGACACCACGGCCATCCTAGCTGCCATCGAGCAAAGCAGGGCATCTGTGATGAACCGCATTGATTATTTGGCAACCGAATGCACGCTCATACGAGTGGACCTAGACAAGATACGGGGCAGGTTGACTGA
This sequence comes from Glandirana rugosa, assembly GCA_018402905.1. Lineage (NCBI taxonomy): Eukaryota > Metazoa > Chordata > Amphibia > Anura > Ranidae > Glandirana > Glandirana rugosa. The sequence goes on along the minus strand of BLSH010001156.1, from coordinate 107,458 downwards.
AACGGAGGACAGGATTTCTGCAACAGAAGATTTTTTACTGATATTAGAAGGAGGCTTCGTGACCGGGAAATCAAGTACTCCATGCTATATCCCTGCCGGCTGAGAGTGCAACACGGAGGGTCGGTAAAATTTTTTGAATCGCCGGACGACGCGGATGCTTGGCTACTTACCCTGCAATGATACGTGCCTGAATTTTGATGCTCTCTGAGAGGGATTCAACATATCCTGGATGACAAGGTACTTATCCACTTGTTCAGGGATGGGCCTTTCACTTTACCCTACCTATTTCCACAACCGCCATGCTTGGGAAGGCCTATCCTGTCCACTTTGTCCCTGTCAGGCGCTGGTTCATTTCTCCTGGAGGGCACTGGACTCAGTTGGGGTTCCTGGGGCCGCAGACCTGTTGGACCTGACTCCGCTAAAGTTGCCCAAGATCTCTACTCATTTTGTTTTTTGGTTGTTTTTTGCTTGTTTTATTATTGCAGTTACAGGCCTCTGGGGACTACACGGTTAAGCAACCCTCAACCTTGCCTGCTGTTGTAGGCTGGAACCTGATTAAGGTTCCCGTGGACGGTGCCTCAAGCTGGCGAATAGCCACTATTGTTTTGGGGAAGAAACCGCTATGGCAAATGTTGGGGTTATGCCTTGCGGTAGGGAGTTATACACACCATGTTACTGTTCTTTTTCTTTTTTTTACTTTTTAAATTTTTTTCGTTTTATGGTCGCTTTTTTGTTCTTCCGTTCGGAACTGGTCTGCATTTTCCAGAGAGCACAAATAGCTGGGCCTTCTCATTGTTGGTGGTGCTACCCACAGGCCCCTGACTTTATGGTCTGGATGTCTCCTAGAGTACCCGGAAGGGGTTGGCTACGGATAACTTCGAAGCTAAAATGGCACAACAAATGTCTTTGCAGGGGACGGAAGTGAAATTCATCTCTTGGAACATCAGAGGGTTGAATGACAAAATCAAACGAGCACTGCTATTTAAATACCTGCAGGCGCATAAACCGCATGTACTGTTTCTTCAGGAAACACATCTTTTGGGGAGTAAAATACTTGCCCTCAAGAAAGCGTGGGTTAAACAAGGATTCCATGCTACCTATTCCTCATACTCGAGAGGGGTCACGGTATTACTTAACAAATCTTTACCGTTCTTAGTGGAGCGGGTTATTACTGACCCGGGAGGGAGATATATTATATTGATTGTTGAAATGTATTCCCCACGCTGGGCATTGATAAATGTGTATGTTCCCCCTCCGTTTGTTTCCACCATACTATATACGGTGATGACCACCATAGCCCCTCTCCAGCTTCACAATATCATTGTGGGTGGAGACTTCAATGCTATTCTAGACGCTGGCAGGGATACGTCTAACTCCTCCAGGGCTGCCTCGGCGGACCTGGGGGCATGGGCGGACACTTTTGGGTTGACTGAGATCTGGAGGTGGAGACATCCGGAGGAGAGGGCTTATTCACATGTATCCTCTATGCACAAATCGGGCTCTAGGATTGACCTGATGTTTAGCACTGCTCCTGTGCTGTCCTGCGTGCGGGCGGTCACTTACCTACCGACTGGCATTTCCGACCACTCACCCTTAGAGCTCGGCCTTGTTCTGGGCCCGGGTTGTGGGTCGGGGTGTTGGAGGCTGGCGGCACGCTGGATAAATGACTCACGAGTCCAGGAGTCAATAGCCCCCAAAATTGCCGAATTCTGGCAGCTTAATGAGCACTCCGCTGCACCCGGGATGGTCTGGGAAGCTGGGAAGGCCCATGCCAGGGGTGAATATGTCTCCTCCATTAAGGCAATGAGGTCTGACTATGCGGAACAGGCCTCCCGGTTGGAGCGGCAGGAATTGGAGGCTCAGCAGCAATTCACAGAGGCACCGACGCCGGATAGCTATTCAGCCCTGGCGCAGGCAAGAAGGGCTCTAAAACTCCATTATGTGTCACAGGTTCATTCTGACTCCAAGAAGCTGGCGGCTAGACTGTTCGAATCTGGTGACAGAAACGGCAGGCTACTTGCCAATCTGGTGGCAGACCAGCTACAACAAACTAATATACCCAGAATTAGATCCCCTTCAGGGGACATGTGCACTGATGTTGATGATATTTTATCTGCATTTCATGATTATTATGAATGTTTATATGCTGACTTACTGCCGGATGCAGGGGATTCTCTCTTCAAGGTATTGGGGGAATTGCATTTACCCACCCTTACAGAGGAGGATAGAGAGGCATTGGAAAGACCCATATCCCACCAAGAAATATGCTCTCCCAAACAACAAATCCCCGGGCCCCGACGGGCTTCCTGGAGAATGGTATAAGACGCATAATGCGCTACTAGCTCCCAAATTAGCCAAAGTCTTCTCTCATAGTTTTGAGACAGGGACGCTCCCAGATTCTATGTATCACGCTCACATTACTTTATTGCCCAAGCAGGATAAGGATCCGACCTATTGCTCATCTTATAGACCCATATCCTTACTGAACTGCGATCTTAAAATATTGACTAAGGTACTGGCAATTAGGCTGATGAAGTTGCTCCCGTCCTTAGTCAATATCGACCAAACCGGATTTATGCCCGGTAAGTCTACTGATGTAAACCTCAGGCGGGTCTTTACACATCTCCAGCTCCCAGCAGAGGACAACGCCTCCAGGATTCTGGTGGCGTTGGATATCGAAAAAGCATTTGACACCGTTAGGTGGTCCTATATGCAGAAAGTTCTTGAAAGCTTTGGGTTTGGCCCTAACTTCAGGAAATGGATTTACCTGTTATATCGGGCCCCGCAGGCCCGCATTAAGTTGGGAGGTAGGCTCTCGGCCCCCTTTAATATCAAAAGAGGTACAAGACAGGGGTGCCCCTTGTCTCCGGCGCTTTTCGCCCTGGCCATGGAGCCGTTGGCGGAGGCCCTGAGGAGCTCTGGGGATGTGAGGGGTATCCGTGTGGGTGCGGTGACTGAAAAGTTGGCACTCTACGCGGATGACCTCATCCTTTTTTTGCCAGATCCAGGTCCCTCGTTATCGGCGGCATTACGAATATTGGACAGGTTTGCGGTGCTTTCTGGGCTCCGCACTAACTGGGGGAAGTCAGTTATATTACCTATTGATTCTGGGGCACGGGCCCTAGTGGATCCGAATGTGCCTCTCCAGTGGGCAACCACTATTAAATACTTGGGAATAGTGGTATCCGCAGATGTGCAGGACTTTATCCGGCTGAATCTAATACCAACAATACAGTGGTGCAGGCAAAGATTGAAGGCGTGGGCTAATCTCCCCCTGTCAATAGTGGGTAAAATTAACTTAGTTAAAATGAAACTGCTGCCAGTAGTGCTGTATCAGCTCAGGCACGCCCCGGTGTGGATCCCTAAGAAGTTCTTCAAACAGTTAGACTCCTCTATCACTGACTTCCTCTGGCAATCAGGCACAGCAAGGCTCAGTAAAAAAACCCTTTGCCGCCCATGGACACAGGGAGGCTTGGCCTGTGCAGATTTTTACTCATATTATCTAGCTGCTCTTCTCACACACGCCCATGGGTGGTTGATCGCGGATGATACTAGCTCCTCAGTGGTCCTTGAGGCGGCGTGGTTGGGCTCCTTCGAAGCCCTCCGCAACCTTTTATACAGGGGAAAGGGAATCCTTCCTCTACCTTTGACTCAGGCCATGCGGGCGGTAGTTAGGGCTTGGCATATAGTGGTGTTCAGACCTAGCCTTGGGAGGGCGAAGTGGTCTCCGGACACGCCGCTCTGGTTTAATCCCCGTCTGCAGGAGTTCCGATCCTTGCCAGATCCAGGCCTTTGGGCGGGATGGGGGATCAAATACCTACAGGATATCCATGATGGGACGGGGCTTATCACGTTTGACAGGCTAAAAGATAATTTTCAACTCCCAAATTCCTTCTTCTTTCGGTTTCTGCAACTCCACCATGTCTACATGTCACAATTTGGATCCTCCAATATCAGTTTGGAACGGGATGATCTAGAGACTCTGATGAAAGACCCAGAGCTCTCAAAGCCATTATCGCAGATCTACAAGGCTCTACTCCCCGCTATCCAGGTGGGTATGGAGGGGCTGCGAGAGCGTTGGCAGGCGGAGGTGCTGGACCTGGACATGGAGGACTGGGAAGATATGTGGGATGATCCTTTGCGAGTCCTAGTGGCAAGCGGGACAAATTAATACAATTCAAAATACTGCATATATACTGTTATTATACCCCGCAGAGATCACAACGTATATACCCGTCGGCTGGGGTGGACTGCTGGAGGTGTGGGGAAGCCCCGGCGGGTTTCATTCTTATTTTTTGGGAGTGTCCCTCAGTATCGCAGTACTGGAAGGATATCACTGAATTTATTAAATTACTTACTACTGTCCATACGCCAGTTTCAATTAGAGTGTGCCTCCTGGGCTTGGTAGAGCCTCTGGCCCACTCCAGGGCCATGAGAACCCTACTGGGTATTCTCCTGTTTTATGCACGCAAAGTAATTGTGCTCAGGTGGAAGAATCCTAACCCTCCTACTTTGAATATGTGGAAAGGCATAGTAAACACAGTGGTCCCCCTATACAAAGCCACATACTGTTCTAGGGGGTGTCCTGGGAAGTTTGAGAAGGTTTGGCACTTGTGGACAGAGGCAGACTCCACACTAGATGCTCAGGATGCTGATTATTGAGCCTCGGTTGCATCTTCTGTATGAACCATAGCTGATTAAGCGAATAGTCCCCGTGGTTTTTCCCCTCTTATGAGAGCCATGTAGCAGAGCATCCTCAGTTAGGTGGGTGAGACCTCCCTCTGGGGGCCGGTGGGTGGTGCTGTTTATAGAGTCCTGAATTATCCTCTTGCAGGCAATTTGCGCGGAAGAGAATCTTTTTTTTTTTTTTTCTATGTTTTTAGTTGTTGGTTGTTACTAGATTCTATTGTTGGCCGGGAATGCCCGAAGGCCGTGTTTTGTATACAAAAATACTTTAAATAAAGAGAATCTATAAAAAAAAAAAATAAAAAAAAAATAAAAAACTATGGGAATTGATTTATGGCGTTTTTATTATTTATTTATTTTTTACTAGTAATGGCGGCGATTTGCGATTTTTATCGGGACTGCGATATTGCAGCAGACATGTCAGACCTTTTTTACACTTTTTTGGGACCAATGACATTTATACAGCGATCAGAAATTTAAATGTCCTCTGATTACTGTATAAATGTCATTGGCAGTGAAGGGGTTAACCTGAAGGGGGCAGTGAAGGGGTTAATAGTGTTCCCTGGGTGTGTTCTAACTGTGGGGGGACGGGGCTGGTCGGGACATAACAGATCTAACTGATCCCAGTGACAGGGATCAGTAGATCTGTCTTGTCCCCTTCAACAGAACGGAGAACCGCGCGTGTTTACATCAGCGGTTCCCCGTTCTGCAGGTCTGACAGGGGATCGCGGGTCTCGGGCGGACATAGAGTCCGCCCGACCTGCGGGCGCGGGCACGCCCACGCCGCCTGTGAGTGTGCACTAGGAGCGCGCACATGGCCAGGACGTCCATGGACGTCCACCCGGCAATTCAGATCCGCGCTGGAGCCGTACTTCGGCAATAGCGCGGATCTGAATGGGTTAAAAAACACCCTCTAACATTTCTAGCTGCAGCCATCTTGATTAAAGGTAGGTGATTAATTAAAATTTTTATTTCCTGAAATCCATTTGCCCTTAGCTCAGGCATAGAGCTAGGAGGGTGTGCTTAGCTGAGAAAGCCACTCTTCCCTTCCTCCAGATGAAAGAAAGAAAATGTTCGCCTAGGCCAGAAACCAGAAAGTAACTGAGGAAATGTAAAAAAAAAAAAGTTTCAACAAGAAAATATAATCACAGTAAATATAACCAGTGCTCTGTCAAAAGAGTCAATTCATCAAAATCTCAGATTATGTCACTTCCGGTGACTATCCATCAACAGTAATTGCAGATTTTGATGACTTGGCTTTTTTAACAAAACAACGGCACCCTATACACTACGGTACAGTATATATTAAAAGAACATTGTTAGTTTACCCGTTACTAACCAACAACATGGCCGCCTCTGAGGTGGCGACAAATTTTTCACTCCTTACCTGCTGTTCTGTCAAAAATGCCAACTCGTCATGTACTGTAGTGTACACACTGCTGGTGTTCTGTGAAAACACCCAACTCATTGCGTACCATAGTGTATACACTGCCAGTGTTCTGTGAAAACAGCCAAGTCGTCGCGTACCATAGTGTATACGCTTCTGGTGTTCTGTGAGAACAGCCGTCTTTGAAATCTGCAATTACTGAGGCTGGACAGTCATCGGAAGTCACATAATTGGGGATTTTGACGAGTTGGCTCTTTTGACAGAGCACCAGCTACCTGGTGTACTCCCATAATCCCAGTCTTTATTAGCTACAAGTACACAGTGTGAACAGTGAACGTATTTTGGCCATGAAAATCTTATAGGAGATTAGACAATTGAAAATAACGTTCAATTATTAAAAAAAGGATTCTTATACTGGTGTAGCCTTGTGGCAAAGCCGACCTTCAGAACCTCAGAACATTATACTCAGTGCCAGGACAGGATCAATTAGAGCCCAGGGCGAACGTGCTAAATTGCACCCCTCCAAGATGTATGAGCATTATGTATCAGCAAAAATCCCCCCCCCCCTTCACAAAATAGAGCACTAATCTCCCCCAAGCATAAATTCCTCCTCCTCCCACTACAAATCCACACCCCTGCTGAAATCCCCCCACTCGC
>BLSH010001156.1:73386-89621 GCA_018402905.1 Glandirana rugosa | reverse complement strand
AGTTTTTATTATCGTAGTGCGGATCGATTTTAGGACGGTAGCGACTAAGTGGGACGCGTCCGTCCGAAATGGGTTCCATCTTGTCGGTGTAGATTGTAGGCGTTTCAAGATCGTCACGATCTAGTGTGGTTTGATGTGGGGAGGGATTTAGAACGGTAGTAGTGGGAGCTACGGCTCTTCCGAAAACTGTTACACTCAAAGGGACCAATAAGGTTTGGGAGTCGTTCAAACCTAAGAGGCCGGGAAAGGATGTGAAACAGTTTTCGGAAATGCGTCGGGGGGTCCGCGTCCATCATCGTCGCCCTGAGTAGAGTTTAGGGAAGGGGGAGGTGTTGATGAGTCCCGCTGCTACTACCTGCGCCTGGGGGGCTGCGTAAAGGCTTTTGACAAAGTGTAGGAAAGGGCCGGAGAATCCAAACTTGCTGAGGGTTTGGAATAACCAGGGAAACTCACATTGTCAAAAGCCTTCTCGGCATCGAGGGTGATGATGGCAAGATTTAGGGAGGGGTGTAGTTTGGTGTGATCTAGCACTGCTAGAACTTTGCGGATGTTAGATGTGGCTGTTCTACCTTGGGTAAAGCCTGCCTGCGCAGGGTGAATCAGCGATGGCAGGATTTTAGCTAGGCGTGATGCTATTATTTTTGAGAGCAACTTCGAGTCCACGTTTAGCAAGGAGATGGGACAGTAGGAGCCTGGCTCCTGGGGGTCTTTACCCTTTTTTTCAATTAATTTTATGTATGCCTGGTGGCCAGATGGGAGGTAAGGGCCACCCTTCCAAATTTCATTAAATACCAGGGCCAGAGTTTGGGGGATATATGATGATGTAAGTTTATAAAATTCGGCAGAGAGGCCGTCGGGACCAGGGGATTTATGATTGGGCAAATTCTTGATATTCTGTTCGATTTCCTCCCTAGTGATAGGTGCGTTTAGAGTGTCTAGCTGGTCTGGTCTCACGTGCGGGAGCGTCGGGTTATTTAGGAAGGTGTCAGCGGCAGAGGGCGTTAGACTGTCTGTGGCATATAGGGAAGTATAGTATTTGACGAGAATGTCGTTGATCTCCTTTGGAGATGAGGTTAGCCTCCCCATTGAGTCTTAAAGATGAGAGATGTGGGTAGGTTTGTGTTGGCCTTTGCTGAGTCTAGCTAGTCATTTCCCAGCCTTGTTCCCCTGTTTGTGTAGTGTAAGATCCCAGTGGGCCGTATGGACTCTGTCTAAATGTTCCGCCCATGTTTCAAATTGTTGCTTGGCCGTCCTCCATTTTTCTCTATTTTCTACAGTATTGTTATGTTGTAGGGCTCTCTGTGATTCCCGCAGCAGATTACTTGCTTCTGTATAACGTTTGGAGGCGTTTTTTTTGTAGTGTGTCGCGTAGGCAAGAATTTTGCCTCTGAGGACCGCCTTGCCAGCATCCCAGAATAAGTTTGGGTTGGAGCAGTGGGATCTATTGTTGTTTGAGTAGTCCTCCCAGGTTGTGCGTAAGACCTCTTGTAGATGAGTGTCCCCTGCTAAGTATGAAGGGAATCTCCAAATCTTAGGGGAAGAGGGGGCTGTAAGGTCTGATAGTGTAACTGATACTGGGCTGTGATCGGAGATTGCTATGTCGTGTATATGGGATTCCTTTACATAGTGGAGTGTGGAGTGGGTGGCAAAGATATGGTCGATTCTCGAAAAGGACCTGTGTGGTGGAGAATAGTATGTGAACTCCCTGTCTGTGGGGTGGGATAATCGCCATGTATCGATTAGGTTAGTATCTGAGGCGAAGCGTTCTAATAAGGACGGAAGGCTTGAGGTACTGGAGTTACGCGGTGGGGGTTTGTGAGGGGACCTGTCCTCTGCTGGGTTGCACACCGTGTTGAAGTCGCCTCCAACTAGGTGGGGAATGTGTGGTTTGCTCATCAGCCATCTCGTGGTCTCCTGAAAGAACGAGAGGGTGGGTGAGTTCGGTGCGTAAATGTTTGATATCATGATGTCTTTCGATTGGAATCTGAGGTGTAGCGTCACTATGCGCCTCAGGGAGTCGTGTTTCTCCTCTATAATGGTTGGTTGGAGTTTTTTGTGCAATAGTATGGTTACACCGGCTTTCCTGCCGACCGCTGGGGAGCCATGTACGCTACCCACCCATAGTTTTCGGAGACGGTGAAACTCGTCTGCACCGAGGTGGGTTTCCTGAAGCAGGGCCACATCGGTGCGGAGGCTTTTGAGATGCCTGAGGATTTTGGTACGTTTGGAAGGGGACCGTAGCCCCTTAACATTCCATGAGACTACCCGAATGAATGTGTGTGTACATGGGGAGATCTGTTGTAGTATCTAGTGTGTATTAGTGCGATAGGTATGGAGGACTCACGGTTTAGTAGAGAAGGGGGATTGCGCTCGCTAGGTTGAACATCGGCAGCCTCATTCCGCAAGGGATGGAAACAAGGAAAGATACGAACACTATAGGAGGCAAGGAAGAACATTAGTACAAATAACATCAGAACAAACTTTCTGTACTTCACTTTTTTCCTCATGAGCAATGAAACTCTCGCGCGGCTAGTCCGCTCATCAGGCAGTAATGCGACTAGTGATAATGTGGGGGGAAAGTTTCAGCAGATCATGAATAAAGCTTATTTGTGGTGAGTGAGTGGGCACCAGTTTGCAAAGTTCCAAGGTAATGAAGCAGTGAGGTTGAGATGATGGGATTGAGCTTACCCAGGAAGAACGTCTGTGGTGCAAAAGAGAAATTAACATGGAATAGAATTACTTCAAGATGGAGTTGGGGGTTCTCCTCCATTGTTGTTTGGGTGCAGCCGCTTCGCTGGATCCTTTCTGGGGCTCCTCTGCTCCCTGGAGTTTGGTGAGATAGGGCCTTGGGTGGCCGAAGGGCTGGATTGTTTAGAGAGTGCGGATCTAAGAAAGGCCTCTGCATCTCTGGGGGTATGGAATGTTAGCTGTTTGCCTTCATTGGATTGAATCCGTAGAATTGCTGGGAAGGCCAGAGAGAAACGTATTTTCTGTTTAAAGAGTTCTGAGCAGACCGCTTGGAAGGCCTTACGCTTCTTGGCTACTTCAGCAGAGTAATCAGCAAATATTAGCAAGTTAGCTCCTTCTATCCTTAAATTGCGATTTTTCCTGAAGGCCTGTAGTATCTCCAGCTTGTCCGCATAATTAAGGTATTTGACAATGACAGCTCTGGGGGATTTGCGGTTAGGATCTGGAGGGCCTATTCTGTGGGCGCGTTCCACGGTGCAAGGTGCTGGAAGACCTAGCGCTTCAGGAATGCGGGAAGAGCAGAGATGAGCAAGTGCATTGTTAGGGCAGTTCTCTGGGAGGCCTATGATCCTTAGGTTACTCCTTCTGGACCGATTTTCCAGATCTTCGAGCTTTTCCTGGATTGCTGAAAATGCTTTGTCTTGTTTTTCCAGCGTGTCTGTGATCTGGTACAGTTCGTCATCTATGTCAGATACCCTGGCTTCTGTAGCTGAAATCCTACGGGCCTGTTCCCCCAGCTCCTTCCTCAGTTGTGATATGCCCGACTGCACAGCTGTGTCCACCACCTGGGATATGTTAGGAAGCAGGAGGGCTGCCACAGCTTGGGCTATCTTAGCATATTCGTCCGGTCCCTCCGCAATGCGGGGCTCCGGGGCCTGTATGTCCATTGTGACCGTCGCCTGCTCCGTGGCGGCGGCCATCTTTGTACACCCTGGTGTCTGGCCCTGAGTTATGGCGCGGCCTGGAGCGGCGGGTTCTGACCGAGGAGCGGTGAGAAACTTGTCCATCCGAGTCCTGGCAGCTTCCCCTCACTAACCTGGTGCTTATTTTGGGCTGATTCCCGGTGTAAATGGCCATATTTGTGCCTGAGGGAGCGGAGCTGTGCGCGCTCACTCCTCTCTCATGAGGCGCCGGAACCGGAAGTTCCAGCGCGTTTTTAATACCCTTTGCTATGTTCCAGTACAGTTCTGTGCAGAAAAAATACAGCATGCTCTACTTTTTTTTCTGCACTGGAAACTGACCAGAAGCTGACCGGAAACTGGTGTAAACTATATGCTCTACATTTTTTCTGCACTGGAAACAGACTGCATTGGTGTGTAGAGCCATTGGAATACATGGAAAACACTGTGCATGCATTTTTAGTACAGAAAAAAAACACACGGAACTGCATCTGGTGTGAACTAGCACAAAATGTTGGCGCACGCAATTTTAAGATTTGACATGGGTATCTATTTAGTCAGCACAACTTCATCTTTTATATTTTACCAATTAGGTAATACATTCATGTGTCCAGAAATCAACTTTAATGCATTTTTGACTGAAATGTTGCCTTTCATAAACAGTTGCACTAATGTCATATGTAACATAAAAAATTAGAACTACCAACATTTTATTCTCTAGGGCACAGGTGTCTAACACAAGGCCTGCGGGCCGAATCCGGCCCTCCAGGCCATTTCATGTGGCCCTCGCACCTCTCATGCAGCTGCAGGGGAGCTCCAGCCCACCTCTGGTCCTCCTCCAGACCCTGTACTTTCTGCTTTCCAGCAATGCATCCAGCTTCTTCACAGCAGCAGCATAAGGTAAGGGGGTGCACTTTGATGTAAGGGAGGGTGGAGGATTCAACTTCTGATGGTGGAGGTGACTCTTGACATCTAATGTAAGGGAAGGGGATGCTCTGGACATATAGTCTTAAAGATACAACCGGTCCTTTTATGGGCAATCATAATGCTGATGTGGCCCACAATGAAATTGAGTTTGACACCACTGCTCTAGGGTGTTTGCTGTCAAAAAAATAAAAATAATATTTTGGGGGTTTAAAGTAATCTGCAGTCCTAATATTATTTTAAAAAAACATGTAAATAAAAGATGTAAAAATTTAAAAAATGGCTCCAGGACAGCCGTTGTGGAGGGGGTGATGGGAGGACGGTGGTGGGAGGGGGTGGCGGGGGAATGGTGGGGGGCAAAATGCACCTTCGCCTAGGTAGACAAAAATCCTTGCACTGGCCCTGCTTGTTCTCCTAGCCCCTACATAGTTAAGCCCCTCTTCCCTAGGAGTACTCACACAGTGGTCCAAGCATACACTCCCAGGACCCAGACGGTCAGGTTAGCACCAGTAAACACAACTCTTGCTCCATTCCCCAGGTATTTGGCTGTATTAGGCACTTCTCTAGATCTTGGCACAGAAAATAAAACACAACAGTTCAAATACTGGCAAAGATATAGTCCAAATATTAACAAAAACAAATATTATTTTGTGCTTAGTGTGAAAAAAGTGTACACAGAGCAGCAGCCACTAAACATCGAAATAGTGTCAGAATCTATATACAGTGTACACACATACAAAGAGTGCGCATCCACACAAAAAAAGTCCACAATCATCAAGCTCCTGTTCCCCTGAGGACACTATTTGACAGCGAAACATGTCAGACGGGGCTCAACTTTTGACGTAAGCGCGCTCACCACGTGGCTAGAGGCGAGGCATCAGTGCATGCTGTGACATGCTGTATTTTCTTCTACTTCTGTAAGTACTTGTTTATTGTTTTAAATACATTGTTTGGTGGTTTTACACATATGTGTGGCCTTTGTTCTCCTCCATGAGTGCGGATGCGGCCAGATCTGACATGCTGATCCTTGGAATCACTGAAACCGGATGTTGGTGTCCTGCTATTACCATTGATAAATGTCTGGAGATCTGTTAACCGCTAGCCTGGTTTATCTCTGTAGTGGGAATATTTCACATTTGGTAAGAGGCCAACCTTATTTGTGGTGAAGGGCATGAGTGTTGTGTCTTGGTCATCTCTTCAAGACACATTCAAGGAGTCGGTGGATAATTTAATGTTTTCATTTGTTCCTGGACTTGTTCTTTTTTTTTTTAGAAGATTTGCACATCACTGATGTTTGAGGACTTTTATTTGTATGAATGCACACTCATTGCATGTGCATTTACAGTATATTCAAAATATTGGCTTGAATTAAATAGCATTGCAGTATTCAGGAGGAATAAGGTGTTTAGAGGCTCATCCCGAGTAATGCTCAGTCCTTCTTCCACTTTCTGGATTCAAACCCCTCGAGAGGGTGGGCAACTCTCCCTAGAGAGGAGGATAAGAGGAAAAGCAAATACTTCTCCTGTTCAGACTTTCTCCCAAAGGTAGCTCAAAGCATGGGGCCCCAAAGCAGCTCCTCCCCTGGAAGGGAGGGCAGGAACACCCCCAGCAAGCCCCACTTTGCTCAACCTTTTCCTGGGTAGAAGAGACCCAGAGTCCCAACTATACACACCTTAATTAGGGCTACCCAGAAGTACTCCACTGGCAGGAGGAGCAGCTCTTAAGGGGACCCCTGCCTAACTTAGACTATGTAAGCACTATATGTCTATAAAAATTAATGAATCATTTTACTCACTTTTCCAACCCACTCTCCCCATATAACCCATCTACATTAGAGAGGTTGAACAGTAGTGCGTCGCTAATTTCAAAAACTATTAGATGGGGGCCTTAACGACCACAACATACAGGGGTATAATATGTACTATTGACATAAACAAATACACACATCATAGGTTGAACTGGATGGACTGGTGTCTTATTTTCATCTCAGCAACTTTGTAACCATGTAAGTAGTGGTATTTTACGATTCAAAAGCCTAATACAGTCAGTGCCAGACCTATACCAGGAGTGGCACTGCTTTAACCAAAGATTGCAATTTTTTCATTTGGGCCTGCCTGACTAATATAGTGTTGTATGTATTTAGATAATAAATACAATAAATCATTTTAACAAATGACTTTACCCATCCTTTTACTTCGGTAGGAATATCTTTCTGGCATAAAAGGAGAAGCTGTATTAGCTTTTTCCTGTATTTATTCATTATATGTTTTTTTTTTTCTCTTTTTTATTCAGAAATTTTATTGAAAGATTTTCACAAAAAAAGCGAAATACCAAACATATGAAGAGATACCATACGTACATAAGTAACATAGGACATTACATCTTGATTAAAGTTGTTCATACAACAACAGAGGTATGGGTGAGGACATGACAAGGTACGTTTGGTCGAGTAGTTCGGGGGGGGGGGCAAAAAGGTATATTTCAACGCTGCTGACCATAGAGAAGGCCTTGAGAGAAAGAGAAGGATAACTGAATGCGTGGGATTGACTCGCGGAGTTTATCTAGCTAGGGTTCTACAGCGCGTTGGCATATCAAGGTCACTCCCTAGGTCAAGGTGTACCTTAGGTCAACTATGTAAGAGAAAGCATCTCAAGCCAGGCCTCTGTTATAGCGAGAGAGGTGCCTCCTTATTCCACGTGGGGAACCTAATAAGAGCGAGGGCCTCTATGTTCCATTAGGGTCGGGGAGAGACATGGCTCGCGCCCTGTGTCTCAATCTTCGCCTCCCTTCCCAAGGGGCCCATGAAAGTGCGGGGAAAGGGGAAGAGGAGAGGGAGAATAAAGGGTGAGGAAAGCAAGAAAAAAAAAGGAAAGGGGGGAGGGGGAGGAGAAGGGGGTGATAAGGTGGAATAGGAGAAAAGGTGGATAGACAGAAGCAAAGTTGGAAAATTAGAACAGCAATGGGGGAAAGGCGACCTTTCTAATTAAGGGATGGTAATTCTGTCATCTGGGAGAGTAGATCCCGTTAGAGCAACTCTATGATTGCGATGTGACATGATGTCTTGGTAGGGCTGTGAGCGAACAAACCTCAGCCAGGGGTCCCAGGTGGCGGTGAATACGTTTAATCGGTCATTCGAGATATGAGTCAGTTCCTCTAATTCACATATGTGGTTAAGTTTGGCTACCCATTCCTTCAGGGATGGGGGCTCGGTAGCTTTCCAATGAATAGATATGCATAGGCGGGCCGCATTGATCATAGGAACTGCTATGGATTTGCGGTAGTTCTTTCTGGGTATGTCGCACAAATGCAGAAGAAACTGGGAGGGGGAGAATTCCAGAGGTAAGGTGGATAATTCACATGTGAGAGCGTGGATCTTTTGCCAAAATGGCTGTAAGACTGGGCAGGACCACCAGATGTGGAGGGGGGAGCCCACATCATTATCACAACTCCAGCAAGTGTTAGGGATAGATGGCATGAGTTTATGTGCTTCAGGGGTTTTGTACCATCTGGTGAATATTTTATATCCATTCTCTTGGATGTTCACATTTAATGAGCCTTTGTGGATAAATGAGTGGACCCGCTCCCAGGCTGCCTCGTCTAGCTCTTTTGTGAGCGTAGCTTCCCAATACTGATGGGTGGAATGTATAACCGAGCTGGCACCTCGAAATAAGCCAGAGTAGATTGCAGATATGACATGACTTTGTGGGGAGGTTTTTCCGCACAATGATTCAAAAGGTGTCATTGGTTGTGAGTAACTCACGGCATGTTGGATGGTCCAGAAAATGTTTAATCTGGAGATAAGCCCAGAGTGGAAACTTGGAAGTTTTGGATTGTTCCACCAGGGTATTGTAACGGATGAATTTACATCTGTAGAAAAATTGTCTGGCCTGTACTTGGTCACAGGGCCACTCATCTTTCAGGAAGCTACTCGACAAGCCTGGTGGGAAATCTGCATTGCCTCTCAAGGGGGTGAGGGGACTCACAGTACTAGATACTGTATGGTGTTTACATGCCTTGTAGTAGGTATGAAGTGTCAGGCCCACGAGTGGGTGGGAGAGAAGTTCTGTAGGTATATGTTGTCTTGGGAGCAAGGCTGTGTCGCTCAGTTTGGGCTCAGAGAGTAAGTGTTCTATCTGGACCCATTTATTACAGTGGTAGTGGACATTCCAGTCCACGATCAGGGGCGAGGTGGGTGGCTGTGTAGTAACGGTGAAAATCAGGCAAGCTAATACCCCCCTGCGCCTTAGGCAAGACCAATTTCTCCCAACTTATCCGTGGGCTTTTACCTTTCCAAAGAAAGGGTCTACAAATAGTTTTAAGCTTCGCGGAAAACAAAGGGGGTAATTGTATGGGGAGGGCCTGCATCCTATAAAACAGTCGAGGCAGAATTGTCATCTTAAGGATGGAGGCCCTCCTGAACCAGGACAGATATGGCATGTCCCACCTCTGTAAGTCGCTTTGTATTTTGTTTACTTCCGTGAGAAAGTTTATTTTATAGGTATCGGCTAAGGTCTTGGGTATATGAATGCCAAGGTATGGTATAGCACTGGGGGCCCATCGGAATGGGAAATTCTTTTGGCACAGTTCCACCACATCAGGGGGGAGGGTCACATTCAATGCGTGGGATTTGGAGAGATTAATTTTTAGGTTGGATATCGTTCTGAATTGTTTTAGCTTATCTAAAAGATTTGGGAGAGAAGTCAGTGGGGCTGAGAGGAACAAGAGAACATCATCGGCAAAAGCCGCTACTTTGAATTCCTGGTCCTTAATTTTGATGCCTTTGATGTCGGGAGAAGCTCTAATTTGACAAAGGAAGGGCTCTAAAGTGAGCATGTACAAAATTGGGGAGAGGGGACAACCCTGCCTTGTGCCATTATGAATGGAGAAAGCGTCCGATAGGTGCCCATTAACTGGGACCCTGGCTGTCGGGCTGGAGTAGAGGTACTGAATGAAAGCCATAATCCGCTTGCCCAGCCCCAGCGCCCACAATACAGCTAACATATAGTTCCAGGCCACTATCGTACGCCTTCTCCGCATCCATTAATAGGAAAAAAACAGCTCTTTGTGTAGTTGTTAGCCAGTGGTGGATATTCATTGCTTTGATGGTGTTGTCACTAGCCTCCCTGCCAGGAACAAAACCTACCTGTTCTAGATTTATACACTTCGGCAGGAAAGCATTTAGCCGGGTTGCCAGGATTTTTGAAAAAAGCTTCACATCCATGTTCAGAAGTTAAATTGGACGGTAATTCTTGACGTCTGAGGGATCTTTCTCGGATTTGAGAATTACCACGATATGGGCCTCCAGGCATGCAGAAGGGGTTTTAACCATAGCGGAGAGAGAATTGAATGCCGTCATAAACCGCGGGCCTAGTATGCCTGGGAAAATTTTATAGTATAGAGCAGGCAGCCCATCCGGGCCTGGGCATTTGCCTGGTTTAGTGGTTTTCAGGGCTGCAACCCACTCCTCCATAGTCAGAGGGGCATCCAGAGACATTGCTTCTGATTTGGTAAGTTTGATATCAATGTGTCCCGTTTAGTGGAGTCGGCTGCAGTCGGAGGGTTGGGGCCGATGTTGTAAAGGGACCTGTAGTAATTCTGGAACTGAGTTGCAATCTCACAGTTTTTGGAATACGTGGACCCTGAATGGTCCCTTATGTGGTGTACTGTGCGATCAAGGGTGCGTTGCTGTGTAAGCAGTGCTAGAAGTCTGCCTGGTTTGTTACCCTGTTCGTAAAATAGCCTATGGGTCAGAGTACGTCTTCTCTTTTCTTTTTGGAAAAGCAGATCTTTTAACGAGTCGCTGGCTTCTGCCAGTTCATCGCCTATCTGTAAAGCTCTGTTTTTCTTATGCTGCGCTTCTAGGGAACTAACTTTGTGGGCCAACTCCTTGATCTCAGCATGATAGATTTTCTTCTTCCTGGCTACCAAAGAAATCATACGACCCCTCACCACACAAGGTCAAGGGGTTGATATCAGAGGTGTCATTTGTCATAAAATATTCCTTAATCGTCTGGGTAACGTCCGCAACCTCCGCTAAGTCTGAAAGTACCGGCGCACTCTAGTATGGGTCAAACGGTCCGGGAACCTTAGCGTCATATTAATGGGGCAATGGACCGAGATGACCATGGTTTCAATTGTAGTTTTGTGGAGGTACACCAAATCAGTTTGCTTAACCACTTCAGCCCCGGAAGGATTTCCAGCTTTAGGACCGGAGCCCTTTTTGCGATTCGGCACTGCGTCGCTTTAACTGAAAATTGCGCGGTCGTGCGACGTTGTACCCAAACGAAATTTGCGTCCTTTTTGTCCCACAAACAGAGCTTTCTTTTGGTGGTATTTGATCACCTCTGCGTCATTTCTGATCGCCGCTATAAACAAAAGAAGAGCGACAATTTTGCAAAAAAAAAAACAAATTTCTTACTTTTTGCTAGAATACAAATCAAAAAAAAAATATAAAAAAACATTTTTTTCACCGTTTTTGGCCGATTTATATTCTTCCTCATATTTGCGATAAAAAAAATCGCAATCGGCGTTTATTGATTGGTTTGCGCAAAAGTGGTCGCGTTTACGGATGATGAGAATTCATTTTTGGGGTTTTTTGTTTTTTTTTTTTTACTAGTAATGGCGGCGATCTGCGATTTTTAGCGGTACTGCGATATTTCAGCGGACATGTCGGACTATTTTGACACTTTTTTGGGACCAATGGCATTTATACAGCGATCAGTGCTACAAAAATGCACTGATTACTGTGTAAATGTCATTGGCAGTGAAGGGGTTAACCTGCAGGGGGCGCTCTAAGAGTTAACTATGTTCCCTGGGCGTGTTCTTACTGTAGGGGGACTGCACTATCTGGGGAAGGGAAGTGGTCACAGCCTTCGTATACAGGAAGGCTGTGATCACAGCCCTTCCCCCTTCACACAGAGCGGAGGTCCGTGTTTACATACACGGACCTCCGTTCCTCCGCTCGGGGGGGCCATCGCGGGTAGCCGTCGCACCCGCTCCCTGGACCTCCCCGAACACAGTGAGCGCGCGGGCGCGCGCTCACTAAGCTCGATCCCGCAGCCGCCGTCGTATGACGGCGTTTTGCGGGAACGAACCACTTTGCCGCCGTCAGATGCCGATCGGCGGTCGGCAAGTGGTTAAGGAATAGGTAGTCGAGTCGCGAGTACCTGTTGTGTGGCGAGGAGTAAAATGTAAAGTCCTTCTCGCGGGGGAACAGTGTCCTCCAAGTGTCGTGGAGAGTAAGTGATGCAAGTTGAACTTTGGCTTGTTTGAGGGCAGAATATGGTAGCAATGTTGAGCCATTAGAGGTGTCCATTAGCGGGTCCAGGGCCAGATTCAGGTCTCCTCCGAATATTAGGAGGCCCTCCTGAAACATAGAGAGCTTCAAAAGAGTCTCTCGGAGGAAAGGGATTTGTTTGACATTTGGACAGTATACGTTCGCCAGGGTTATCAGTTTGCCTCGCCATGTGCCCTTTAGGAATAGAAACCTCCCCTCTGGATATTGTAGCGTATCTGACAAATTAAACGCACAGTGTTGAGATAACACGATCGCCACCCCTTTGGTTTTAGAGTCTTCTGCAGTTGCGTGAAACACCTTGGGAATTTTTTTGTTGGACAACTTGGGAATGGATGATCTCTTGAAATGTGTCTCCTGAAGGAAGACAACATGGGCCCTCAGCCTATGTGCTTCTGTCAAGATGATATTGCGCTTTTCTGGGGTATTCAATCCTTTAGCATTAAGCGAGTATATTTTCAGTTCTAAGGAAGATAAGTGTCGCTTGGGTGGCGGCATCTTAAAGTGGGTACGGTGGTAAGGCCTGGAATTTATGTGTCTCAGATGGTGCTGGAACTGTAATCAAGTTTGTTAAGCAGGAAGATATAGAACAAGCGGGGGAAGGACAAGGATAAACAGATATAAGAAAGAAGGGATAGGCATAGAGCGAAAAGACCAGGGGGTTGGGGGGGGCTATAGAGAGAATAAAAAAAAAGGGGGGGAGGGGGGGCTTGGGAAGGGGGGGAGAGAGGGTATGAGGGTACTTTAAGTGTGTTGGAGGTGGTCTAAGTTCAAGACGGCACTCTGCAAGGCGGGTATGTATGTTAGATCAACAGAAGAATTATATTCCCTCTATGGGGGAAACAACAAACAGTGTTTAATGATAAAAAAAAAGAAACACACGATAGGAGCAAATAACCGGAGGTGGCTTTAAGTCCTTATCGGCACACCTAACTTGAGAAAGGTATGATTATATATGTAAAAACAAATGAGAATACTGTATTGGTGAGTTCCAGGGATGAGCTTGTCACCCTGGTGTGGGGGAGTGACTGGGAAGTAACCAACCAATATCCTAAGACACCACCACCTCAGATGACGAGCTATGGTAAACTATGGGTACTCGGGTGTTACTATGGCTCACAAGGGGGGTAGCAGGTCTCCTGTCACCCCGGACTATAGTAAAGGGGACCGGGGTAACCGGACCACCCCCCACCTCCGGCAGTGGAGGGCCAGAACCAGAGGGCGCGTGGTGACCCGTATATAACAGGGGTTGGACAACTACAAGAGAAAAAAAAAGAAATTATATAACAGTAGATACACTGGGTAAAAAGCAAACTGAGATTAACTGTGGCAACGTAATCATATAGAACAGGAGGATCGGGGTGTGTCCCAACTCTCTCCAACTGGGACCTTCGAACACCAGGTCTCTCACCAGAAGGCTAACCACTGGGGTACCCTCTGTTCAAGGCCAGGGTTCCGAGCAACAAAGTAATTACAAGCTTACTGTTCTCGTCTCGCCTGTCCCTGCGTCCACCAGGGGGACAGAGGCAGGCTTGAGGAGAAATCTAGATTTGAAGAAGGCTCTCATGCCCATTGTACTACATAACATTGGCAACACAGAATAAAAATGCAGACGAACTTAGCACAAGGATACTCCGGTATTTAGAATCTAAACTGAAGGAATAACACGACTTAACATCTCACTTGGGCTGATGCCCGTGGAGAAGGGGCTGGCCCCACTAAAGGTGGAGGGTGCCCCTCCTCTGGCTACGGGAAGGGGGGGTGTCCCGCAGAAAAGTCACAATGCCCAATGGGCTATGATGGTGGGAATCTAAAATGAAGGTCTTCTGGAAAGAAGTACCATTGGAGTCGGCTAGGGATAGAGCGAGGTGTATATACTGCTGGCTTGTCTGCAGGATGGACCCAACACCCCCTTCTAACCAAAACATTATACACATAGTTAGGCGTATATAACACAAAGAAATATGTCTCCCAGATTTAGTCTGAGTGGGGGTGACCCGACAAGGGCAAGGATCCCGTATGAGGTGCTCAAAGAGTGCCGTTCAGGCGTTTGTCCCAAGTCGTAATAATGCTAGTGAACAGCAGCAGGGGTGTTAGGATAGGATCCTTGGAATTTGTTCAGACAGGCATGGAGAAGTTCCTGGGTTTGAGATTCAAAGTCACATCTGGACCAGAGGAACCAGAGTGGCATGTCCCCTTATTGGGGGGGGGACCCTAATTCTGCGGAATCGTGATTTGGCCCCGCAAAGACTTCTTGAACCTGATAAACAAACAGTGGGCAAATAAGTTCATCCCTCTGAAACTATAAGTGGAGCCGGGTAAAACAGTTACCATTCCTGGCTAGTTATGCTGGAAAAAAAGCTGTGACTAGGTCCAAGGAGTAGTCATAAAATGCTAACCAAGAGCACATAGTACCTTCTACACTTCCAGATCTGACAGTCAGTCCCTTGGATCCGTCTTGCGTCTCACCGAGGTGGGTGAAAGTCTAGGCGGGTCTTCGGTTTCCATATCACCGCGGTATCTCCGTGGGAATGCAGAGGAAGGTTGTCTGCATCTTTGGCGAGACCTTTGGTGGCGTGCAGATTCTCCCGGGTGGACAGAGATCCACGGTCGGAGAGTGCTATACCACTCGGGGACTTCCACTCTGGGAATCGCAGGCTGTCACAGAAACCTTGTAGATCTGCAGGTGTTCTCAAGGATGCTGTATGGTTACCTGAGGTCACCTGAAGACAGAACGGGAATTTCCACTTGTAGACAATATGTCTATCTCGCAGCACCTGGAGGAGGGGGCACAGCTCTCTTCTATATTGTAAAGTGATCGGGGAGAGGTCTTGGTACAGTTGGATGCGGGTCCCTTCATGTCTCAAATGCTCATGGTTGTGGGCTGCTTTTAGAATGTCTTCCTTCTGAATAAAGTTAACTAAACAGCAAATGATATCCCGGGGGGGCTCATTCTCCTGGCCTCGGGGGTGGAGGGCACGGTGGCACCTCTCCATCTCGATCGGGGCATCCAAGGGTCTCCCCAGGAGGGAATTGAATATAGCCCAGACCGCTGGTTGCAACTGGGGGCCCTCTATAGTCTCAGGTAATACCCTTATTGTAACATTATGATGTCTCCCACCGTTCTCTAAATCCTCTAGTTGTCTGTGTAAGTCAAATATGTGTCATGGCGGCCGCCTCCACTTGTTCTAACCGGCCTGCGACTGCTCTGAGGTCCGCCTTCAAGTCTGAAATAGCGGCCAATAGGGTGTTTTTATGTCCAGGGCGACCATCTGCAAGTCGCTGATGGTTAAAGTGTGCGGTGTAGATTGTGGCAAGGTACCTGTGGGAATAGCGCTGTAGCTGTCCTGCGAACCGGGCCACGCGGTGTTACTGTAGTCCCCGGCTTGAGCGGCTGACTGGGCCTCTAGCTGCTGCGTGCAGAACATGGCGGGTATTGTCCTACTCAGCTGGGTGGATGGCTCGTCCTGAAATCTGGCAGGTGTCTGGCCACGTCCTGCCATCTAGTTGGTAGTGGCAAAGCTGATGTACCCGCTGATGGTAGCCTTTTTGAGGTGGTGGATGTCGGCGATTCGTTACTCTGCGGCCATCTCGGTCTCTCTCCAGGCCACGCCCCCCTCATTATATATATTTTTTTAATATCACAAATGGGTAATTTTTTTGGAGGTATGCGGAGGTATGGTAAGTCAAGACCCAAAGTACCACTTGGGGGAATGGTATCGCGCTTAGGATTTAAGAAAGTGACTCAGCAGCTGCCCTCCAATAACTCCCTCCCTCAGGGGGGATTTATAAGGATCAGTATGTGAGGTTGGATGTGGCGCTATCTGAGCGTGTATATAAAGTATATGTTAGGTAAAATGCTAGTATGGTGTGTTAATATAGGCTAAAATTTTTTGGAAAAGTTGTGTCTGAAACCAGTTTTAATAAAGTGCAAAAGTGCTACTGTGTCTTCCTGTGTATTTCAATATTCCATAAACTTAATAATAAAGGTATATGTAAAATAAAAAATAAATCTGTATGTGCAACTGTGCAATTGCATACACCTTACAACTTCCAAGAAATACCATTGAATCAACCTGAGTCTCATTAGTGGTGAGCTGCTATGTTTAAAAGTTCTGTGGGATTCAAAAGTTCATGTCTTTCCATATGCATAAAATACAGTTCATATATCACAAGTCCCAGGTATCCTTATTTTCTTTGCATAAATGAGTTGATATGATCTTCATACAATATAAAGTGTTCAGTGCTCATAGGTGGTTTGTGAGGCAGAAGTGACACCTTTGAGAACGTCAATCGACGAAACATGTCAGGTGACCGGCTGTACGTACGCTAATCCCCACCCCATTTCCGGCTCTCTCCAAGCGGCTTGG
>BLSH010001156.1:54634-71525 GCA_018402905.1 Glandirana rugosa | reverse complement strand
AGGAGAGAAGGAGGGGAGGACTCACTGAGTAGGATGACGTCGACAGTCTAGCTCTCTCTCTCTCCTCTCTCCTCCGGCCAGTGCACTCGTGGCTCCCCGGGAGACTTTATTCCATATCTTACCGTAAAATAAATATTTCGTGTATGTGACCTAACACACCTGTCTTGTCTCCCCGAATTGTTGATGAAATTTTTAGAGATATCCGCTGTGAAATTTGTAAAAATGTCCAATGGACAAATCTTAATGTCTCCTCGAAAACGTGATCTTAACAGCGAGAGCGAGATTGTTAACGACGCTATGGAGTGTACACACCAAACTTGTGGTAAATGTATACGCCCTCACTGGGGTCTTCTAGAGAGTAAACGGAAATTTGAAAAAAAAAAAAAAAAAAAAACGTAAAACTGAAAAAAAAAAAAAAAAAAAAAAAAAGTTTAAAGGCAAATGAGAGATCTTCTGGGGTCACTCCCGCATATGTAAATGGTGTTCAAACCACACATGTGAGGTATCGCAGCAATTGTTAGAGCGAGAGCGACAATTCTAGTGCAAAAGCTCCTCTGTAATTCTAAACAGGTAACCTGTAAAAATGTTTAAAGTGTCGCCTATAGAGATTTTTAAAGTAGTTGTTAAGCCCCTCTGTTCTGTCCACACAATCCAGTGTATGTGCTTTATAAATAAAATGCCATTCTATACCTTATTTCAGAGGGCCCCTCGGTGCTCACGTGACCGGCCTCCTCTCTCCTCTCTCTCTCTCGATCTGACAGCTGCAGTAGGATGAGTCACTCAGGAGGGGAGGAAGAGAGGAGGAGAGAGGCAGCCAGTCATGTGAGCGGCGTTCTGAAATAAGGTATAGAATAGCATATTATTTCTAAAGCACATACACTGGGACACCTATCATAATCAAACACCGGGGATTATATGAAAATTTTAAAGAATTTTCAGCAGCAGGAGGTAAGGGGCTGGCACTGTCATTAACTGACAGGCGGGGGGGGGGGGGCGGGAGGGAGAGGAGAGCTGCGGATGACGGAGGCATGTTAACTGACCATGGTGTCAAGGCTCAGCAGCCATGATTAACCGTGGTCAGTTTACACGGTGGAGGGCAGGATCAGCCAGGTATTTTAGGTGATACAAGGGGCCAAATTACACTGTGCTGTATAACATGCTTTAAAGGAACAGGATAATGTTTTTGTCACTATTCCATGAGAAATTTAAAGCGGAGTTTCACTGGTTTTTATGTTTATTAAAAGTCAGCAGCAACAAAAAGTGTAGCTACTGACTTGTAATAAACAGACACCCACCTGTCCCACAGTCCAGCCACCCGATGCCTCACTCCTCTCCACAGCGCCGGCATTCGAAGTGTGGGCCCCCGGCTGTGACAATTTGAGGCTTCACAGCAGGGCGTGCACTGCGCTTACGCGAGTCACGCTGCGCTCTATCAGTGGCCAGGCAATCTTCTGGGACCTGTGACCTGTTCCAGAAGATTGCAGGGAGGGAGGGAGGAGTCGCCTAGGGGGAGAGGAGGAGTTGCTTAGGCGGCAAGGTGACCAGACCAGGAAGTGGGAGCTGGGTACCTGTCAAAACAAGGTACCCCCCAAAAAAAATGACATGCCAATTGTGGCATGTCAGGGGGCGAGGAGTACTTAAAGCGGAAGTTCCACTTTTGGGTGGAACTCCACTTTAAAGCATGACATGTTAAGTATCTATTTACTCTGCGTAACATCATCTATCACATTATACAAAAAATTGGGGTAACTATTGTGTTTTGTTTTTGTTCTAATTCATTAAAATTTATTTTTTCCCAAAAAAATTGCTTTTGAAAGACCGCTGCGCAAATACAATGTGACATAAAATACTGCCATTTTATTCTCTAGGGTCTCTGCTAAAAAAAAAAAAAAAAATACATACACATACATATATATATATATATATATATATATATAAATAAAATGATTGGGGGTTCTAAGTAATTTTCTAGCAAAAAAATAAAAATTTTAACTTGTAAACAAAAAGTTCCAGAAAAATTCTGGCAAAATGCAACTTTAAAAATCATATAAAGCTTGTCACCCAAAAAGGAGCGGGAGCTTCTTTTGGGCAACAAATGCACATTGGGCAGCCCATTGAGGTGAATGGGCTGCTCTACACATGACACCCAGAATCGCAAGAAAATCTCCCACACATAATTGCGAGCGAGAAGGAGAATTCCCACGAAGTGTGAACGCGAACATAAGGCAGAACTGAGAACCTGATGGACCTCTTTAGGTAAAGGCTAAGTTCACCTTTTTAGGCATATTTTTACTTTTCAAAATAAATAAATAGAAGCCTTTTCTAAATTTCTTTCTGCTCAAGACATTTCAATGGGCTTATCTCTCACTTACCTCTTCCATGGCAGCTTTGAATTTTCACCTCTGTTTAAAATTTTAAAAAATGCATTCTGATTGCATCACTTCCTGTAGATCATATCCCATCATGCACTGCCTTAGTGCATCACAGAATATGTAATGTATTACCTCTGTGGACCACATCTCCTTCATTACTATATCAGCTCTTGTTTTATGTACACCCACTTTCCTACTTCATCCTTTAACCACTTCAGCCCCGGAAGGATTTCCCACTTTAGAACCAGAGCACTTTTTGCGATTCGGCGCTGCGTCGCTTTAACTGACAATTGCGCGGTCGTGCGACGTTGTACCCAAACGAAATTTGCGTCCTTTTTTTCCCACAAATAGAGCTTTATTTTGGTGGTATTTGATCATCGCTGCGTCATTTCTGATCGCCGCTATAAACAAAAGAAGAGCGACAATTTTGCAAAAAAAAAACAAATTTCTTACTTTTTGCTAAATACAAATCCAAAAAAAAAAATATAAAAAAAACATTTTTTTCATCAGTTTTGGCCGATTTATATTCTTCCTCATATTTTTGGTAAAAAAAAATCGCAATCGGCGTTTATTGATTGGTTTGCGCAAAAGTGGTCGCGTTTACGGATGATGAGAATTAATTTCTGGGGTTTTTATTTTTTTTTTATTTTTTACTAGTAATGGCGGCGATCAGCGATTTTTAGCGGTACTGCGATATTTCAGCGGCCATGTCGGACCATTTTGACACTTTTTTGGGACCATTGGCATTTATACAGCGATCAGTGCTATAAAAATGCACTGATTACTGTGTAAATGCCATTGGCAGTGAAGGGGTTAACCTGCAGGGGGCGCTCTAAGGGTTAACTATGTTCCCTGGGCGTGTTCTAACTGTGTGGGGACTGCCCTGGCTGGGGAAGGGGGATGATCACAGCTTCCATTTACAGGAAGGCTGTGATCATCGCCCTTCCCCCTTCAACAGAACGGAGGTCCGTGTTTACATACATCCTGTGACGGCGGTTCGCGATAACGAACCACCTTGTCGCCGTCACGCTGCGGCGGGCGGTCGGCAAGTGGTTAAAGGGGGTTGTAAAGGCAGAAGTTTTTTATCTCTATGCATTAAGATAAAAAACCTTTTGTGTGTAGCAGCCTCCCCAGCAACCCCAAATTACTTACCTGAGCCTATCTCCAATGATGTCCACGAATCTCTAAGTTGTCTGGGACACTCTTCCTGATTGTCTGAGACACAGCAGTGGTGCCATTGGCTCCAGCGTCTGTCAAAGTCAGTCAGCCAATCAGGGGAGAGAGGGGGTGGGGCTGGGATGGGGCTCCGTGTCTGAATGGATACACAGAGCTCTGACTCAGCTTGAGTGCCCCCATAGAGAGCTGCTGACTGAGGGGGCACTCGATAGGAGGGAAGAGCCTGGAACAGCAAAGAGGGACCTGAGAAGGAGAGGATCTGGGCCGTTCTGTGCAAAACCAACTGCAGGCGGTAAGTATAATATGTTTGTTATTTAAAAAAAAAACCACAAGACTTTACAATCACATTAAGTTGACCATACGCATTACAATCTGAATTTAAAATCCCGTTTAGATCTACCATCAGCTACATTGTGTAAGAGCCTGTCTGATTTGATACAAACAAATAGATTTTTCGGGTAGGCCTACATATTCCATTGTTTTGGTACAGAGAGGGGGGTGTGTGTTGTGATAGACAGGTGACATCTCTTCCATATGTTTCTCATTAATTAGTTGGGCGTCAAGTGTGGGTCACACAGGAGGTCTATCCCCAGGGAGGGTTCTTCTTGATTCCAATGGGCTGCCCTGCATGTGGCTCATGGGACATTTTGGCATGTTGCGGCTGCAACATTTCTTACTGTTCATTTTGCTGAGTTTGTTGTTCATATTTTCACGCTGCAAAATGTGTGTTTGCTTCTGCCTTTGGGATGCTGTTAACAATAAATGGCACTAAAAGCACGACAAGTTCATTTTACGTAAAGGTTGCCATACACTATATAAATCTTTTATAGATTTACCAAAACTAATAGGAGGTCACTCCTATCTATCTAATCACTCTGTATCCAATAAGGCTGGCCCTTGCACTACGTAGTTTATGGTAGATCTAAAGGAGATTGTACAATCAGGTTGTATAGTGTATAGTGAGCTTTACAGACTTCTAAAGATACACTTCTCCTGTTTTTATTACTACAGCTCTGCTCCACATAGGCTGTTATGTGATCAGTTATTGTTGGGGAAAATATTGCGCTAAGTATAGGTACAAAACAGAAGCTAACACCACAATCAAACAAATCATGCAAATAGAGTGAGGGTTAAAGCATAGTGCTTGTTTTAACCTAAATTGATATGCTATACCTCTAAATAATGAGTGATGTATAAAGTATTTTGTGTGCTTCAACCTTAGTGTATATAAAAAACACAGATATATCTCCAAAACAAAAATAGAAATATAAAAATAAATATACAGATATAAGAAATCTATATATTGTATAAATGTACTTCCAGAGAGAAGGAATGAACCTAACGGTTAAGTGTCCCTCTCTACTGGGGTACATATAAACAATAACTATAGTGTGAAAAACAAATCAATAAAGTGCATAAACCGGTAATTTCAAGTGGAAAATAATGTGACAGAAAATATATGTTGCCAAGTTGGACCACAGAAAGTTCAATAATAAAAGTTCATGTTAATCCTTAAGATGACATGGGGAATCCTTAAATGTAGGTTTATAGCCTCTGTGAGTCTCCGAGAAAGATATAGAACACCACCACCAGAAGAAATGAAGGCTTACCCGACAGCCAACAAAAATATGCCTTGGATGGATCAACCATAGGGACCTCCCCAGGAAGAGCTGGACACAGCTTTGATCTCATGTTGGTACCACAGAATGGATACACATATTCTTGGTAAGACTTTTCTCAGCAGACACAGCAAGGAAGGACTTCGGTGTAATAAAGGATCTTGTGTGAGAGCGCCCGGTAAGAAATAATAGTGGAGACCACCGTTTTATGTCTGCTGAGAAAAGTTGCAGGTCAAGACCATAAAATATCTTGGCATAGATATATAGATGATGTGCTGTTCTTCTGGACGGGCACTAGAGATGAACTTACCATTTTCATGAACCATATTTCCACCAATGATTACAACCTTAAATTCACTATGACTTGTAGTCAACAAAAGAATACATTTCTAGATATTGAGGTTTATAGCGACTCAAACGGCACGATAGGTTCCACATTGTATAGGAAACCTACTGCCGGCAACACTATACTGCATGCAGATAGCTCCCATCCCAAGCCACTCATAAACTGCATACCATACAGTCAGTATTTACGACTTAAAAGAAACTGCACTTTAGATGTAGATTTCCAACAAGCAGCTGATGACTTATTCCTTAGACTACACAAAAGAGGCTATAGTCAATCTTGCCTGAAGAGAGCATACCAAAAAAGCTTACAATAAAGATAGGCAGTCTCTTATTTTTTCTAATAAACCTAAAACAAGTTCTCAGTCAGTTAGAATAATTACCAAATATCCAAAACAGCATCAACAATTCAGGACAATTCTAACCAAATTTTGGCCACTCTTATTGTCAGACCCAACAGTGAGCTGCTATCTAGAATTTTACCCTCAAATCACATACAAACATGCAACCTCTCTTAAAGTCCTATTGGTCAAGAGTCACTTGAATGTCCCCAATGTTCCAAATATTGAAGCTTCCGGTACATATGCCTGTGGGGAATGTCAGTACTGTCCCTACCTAGCAAACTCTCAAACGATCTCACTTCCAAATGGACAAACACACAAAATCAAACATAAAGTAACCTGTCAGACTGTGGGAGTGGTCTACTTGGCTCTGTGCCTATGTGGAGCATTCTACATAAGCAAGACCAAGCGGCATTAAGGATCATATACTACCCATTTATAAAAAACAAACCACAACAGCACTAAATTGACATGTGGCTAAGTGCCATGGTTTTGACCCCAATGTGGTTAGGTTTGCGGCCCTTGAGCATGTACCCCCGGGGAGGTAGCATCGATTGTACGCTCCTTCAAATAGAGGCGCGGTGGATACATGCCCTAAGAGCCACGGTATTTCCTGGGTTAAAATGAAACGCTACGTTTTTTGCCTTTTCTGTAAAAATATGTAAAATTGTCTAAATGAGTCAAGTGCCATCTTCTGCATAGTGGCCTTGGCAAAAGGTCAAGTGCATCAGTCCCTTTCCAAATTCCCGCCCCCCCCATTTTGGTATTCCCTGTATTGCGTGTCGTTTAACCCTAGTGACACACTGATGATATTACTAAAAAACATAGGTGTTTCCCTTTAATATAGTTCTTTTTTCCTATTATAGTGACTATACCTGTGCCAATCATCTTTATTATTATTAGTATATTTCTTTATCTTTATTTTATACATCTGTATTGTCAACATTGCTGCAATTGTATGTTTTATATAGAATAATAATTTGGTGATACATTGTTCAGTGCTCGCCTCATTGACCTCTCTCGGATGCCACTAGCATCCTTTGTGTTTCCCCCTTGGCCAGTTTTGGCTTTCCCTCCTCCATGCTGCATTGTCCAGGGGGTTGGGATCGCTTGTGTGTCTGCACGGATGGATGCTGTGGCTGCTTTTGCAGTGCCCCAGGTGCTCTCTGCCTTGCGCTACCTGCCAACCCCTGCGAATAGCCTTGAAAGCCGGCTTCATGCTCTCAGCTCCGTCCAGACACTGAAACCTATTACAACAGGTATACACTTGAAAATGTCCTTTCCCTATCTAATACATGCATTGATTTTCGGGTAAATCTTAAACTTAGGCTCTCTATAGCTATCCCAAACTTTTTTACATTAGTGGAGGAGGCAATTCTCCCCAGGCTGGCAATATCCTGTGTTGCCAGTTATGTATTTTTTATATCTTAACACAATAAGTTCCTGCCTCCCCCTACATGCCTTATCTTAGCCATGTTTATGGATTTTATACCCAATTGTTGAATTTGACCCAAGTTCTATATATCGCCACTAGCTGTATGGTATTTTTAAATTGCCACCATTGGTGCTTAGCACTTAGATCTACTATGATAATCATATTTGCTTTGATCCATTCATTAGTTTATTAGCTTATCGGCTTATCTTATTTTGTCTCTTGTTACCACAGTCCATGTCGCTGTTTGGTGGGGAAGGCTCCCTTCCTACACCCTTCAAGTCTGATTCCTGAAATCAGCTTGCTAAATGTAAGTTATAATGGTGACAATCCTTACCCCTTAAGAACATAGTAATACAGTGATCTTTTGTACGTTGGAATTGCCCTGCACTTATACATATATATATCTCCATCACATTAGCTGGCATATCTTGGGGCTGTTTGTGGACACGCAGCGCCCTCCTCCCTGGTGCGACATGCTGCTGTTGGTGGATACCATTCCGCCTGGGGTCAGGGTGCACAGTTGAGCTCAATGAGGTAAACATTTATTCTCTGATATAGTTTCTAAGTTTGCTGTATGTACTGATATATGTTATGTTATATTCATAAAATCTCCCTCTTCTCTCTGTGTGAATACTAGATTTATTAAAAAAAAATGGCCTGCTAAGTCCCTGAGGAAGCCTTGATTAGGCGAAACATGTAGGACGCAAAACCATTGGACAGCACCGTCACTGCTTAACTGTACCCCATTAGTGCACGCGTCTGTATCTGTCTAGGAATTTTATCCCTTTGGTGTTTGTACTACTATGCGTGATTGCACCTTTTATTATGTATGAAAGTCTGCCTTAGACCTGGTTCTTCCTGTACCATGCTAATTTGATGCTTCAATAAACGAAGATACTTTTTTGGACTTCCTTTGAGGTACAGTCGTTCCTTTTTCCACATTGCCAGACGGAGATGAGCCGTGGCTAGCACTCATTGGGGTCCGCCTGTCAAAACCCATTCACCTGGAGTAGCGGTACTCACCTCTCTAGTTAATGTCATTTGGCTTATTTAGCTATTGCTTCGGAAATTTAAATATAGTTTGTCAGATTGAAAAGACCTAGATGTGTTTTTTTTGTGCGCTTGTAAAATCTGCAATTTAATTTTCCCCAAATATTTATTTTGTTTCGAATTTGCTCTAAATTGTGTTCAGATTTTAAATACTTTATCCTATGGATCACTCTATAGAAATGTTTTCTTTTTGGTAAATTTTGGAAAAGTACTATCGTTACACTTTCTGTAATGCAAGTTTATTTTTCTTTATTTTCTTAACTTTTTTTTTCTTAAACATTTATTTTGAACATAGTGTAGAGAAATTCTGTGATGAATGCATGTAATGTGGACAATGCATTATGTAGGTGGGGCTTTGTGTGGGTGTGGCTTGAGTATAGGCGGGGACACAAGGGGCCCCATGATCTCCTATTGCCCGGAGGCCCCATGAGTTGTCAGTCCGCCCTTGGACCTTGGGGAAGGGGGTGAGTTCTGTTTGATGTGATGTAAGTAAAGACAGCACAAGCCATTACTGTACAGAAGCCATGTTCATTGAATAATACCCAGCAGGAACAAGAAGCACCACACAGGAAGCATGTACAACAGAGATGCACCATAGAGTTGCATTTAAAGAAACATAACATCCATAACATCTTCCCCTTTTAGGGTTAATGAATGAACATTGTGAAATTCGAAAAGAGACACAGCAATAACGCATTCTATAGGTTAAGTCTCATAGGTGGTTTTGAACGTCTACCACTACAGATGAAGACTGGCCCTTGTGCAAGGATTCCTTTAGCGCTCTCTGAAGTTACTGGGTTCCTCTTATCACGCACTGGCATGCTCTGTGCTTGACGGCTGTCAGGTATACTTGCTTGCCCAGAACTGTCATTACCGTTGGTATGAAGCATCGCCTCTGTACATTCCTCACTGTCAATGGCTGAGTATGTCCTTGTGATACTGGGCGAGTCTGATCTATCAACAGGATACTGAGATTCAGGGTGCTCTGCCACTCTCAAATCCACTCGAGTGCGGAGATAGAGAGTTCCTTCAACGTCCACAAGATAGGAGCGTGGTGCAACCTTTTGCAGACAAGTACCCATTCTCCAACGGCCTGTTCGATCCCCAGGTAATGGTTTCATACGGATTCGTTCCTCAGTATTCAATTCCGTCAAATCTCTGGCTGATGTGTCATGTTGTGCCTTTGACACTTGTCTCTTAATCCTTAACTTTTCTGTAACACCTTGTATGACAGAGAGTTCAAGCAGCCTATTTGCTACTGGTAAGGAGGTCTTTAATCTCCTTGACATCAGTCTTTGTGCCGACTAC
Organism: Glandirana rugosa; assembly: GCA_018402905.1. Taxonomy (NCBI): domain Eukaryota; kingdom Metazoa; phylum Chordata; class Amphibia; order Anura; family Ranidae; genus Glandirana; species Glandirana rugosa. Next base: position 61,879 of record BLSH010001156.1, on the reverse strand, counting down.
TATCCATGCTTTTGGTTGGAGTGTTTCTCCAATGTAAAATGGCCTTCCATGGATCTTTACCATCACTTTATGCTTCTTGCATACATTTTTAAGAATCTTTACAGCTGATTCAGCTTTGCCATTAGCCTGTGGATGACGTGGTGAAGAAGTAACATGCTCAAACTCCCATTCAGCGGCAAACTGTCAGAATTGTAGGCTTGCAAACTGAGGGCCATTATCAGAGATCACTGTATCTAGTTGACCATGACTGCAAACTGAGCCTTGCACCTCTTAATTGTAGCTTCAGTGGATAAATCGGGAAGGAGGTCTATTTTCCAAAAGTCTGAGTAATGATCGACTAATAGCAGGTATTCCTTTCCTGCGTAGTTGAATAAGTCCATACTGATAATCTGCCACGGCCGTGTAGGTATCTCATGTGACATCATGGTTTCTTTTTGTTGTAAATGGGCATATTCATTGTAGATGGGACAATTTCCAACAAAGTCTTTGATTTCACCATGCATGTTGGGCCAGTAAAGAGTATCACAAGCTTGTCTGTAGCATGCTTCACCTCCAATATGGCTGGGGTGTATGCGTAATAACATCTCTGCTCTCAGTGACTTTGGCACGATGACCTTTGTACAAGATAACATTTTGTATGCTGAGCTCATCTCTAAAGGACCAGTATTCTCTTACAATTCCAGGTATTGCCTCTTTTGCATCTGGCCACCCACTCAAAACAATAGACTTCAAAGCTTGTAAAGTTGCATCACTGTCGGTGTGCTGTATGAGTTGATGTAGTCGCTGATCTGTGACATTAAGATAGTCCGCTTGATTGATGTCTGCAAAGAAATATTGTTCCTGTTGCAGCAGACAAATTGTATGATGCTCATGCTCACCTCCAGGTGCCACATTATCTGACGAAACTCTGCTCAGGGTATCACTGATATACATTTCACATCCTGGCTTGTAGACAACATTGAGGTTGCAATGCTGTTCTGCAATGTAAGCATCATGCTCTGCAAACGCTTGGGAGCACACAAAAGGGGCTTCTTGAATATGGCTATCAGAGGTTTGTGATCAGTTTCAGCTGTAATTGAATAACGTCCACAAAGATAATGATGGAAACGCTGGAAAGCAAATACAAGGCTTAAACATTCCTTCTCAATTTGAGCATAATTTTGCTCAGCTGTTGAAAGAGCTCTAGACGCATATGCAACTGGCTGACCTTCCTGCAAAAGGCAACAACCTAGACCATTTTTACTGGAGTCGCTTTGTATGGTAACAGGCTTTGCAACATCATAGTATTTCAACAGTGAGGCAGAGGTGACCACCCGTTTTATATCCTCTACTGCCCAGTCATGCTTGGGAAACCAGTGCCAAACTGCATCTTTGTCCAGAAGTCGCCTTAATGGCTCACACACCTCAGATAAGTGTGGCAGGAATTTTGCTAGGTATGTAACAAAGCCAATAAATCTCTGTACCGCTTTGGCATCAGCAGGCTGTGGCATGTCCACAATGGGTTTAATCTTATGCGGGTCAGCTTTTAAGCCTTGTGAAGACAGGATATGTCCATGGAAATGGACTTCTTTCACCTTGAACTGCTATTTCTTTACACTAAGCCTCAGCATCACCTGCCTACAACGATCCAGTAGCGCTATTAATTTTTCATCATGTTCATGCTCAGCCTCCTCATCTGTATTACCGCAGCCAACTATAAGAATGTCATCAGCTATTGGCTCAATTCCGTGAAGCCCACCTAATAGTTCATGCTGCTTTCACTGGTATACCTCAGGTGCTATAGAGACTCCAAATGGTAGTTTGAGCCATCTCTTTCTCCCCTAAGGAGTCCAGAATGTGGTCATGTAGCTACTCTTTTCATCTAGTTTGCATTGTAAAAAGGCATCTCTAGCATCAACAAGTGTGAAGACACGTGCTTTAGGTAGTTTGTGCAAAATATCAGTGTTGGCATTAAGTAGTGTGACCGTTTCAGGGCCATATTCAAAAACTTGGAATCAATGCATATTCTGATCTTCTCAGGTTTTCTGATAACAACCATGTTTCTGATTCAATCTGTAGGCTCTGATACTGAAGTTAGAGGTCCTTCAGCTTCATATTTATCTAGTTGAGCTTTAAACTGTGGCTTAAAGGCGAAGGGCCCATTGCGTAGGGCACTTTGTACAGGTTGAATTTTAGGATCAAGTTCAAAACTAACCTCTCCTGGAACAGAGACTATTGGGCCCTCAAACACATCACTGTAGACGTGAAGAATTTTCTGTTTTGTCAGTGGCCTAGTCAGAGATTTTGCAGGCGGATTATCAACATTATGTAGCTCAGCAGGAATGGTGAACTGCATCAGTCCAAGGCACTCACATGTTGAACCCGATAATAGCGGCTTCAACAATCTCAAAGTTCAGCTTGTGTATACAATCATGTATGCTGTATTCTGTTTGGAATAGCCCCAATGAATCCATTAGTTCCCCTGACTACAACTTTAGTATGGTGCTACTAGGCTGAAGGGGTGCTCTGGGTGCCAGTTTCATTTTGCCCTTTATACTCATAAAATCACATGTTGCACCCGAGTCCAGATGGCAGGGTTGGATTATATTGTTTAATCTGAGGTTTACAAACCATTTTTTGCCCTTTGTGTTTAAAGCACCAATGCATTCTGAGGAGTAAACCATATCAGTGCTAAGCAGGTCTGCGTCCTCCGGATCTGACATTAGCTCAATTGTATGCAGCTTCTTTGCTTCCATTTTACTGGAGAGACACACTCTTGCAAAATGATTTAGTTTACCACATGCAGTACAGATTTTCCCATATGCAGGACACTTCTTTCTCTCGTACATGCACATTGCCGCAATACTTGCATGATGCAGGCTTCCTCCCAGGTGAGCTGTGTAGGTGACCCTTGTGCTGAAACTTATGCTGGTGGTTTTTGAAGCTTAGCTGTTGTTTAGAGGCTGCATTGATATTGTCAATCAGTTTATCCTGCTCTATAGCTTTCATATGTTTGTCAGTAAGTTCTGCAGTACGACATCTCAATTGCTGTATGTAGGTCTAAATCATGTTTCCTCAATAGGTGGCGGCGTGTGCTTTCACTGGTGATACCCAAAACTATTTTATCACAAATATGTTCATCTCTCAGAGAGCCATACTCACAGCTTGCAGCTTTTTCTCCTAGCCGTGTAACAAACCGGTCCATTGATTCACAGTCTTCTTGCTTACAGCAGCCAATTATATATATCTTTCATATATGACATTCTTAGAGGGCCTGAAAAAAGCTCCTAATGCATCCAGAATAGTTTTGGTGTTGCTCTTTTGTTCCTCTGTGAGGTTCAGGTTATGCTTATAAACATGGAGACATTCACTGCCCATCACCCTCCTCAGTGTGGCTGCTTGCACTGCTGCAAGCTTCTCATTTAACCCTGTGGCTAGGGAGTAGTCCTCAAACTCAGTCCTGAAATTGTCCCAGTTACTACTGACATCTCCATTTACCCTCACTGCCTTAGGCAGTGGAATGCTGTTAGCTGCCATGATGCTGTTTTCCTTGCTTCAAATGTTCAGCTTCCAGGACAGGACTGCAATTACTAAGTGGCATAATCATTTCTAAGAACTCTCACATCAAGGCTAACAGGCTCTCAGCATCAAATGTGTAGAAACAGCGAAGATTCAGAAACTTCTGACACCATGTTTGATGTGATGTAGGTAAAGACAGCACAAGCCATTACTGTACAGAAGCCATGTTCATTGAATAATACCCAGCCGGAACAGGAAGCACCACACAGGAAGTAAGTACAACAGAGATGCACCATAGAGTAGCATTTAAAGAAAAATAACACCCATGACAAGTTCCTGCACATTTTCTCTGAGAATAAAAGCCCTGATTATTTCTATACTGGTATGTATGGGGGGGGGGGGTGCAGAGAAAACACTGAAACGCCATTTTGTCTTCTGGATTCCATTTTAAAATATCCTTTTCTCCTCTGTCTTGATGTTTCCCACCCCCCTTCTTCCATTTCAGAATTCACAGTTTGCACGTACAAAGATGATCTCATCTGCCATCCCAATTACTAAATTCCATGTACCTGGTACTGTTAGCCACGATAATAAGGGTTGTAGTAATTGGGATTGTAATAAAGCATCACTGTACTTTCGTTTCTCCTTAAGCACAACCCCATAGCTCAGGCCTCTGGATAAAGACCCCCTCCTTTCTTAAGGAGGAGTTTTTCTTATCTATGATAGTTACTAAACCTATAGTCTCATATTATTTGGAATATTATTAACTTTGTATAATTGTTAACCTATAAGGTGATGTGTTGCAGAATATCATTAACTTTGTAACGCCCTTTATAATGACTATAAGATGTTTGACCCAAACAATACAAGTCAGAATGATCTTGGCATCCAAACTGTCTGTCTGTGTGTATTTTTCATAATGCTAAGATTATTCTCAAACTGGATCCTTAAAAGACACAGGGTCGATCCAAGCCAGTCAGAACAGCAGGCCTCACTGGTACCCCAACAAGCTTTGGAGGTCCCACCGAGATTCGGAAGGTCGTCTTCACATCTTCAGACACTCCCGGTAAGGTATATTTTTTTATTATTATTGCCTACCGGAATTGTCTGAAGTAGCTGACCAAAATCCGAATAAAAGTGTTTTTAGTATGTATGTGCTTTCTGAAGGTGAGAGTACAGTACATTAAAGGGGAAGAGGCGCTGCAGGTAAATTCTAGCCGGCTAGAGGGGATTATTTTATTTTTTTGTTGTTGGTTTTGTTTTTTTTTTGTTGTCTCCGGGAGGCACTTGTGTTCTGGGTAACACAGTCATAATAATCCCCTATTTTGTGTCCTGAAGGGGCACCAGGTACTTCCGGGAAAGTACAGTTGTGTTCTGATTTTTCTTTCCGGGTAAAGATTTATGGTTGGACCGACACTGTGTCTAAATTTCTTTTTATTTGTGCTTCTCTTACTATCGCTTAGAGTGATAAGATAGTTTGTTGGTATGGTACAAGAGTCCAGGTGGTAAGTGTATGGACCAGTACCATTGTTATTTATCTTCTGTGTATTTCTTTGTGTGATACACAAGACATTCTTCGGTGTTCAATAAGATGAAGGTTTTCCGAATATAGGAGAGTTGTACTGCTTTGAACACAGGACTTGAGATAAAATGCATGGAAAGATTTTTTCAGTGTCTAGTGTTTCACATAATTAGAGCACCTTACAATCTTTACGCCTGGTCAACTACTAGAGAAAACCCCAAGAAAATTTGTTACACAGGCTGTATTGTTATCTATTAAGAGGTTAAATGCATTCCGTTCCATAGTGGAAGTGAGATGATAAATGGGTAATGATAAGTGTAACTGGTTTATATATTTGAAGATTTATGTAAGTTAAATATTGGAAAAGAAAGTTTTGTGGCATTGTAAGTAAGCTGATGTGAGAAAAATAGAAGTTTTCTTTTTTCTCTTTGTCAGAAAGTTTTTTGGGAAAGTTTAATTGTAAGAAAGTGATAGTAGGTGTTGTATACAGATGGGAAAATGTAAGTGATCCAGAGAGGTAATTGTGTATGTAGATTAAGTGGTGAAGGGAAGGGACAGTTGTGGAGGAGTGAGAAAGGTAGAAGCTTTTGTCAGAAAGTCTTTGTAAGTTTACGTGAGAAATATTTGACTACATGTCTGTTAGTGGAGGAGAGAGGAGACAACCGGCTTTGTGTGGAAAACTTTGCTGGAGCTTGTAGTCCATCTAAACACCCTCCTAAGGAATGTGTTCATTGGAGCATGACAGTATTTGCTCGCTCGCAAACCCCCCCCCCCTTCTTTCTCCTTTTAACAGATAGAATTTGCAGCATCTGTCTGTAAAATGTAGAAATGTATTACATTTCTGTCCAGCTGTGAAATAACTAGTATAATATAGTGACATCATTCATTTTTATATAAAAGTTAAATTTTAGTTGAAAGAATCAGTTTTGCTATATAATTCTAGCATTATTTTGAACAAAAGAAAAATGGCCACCATAGCCTGTAAAATTTTGAATGGTAGCTATGATTTTTTTTTATGATTATTTAAATGTTTAGTTCTCTAGTCCAGCCTATTGGGTGTGGAAAGGGAAAAGCTCCACCCACTTGACAAAAACCAAATGTACCTTTGGGTGAAAGTTATTTTGAACAAGCCCAGGCTTAGAACACCTTTACTTAACAGTATGTGATGGGACAATATTGAATGATCATAGGAGATAGATGCCTATATATGTTATAAACTGGTTTAAGTAATAAATGTAATGAAGTCTGATATTTTAAAATGCAGAATTAATGACTGTTTTATGAGTTGTTTGTTAATACAGAAGAACCTAGATATGTATAGAGTTGAACCAGTCATTGAAATAGTAACATCAATATAAGTGTGATATGTGGTCCCACCCTTAAGAGATTTTACAGGCAGCAAGTTTTGTTGTCCCTGCATCTCACTCAGGCGACCTACGGGGAAACCTTGGGCATGGTGTGATGGGAATGATGCCTGGAAAATTGCAGAGGGTGGGAATACAGGTTATAGATGTATAATAAGAGATGTTGAACATTTCTGAACTTTTGTGTGGAAGGAGGATAAATGATTGGACATATTGCTGATAGAGGTAGCAATGGGAGAATTGGCCACTCTGCCCGACGCTCTGATCAGCCAGCAAAAGTGATATTGGGATGATGAAAACTGCGGCTGCAGTAATCATAACTCCAAAGGTTTTTTCTGTCCACACAAAAGGCAATTTTTCCCTGAAACAACGGGAACAAAGGGGGAAATACAATGTGGTACAAGGGAAGGTACCATGTGGTTAGGCTCAGATTCTAATCCAATTCTGTCTAGCAGTTTTGTCCATCCCCAGGTATCGCATCAGAAAGTGAAAGACCCATCCTTGTGGAATCAGGAGATTGAATCTGGATAAAGGTGCACAAAAAGGAAAAACTGAAGGACCTTACCAGGCACTCTTAACCGCACCTACCGCTGTCAAAGTCAGTAAGCAAACATCCAGACCCTGATATCCCCGATGGCAACAGAGTGTCCCCAAAATCATTAGACTAGAAAATAAATCTATGTGAGTGAGTGTTGTGAATGGAGGAACATCTTTTATTTTAAATAAAGGGATTCACATCCTGGAAGGAGAGACCACCTCCCTCCTATAAGAGGTGAAAGTAACACTGTGAACTCAACACATAGGGATAGGTAGATAGGAGGTGACCATGATTTCTCTGCTGTCCAAGTGTCACAATGAAAG
>BLSH010001156.1:0-11406 GCA_018402905.1 Glandirana rugosa | reverse complement strand
TGTCTAATAACAAGGTTTTAGTAGAATAGTATCACGATGTCCATCTCCAAGGACGACGAGGACACTCCCTGTCTAATAACAAGATTTTAGTAAAGGATGACGACATCTCTCTCCAAGGACGACCACGACGCTCCCTGTCTAATAACAAGATTTTAGTAGAGGATCACGATATCCCTCTCCAAGGACGGTCACGACACTCCCTGTCTAATAACAAGATTTTAGTAGAGGATCACGACATCCCTCTCCAACGACGGTCACGACACTCCCTGTCTAATAACAAGATTTTAGTAGAGGATCACGATATCCCTCTCCAAAGACGACCACGACACTCCCTGTCTAATAACAAGATTTTAGGCACTAGGAGATGATTTTAGAACAATAATCTGTCCCTCACAGCACCAGCAGAAACCTCTCCCTATAGCACTAGGAGATGATTTTAGAACAATAATCTGTCCCTCACAGCACTGGCAGCAACCTCTCCCTACAGCACTAGGAGATGATTTTAGAACAATAATCTGTCCCTCACAGCACTGGCAGGAACCTCTCCCTATAGCACTAGGAGATGATTTTAGAACAATAATCTGTCCCTCGCAGCACCAGCAGGAACCTCTCTCTACAGCAGTAGGAAATGATTTTAGAACAATAATCTGTCCCTCACAGGAGCAGCAGGAACCTCTACCTGTAGCACTATGATAAGATGATTTTGGAACAATAATCTGTCCCTCACAGGAGCAGCAGGAACCTCTCCCTGTAGCACTATGATGAGATGATTTTAGAACAATCTGTCCCTCACAGGAGCAGCAGGAGCCTCTCCCTCTAGCAGTACGTGATGATTTTAGAATAATAATCTGTCCCTCACAGGACCAGCAGGAACCTCTCCCTCTAGCACTATTTATGAATACAAAAAAAAGAATAGTAGATTTTTCTTCTTTTTTTTGGAAAACAGCAACGTAGATGCACTTTTTATTTTTGTGCAAGAAATGCGCCGCTCACAACAGCAGCAGGAACCTCTCCCTACACCAGTATGATATGATTTTATAACAATAATCTGTCCCTCACAGGAGCAGCAGGAACCTCTCCCTGTAGCACTGTGATGAGATGATTTTAGAACAATAATCTGTCCCTCACAGCACCAGCAGGTACTTCTCCCTATAGCACTAGGAGATGATTTTAGAACAATGATCTGTCCCTCACAGCACCAGCAGGAACCTCTCCCTATAGCAGTAGGAGATGATTTTAGAACACTAATCTGTCCCTCACAGCACCAGCAGCAACCTCTCCCTATAGCACTAGGAGATGATTTTAGAACAATAATCTGTCCCTCACAGCACCAGCAGGAAGCTCTCCCTATAGCACTAGGAGATGATTTTAGAACAATAATCTGTCCCTCACAGGAGCAGCAGGAACCTCTCCCTACAGCACTAGGAGATGATTTTAGAACAATAATCTGTCCCTCACAGCATCAGTAAACTGTACCTAATCCAGTATTAGATGGTTTTATTACGCTAAGCTTTCCCCTCACAGCACCGCCAGGAACCTTTCTGTAATACAGGATGAGATGATTTTAGAACAATAATCTGTCCCTCACAGCACCAGTAAACTGTACCTAGTCCAGTATCAGATGGTTTTAGAACACTAAGCTTTCCCCTCACAGCACCGCCAGGAACCTGTCTGTAATGCAGGATGGGATGATATTAGATCGGTAATCTATCCCTCACAGCACTAGTACACTCTACCTAGTCCAGTATCAGATGGTTTTAGAATGCTAGGCTTTCCCCTCACAGCACCGCCAGGAATCTGTCTGTAATGCAGAATGAGATCATATTAGATCGGTAATCTGTCCCTCACAGCGCCGGCAGCATGCTCTCCCTACACTAGCCTGAGACGATGTGACACGTGGCATACGTGACTCCAGCTCATATAGACGCTGGGTCACATGATGCCCTAGCCTATCACAGCCATGCCATTAGTAGGCATGGCTGTGATGGCTTCTAAGGGCAAACTAGTGAAATGCTTGTTGATTGGCTGCCCTGCAGCTATTCAACAGGTGCCAAAAATAGTCTGGGTCACATGATGCACTGGCCAATCACAGCCATGCCATTAGTAGGCATGGCTATGATGGCTTCTAAGGGCAAACGAGTAAAACGCTTGTTGATTGGCTGCCCTGCAGCTATAGAAAAGGCGTGTGAAATACACGAACACCGCACTCGAACATGGACTTTTTTTCAAATGTCCGGGTTCGGGGCACGGACACCCTAAAGTCCGGTACGGACCCAAAAATTTACAGTCCGGGTTCGCTCAACTCTAGTTGGGATATATAAATCTAGTTACAGACATTACTGTTGATAAAGACTCTTTGAAGTTATGGTTTAGGTGTGGTCAGGCTGAGGCAATAAGTATTATAAATAGGTGGAGATGTAATTTGCAGTGGATTCATATATGTTTATTGACAGCTCGGATGAGGCACTGGATAACTAGTGGAAACAGTTTATAGACTGCACTTTAGATCAGGTGAAGATATACATTTATAATCACATTTAAATATACAGAATGCTGATGCTATTAATAGTTTGGGTAAGCTTAAACTTAACTCCTAGTAAAAAACTATTTTTTTGTAATAACCGTTTATTAATTTCATTATTTAAGATATATAGTAGAGGTGTAGCGCCGCCAAAGTGTAGGCGTTTTTTGTAAGGTCTTTTTGCTAGGAGAGGCAAAATTTAGTCAGGCCTGACTGTATGTGCAGGCCTGATGTTTTAATCTGAGCTGGGGAGTGGCTCAGGGAGTGGCTGGAGATGGAATTAAGGAACACCCCTTGGAGTTTCCTCCCCTTTGAGCAGAGAAGGCTCTGGAAAGGGGGATGGATGAGGAGATGTCACTTCCTGATGTATGATAAGGAGCCCTTACCAATCTACAGTCTGGATTGGCAGGGGGCTGGCCTCCTTGAATACAGCAGTCTGCCAGCAGGGGGAGAGAAGTTGGGTGGAAGTGTGGAAGATGTAGCAGAGGTGCTGTGGAGACCTCTACCCAGGAAGGAGCCCACAGTCTAGGGGGGGGGGCTTGAGGCCTGGAGACTTGGGTGCAGCCAGGAATGGAGTTGATTCCTGGAGCAGCACAAGGGAGTAGGAGAACAGCAGAGGTGCTACTGAGAACACTTTAAAGGATCCACTGGAGTTGGTGAGTGACAGACCCTGGGAGCTGGAGGAAAGGCTGGAGCAGACTGGGAGAGGAATAGTGGACAGTCTGTGGAGGTCTCAGGAGCCAGTCAGGGGAAGGAGTGTCACTGGGAGGAAAGCAGGTCAGTGTGACCTGGAAGAGGGAGTCCACTGTTGTAGTCCATCAAAGGCCCGGCTAGCACCAATGTACTAAGCTACACTTTGAGGGGTCTTTGACCCTGGCCTGTGGCGGGTGGTCCAGAGATCCTGCTGACAGAGTGCGGGCCTCACCATGTGCAAGCTGCGGTGAAGAGAAAGGAATGATGTGAGCCTGATAAATTTTCCTTCAGGTCAGGAAACTAAGTGAACTTCTGGAGAGAAGCGAAGGAGCAATAGTCTGCAAGAGAAGTGCTGGAGAGAAGTGAAAGAGCAATAGTATGCAAGTGAAGTGCTGGAGAGAAGTGAAAGAGCAATAGTATGCAAGTGAAGTGCTGGAGGAAGTAGAGTGTATATACGGTCGTGTATATAGATGGTCCTGTAATCAATTCTTTGGGCATCCCATGGTCACCCCTTTTCTCCATCCAAGTTAAATCCCCTAAATAAAACAAACAAAAACAAGATCCGGTCTGTTCAGTGACTTCCTATGTGTGAGATATGGTGGGATTGAGGGCATCTATAAGGTGAACCACAACTACCAGCCACTCGCAAGGGAGCACGTGGCTACATAGGAATTATGAAAGGTTGCTGACTGATGTAGATAAAGGTTATTGGTTTATTTGTTAGTAGATTATTATTATTATTATACAGGATTGGCATTTGTAATATGCTCAGTCTGTGTTAAACAGCATGTTGAAATGGTTTAGTATCATAATGCAAGAGTAATTGAGATGTAAGTTGTGGATATGCCTTGATATTATAACATTTAGAAAATGGAAAATAAAAATATATAAAAAAAAACATGTTTGAAAAAAAATCTCCAGCTTTCATAATCCGTGTTCTTTATTCTGCAGTGTATGTATTCTCTTAGACATCCTAAATATGTATTGCATTACTGCTTCTAACTTTTCAGTTGTCTAGCAAGTTAGTTATCTCCCCCCCCCCCCCATTACATATTCTGTAAAACTTGCCATTTACAAACATGTCAGACAGCGGTGATTGAAGTGCTGTGAGAGCAGCACCCATTAGTACAGCTCCAGAGGAAAGTGTACCACCCCTGCAATGTTGGGACTTAGGTAATTAGATCAAAAGAACTCTGAGTCTGATCCGATCAAATGAGAACCTGTTTGCTAAGCCAGAAGAACTGCCCATTACCACCCTAGAGAGGAAGTAATGTTAATCCTGCATACCCCACTGGAAGACTAGGATTCTTTTTGACAAGATAGTGGACTGCTTAGAAAAGACGTATAGCCAATCAGTAACATTAGGGGACTTTACTTCTCTGGAAGAAAGCAGAGAGCAGGAGAATCCTTTATACAATATCAACTGGAACTGCATAACATAGCAGCAGAGATAAGCCATAGGGAAGGGGGTTGAGTAGGAAGACTTAGTGGGGTGATGTAGACAGATGGCTGAAAGAACAATTTGTAGATGGACTACTGCATGAAAGGTCACAGAAACTTTGTTAGAGAAAAATAGAAGTAACCCCAATTTGAAGTTTCATAGTGTGTCAGGAGCCACACAGGTAACCGAACAGTGAACCTCATCCATATACGGGAAGAGTATAACTAGGCAAAGGGAAGAGTATAACTAGGCAGAGGCATAGAGAGAGGATCCAGTGGTTTCTCCCCTAATAGTGGCAATATGGTTAGGATGGTGACCCAGTCCCAGAGAGAGATCAAAGCTACTGCTAGAAAAAAAAACTAACTAACCCTGAGGGATGGCATATAGTACTGCAGAATAATATTCCTCTATGACTCAATGGGGATCTAGCAGGTCATTCCTCCAAGGTTCCAGGTCCCTTCTGTGACAAAGACAATTCACATGGAAATGGGACACTGGGGTGTCCACAAAATGTTCAACTGGTTCAAGAGACAAGACATGTGTGAGTCTGTACCAGTTGGTTGAACAAGTCTGCCGATGCTACATGGTCTGTTCAGTGTCTAAGGGTGCTGATGCCCAAATTCAACCTTTGATTTGGCACATGTCTGCCCCAACTGTAAGTAGTTACCATCAACTTTCATAAAGCAGGCGTTTCAGATAACAGATACCATTACATTGTAGTGATAGTGGCTCACTTTAAAGAAGGAAAAAAAAATAGAAAAAAAAAGAAATAACAAATAAAAAAACCTGCAGAAGGGTTTACAAAGACAAGGTTCACGAAATAAAACAATACATACATATGATAACTGATACTAGATCTCAAAAACAGACTATCAATATAAAGTGCATATTTGTGTACAGTTAGCACACACAATATGTAGATAATAGCTGCCAAAATTAAACATATGTTAAAAAGATTTAAATATTCCACTTAATCACCTAGCCTGAAAAAAATAGTTCTGATGTTAAGACATTAAGAAGTAAGAAGTTAAGAATGTTAGTCTGATGACATTAGTGTTGGCCCAAAACAATGTTCTATTTGGTATCGATAAAACAGATAATGTCCCAATCGACATTTAACCCATATGGGGCATAAGTCTTAAGCTCAAACTCACTTCATCTCCAATTTGTAGATTTCACTAGGTTTATTACATTCTCTCCAGTACAGTTCACATTTGTCTATGCCCACAAAAGGGAGGTCTTTGGGATTTCTTTCATGAAACTCGTTAAAATGTGCCAAAATGCTATGATATTTACAGCCTCGCTTGATGTTATATATGTGTTCCCTAAGGTGATCTCTACGGCATCTAGTAGTCCTCCCAACGTATTGTTTGCCACAAGCAAATTGGAGGAGATATATGACATGGGTGGAATTGCAAGATATAAATGTGTCCAGATCATATTTCTTTCCTGTGCTAACAGAAGTTAAATGATTAATCTTTTTACAACTGTTTCCTTTCACATCACAAATCACACATCTGTTACATGGGTGAAAAACACTAATATTCAAAAAGAATACTGTACAGGTTTAGTGGGTGGATTAATCACATTAGGGGCTATTCTATCTCTTAGGTTCAGAGCTTTTCTAAAAATCACAGAGGGAGTCTCAGGTAAGAGCGTATTGAGGACTGAGTCTCGTCTAAGGATGCCCCAATGACGTTTTATAAAATGTCTAATTTGCCAAAGCTGGGTGGAGAAGTTGGTTATAAATGGGCAGGTGATGGCTGTATTATTCTCTCTTACATTGTTAGCCAATAAGGAAATCCGGTCTTGTTCTCCAATCTCCATAATTATTGTATCTCGGTCATCCGCCATAGCCCTTCTGTAAAAATATTTTTTTTAATTACTTGGCTTTGTGAATAGAAGTCAGCTAATAATCTTCAATTTTTTCTCATTCTCACAAATTGTCCCTTAGGGATGTTTTTCAACCAGACAGGATTATGGCAACTAGTCAAGGAAATATAGCTGCTTCTATCGGTACTTTCAATGTAAGACTTGGCTACAATCTTATTATCTATTGCCATGACCATCAAGTCCAAAAATGTGACCTCATGTTGGCTGAAGGTGTGGGTTAAGCTAATATTTAAATGATTATCATTAAGGAATTCAATAAATCCTTGTAAAGAGGAAATTCCAAATGAGAATCACTTCATCAATATATATTTTATGAAAAGATAGAGTGGGCTATTGCCTGCCATATATTACATCATATTCCCACCTTGTCACAAATACATTTGCAAGGCTAGGAGCAAAATTGGTGCCCATTGCTACACCGCTAGTTTGCAAATGAAAGTGGTTTATCAAACCAAAAATAATTATGTGACATTGCAAAGTCAATCAAGTGTAAAATAAATTACATTTGTGTTTGGGGGATATAATCCCCCGACTATAGAGAGAAATCAACTGCTGGCATGCCATCTTCATGTTAAATATTGGTGTATAGGGATGTGACATCCGCAGTTACTAGGTAGGTACCTTCTGGTATATGTATCTGTTGAAGGTCATTTATCACCTGTTTGGTATCTTTAATGTAAGATGTGGTGTTAACAATGAAATATTGGAGAAAATGATTAACATATTCCCATATTCTAAATACCAAAGAGTTGATACCACTGATTATCAGCCTTCCTGGAGGCTTAGACTAATTATTATGCATTTTTGGCAAATAGTATATGATTGGGATTCTGGGGGAATTTGGGACAAAATATTACCTCTCTTTCTTATTTAATATCCCTTGTTTATATCGTCATCTGATTTTCTCAGTTAGTACTTTTTTTTAAAAGCGAGAGTGTGATTCTTACTCAACTGTAGAGTTGAGCGAACCCGAACTGTAAAGTTCGGGTCTGTACAGAACTTTGGGGTGTCCGGGACCCGGACCCCAACCCGGACTTTTCAAAAAAAGTTTGGGTTCGAGTTCGGGGTTCTGGTATTTGATTCCACATGTTGAATAGCTGCCAAGGGCAGCCAATCAACAAGTGTTTCACTGGTTTGTCCTTAGAAGCCATCACAGCCATGCCTACTAATGGCATTGCTGTGATTGGCCAGTGCATCATGTGACACAGCCTCTATATGGGGCTGGAGTCACCGTGCTGCATGTCATATGCTCTCAGGATAGTTTAGGGAGAGGATGCTGCTGGCTCTGTGAGGGACAGATTGCAGATATTATAGAACATCTCATCCTGCATTACTGAACGATCTGATTGTGGACTAGGTAGAGATACTAGTACTGCTGCTTTGAGGGACAGATTGCAGACCTCATCCTGCTGCACAGAACGATCTGACTGGAATAGGTAGAGTCTGTTGCTTTAAGGGAAAGATTATTGTTCTAAAATCATCTCCAAGTTCAATAGGGAAAGGTTCCAGCTGTTGCTTTAAGGGAAAGATTATTGTTCTAAAATCATCTCCAAGTTCTATAGGGAAAGGTTCCAGCTGTTGCTTAGAGGGACAGATTATTGTTCTAAAATCATCTCCAAGTTGTATAGGCAAAGTTTCTTCCAGCCGCATAGAGAGCCATATTATTGTTCTAAAATCATCTCCATGTTGTATAGGCAAAGTTTCTTCCAGCCGCATAGAGAGCCATATTATTGTTCTAAAATCATCTCCAAGTTGTATAGGCAAAGTTTCTTCCAGCCGCATAGAAAGCCATATCATTGTTCTAAAATCATCTCCAAGTTGTATAGGCAAAGTTTATTCCAGCTGCATAGAGAGCCATATTATTGTACTAAATTTTAGAACAATAATATGGCTCTCTATGCGAGCCATATTATTGTTCTAAAATCATCTCCAAGTTGTATAGGCAAAGTTTATTCCAGCCGCATAGAGAGCCATATTATTGTACTAAATTTTAGAACAATAATATGGCTCTCTATGCGAGCCATATTATTGTTCTAAAATCATCTCCAAGTTGTATATGCAAAGTTTATTCCAGCCGCATAGAGAGCCATATTATTGTTCTAAATTTTAGAACAATAATATGGCTCTCATATACTGAGATGATTCTAAAATCATCTCCAAGCTGTATAGGGAAAGTTTCTTCCATCCGCATAGAGAGCCATATTATTGTTCTAAAATCATCTCCAAGTTGTATAGGCAAAGTTTTTTCCAGCTGTTGCTTAGAGGGACAGATTATTGTTCTAAAATCATCTCCTAGTTCTATAGGGAGAGGTTCCTGCTGTTGCTTAAAGGGACAGATTATGGTTTCTTGCACAAAATTAAAAAGTGCATCTACATTGCTGGTTTAAAAAAAAAAAAAAATTCCAAAAACTACATTTGCGGCCAGCAGTGCATTTCTTGTACAAAAAAAAAAAAAAAAAAAAGAGTGTTGGCTACCTCCTCCACCGCCACTTTCACCGCCTCCTCAACCTCAACCTCCAACTCCACACCCACCTCCATTTTTGATTCTTTTATGTGATTTTAGCTTACAAATCATTTTAAGTTATTTCCCTATCCCCATTTCTTTGTAGGGCACTTGTCCAACTCTTACCCCCATTTTCCTTCCTTTTGCAGACCTCTAGGACTTGCCAGGACATTGTTACAACCATTTTTGTGCCTAAAAGTTCGGGGTGATTTCAATGGGGTTCGGGGTCCGGGACAAAGTTCGGGTCAAGTCCGGTCCCGAACCCGAACCTGCAGAACCCGAACTTCCAGGAGTTCGATCAACTCTACTCAACTGTTTATACTGTATGTACTTGTATCACTTAAAATGTTTTACATTTCTTCCATGTAATCTTTTTTATCTAGTAACACTATGATAGACGGATGATTAGGTCTTTTCTTTCTACCAAACTTTTGATACCCAAGGATATAGATCTATCTTCTTGTGTCCTATTGACGGATAAGCTTTCAATGTCTTCATAACCATTTTTTTGAAAACTGTAATGTGTGGGTTTGAGCCACCAGGGGGGTTAAACAGAGAAGAATTTTTTGGATCAGTGTGTTTGTAAACCAGAAGTCTCAAACTGGCGGCCCTCCAGCTGTTGCAAAACTACAAGTCCCATCATGTCTCTGCCTTTGGGAGCCGTGCTTGTAACTGTCAGCCTTGCAATTCCTCATGGGACTTGTAGTTTCGCAACAGCTGGAGGGCTGCCAGTTTGAGATCCTTGTTGTAAATTGAAGGGACAGGATTATTCTTGGTAATTGGGTTTTGCATGAAATTTTTTTTCAGAGAAATTTGCCTGGTGAAACGATGTAAATCAACAAATGTTTATAATCTATTCAAATATGCCTTAGGCACACATTTTAAGCCCTTACTAAGCATAACTAGTTCTTCCTTATTTAGTACCGAGCTATTGAGGTTCAAGATACCTGAAGTTTCTATAGTCTCCTTAATTTTTGTGTCTATTGGTCTTTCTGCCTCTCCATTTCCCCCTCCTTCTCTTGTACTTCTTTTGCAGCCTTGTATTTCCTCTAAAAAATGCTAATAATAAGGGGGTATGGTTTCCCTGATAAGGTTTGGGATGTTGGAAATAAGGGGCATTGCTTCCCTGATCCATTTCTGGATGTTTTAAATATACATCATTGGGAGCTCAACCAAAATTAGGTCCATGGGACTGGGGGGCATCATCCCTGAGGTCCAACCGAAAACCTAGCATCTGTCTGCCCCCTCACATAGTCAGGAGACCTGGGGTCCGCATAAGTCAACCTCGGGGCCCCACCTCTTGGGCCACCCCAAGTTTTAATATGGGGGGATTTAGGGGGTCCCCTGTGTTGTTTCCAATCCACCACCCTGTTAACTGGTCCCCCCGATCCAATTGGTTAATCTGGAGCACTTACCCCATCTATGATGGCCAGCGCTTCTCCCGGGCTTCAAAGAATATCTTGGCTGTGGCGACTTTCCCTTCCCCTGCTCTCCGCTGGCATAATTGCGGCAGTGACTGCCACTACCCTTGCTCCCTGCAAACATCACGGCGGCTTCCATTTCTTCCCTCCTCCTTGGAGGCCAATTGGGATGCTTCTCTTTTTCGGACAATCGGGGAAATGGGTCTCAGACCCGCTTCCTGATTGGCTGAAAGGAGGATCAGTGTTTTAATAGCAACCAGGGGGGGCTCGTAGCGCAATGTTCTGCACCCCGAGCCCACCCTTTTTTGAATGTAAACATATGAGATCATCTCTCGTTGCCTGCCTACTCTCCTCACACAGACACCGCTGTGTGAGGAGAGAGAGATCGCTGTGTGCTGCCGTTTACTGTAAGTGCATAACACACTTCACCTGTGCCCCCCATTAAAGTGCCATCTGCCAGTGCTATCTGCCAGTGCCTCTGCCAGTGCCATCTGCCAGTGCCATCTGCCAGTGCCACCTGCCATTGCCACCAGTCAGTGCCACCAATCAGTGCCACCAATCAGTGCCACATATCATCAGTGCCACGTGTCATAAAAAGTGCCACCTGACCTGTCATCAGTTTCACGTGTCAGTGCCACCAATCAGTGACACGTGTCAAAGTGCCACCTGACCTGTCATCAGTGCCACGTGTCAGTGCCACCTGACCTGTCATCAGTGCCACGTGTCAGTGCTACCAGTGCCACCGGACCTGTCATCAGTGCCACACATCAGTTCCACCTAACCTGTCACCAGTGCCGCATATCATCAGCGCTACCTGATCTGTCAGTGTCACCTGACCTGTCCTCAGTGGCACGTGTCAGTGCCACCGGACCTGTCATCAGTGCCACGTGTCAGTGCCACAGGACCTGTCATCAGTGCCACGTGTCAGTGCCAC
>BLSH010001138.1:408171-423110 GCA_018402905.1 Glandirana rugosa | reverse complement strand
AACGATAATCTGTCCCTCACAGCACCGACAGGAACCTCTTCCTACTCCAGTATGAGATGATTTTAGAACGATAATCTGTCCCTCACAGCACCGACAGGAACCTCTCCCTACTGCAGTATCAGATGATTTTAGAACGATAATCTGTCCCTCACAGCACCGACAGGAACCTCTCCCTACTGCAGTATCAGATGATTTTAGAACGATAATCTGTCCCTTACAGCACCGACAGGAACCTCTCCCTACACCAGTATGAGATGATTTTAGAATGATAATCTGTCCCTCACAGCACCGACGGGAACCTCTCACTACTCCAGTATGAGATGATTTTAGAACGCTAATCTGTCCCTCAAAGCACCGACAGGAACCTGTCCCTACTGCAGTATGAGATGATATTAGAACACTAATCTTTTCCTCACAGCACCAGGAACCTGTCCCTAATGTAGTATCAGATGATATTAGAACGCTAATCTTTCCCTCACAGTGCCAGGAACCTGTACCTAATGCAGTATCACATGATATTAGAACGCTAATCTTTCCCTCACAGTGCCAGGAACCTGTATCTAATGCAGTATCAGATGATATTAGAATGCTAATCTTTCCCTCACAGCACCAGGAACCTGTCCCTAATGCAGTATCAGATGATATTAGAACGCTAATCTTTCCCTCACAGCGCCAGGAACCTGTACCTAATGCAGTACCAGATGATATTAGAACGCTAATCTTTCCCTCACAGCAGCGCCAGGATCCTGTCTCTAATGCAGGATGAGATGATATTAGAATGCTAATCTTTCCCTCACAGCACCAGGAACCTGTACCTACTCCAGTATCAGGTGATTTTAGAACGCCAATCTTTCCCTCACAGCACCGCCAGGAACCTGTCTCTAATGCAGGATGAGATGATATTAGAATGCTAATCTCTCCCTTACAGTGGCGGCTGCACTACGTGACTCCAGCTCATATAGAGGCTGGGTCACATGATGCATTGTCCAATCACAGCCATGCCATTAGTAGGCATGGCTGTGATGGCTTCTAAGGGCAAACGAGTGAAACGCTTGTTGATTGGCTGCCCTGAAGCTATTCAACAGGTGCCAGAAATAGTCTGGGTCACATGATGCACTGGCCAATCACAGCCATGCCATTAGTAGGCATGGCTGTGATGGCTTCTAAGGGCAAACGAGTGAAACGGTTGTTGTTTGGCTGCCCTGCAGCTATTCAACAGGCACCAAAAAATACCCGAATACTGAACCCGATCCCAGACTTTTTTTTAAATGTCCGGGATCGGGTTCGGGGCATGGACACCCTAAAGTCTGGTACGGACCCGAACTTTATAGTCTGGGTTCGCTCAACTCTACTCATGAGATGTATACTTTTATCACCATTTAACCTTTATTTATGTAAGCACGGATAATGCAGATCAAGCATTTTTTAAAATGGAAACTATCCAGATGTGCAATGCTGTTAGTGCTAGTACCTAATGTTTTAAAATAATTAATATACGTATTACTAAATCTGATACTAATAATGCATGACGTGTGTGCTTTTATTATTTTTGAATTTTATGCCATAATTTAAAGTGGAACTCCAGGATAAATGTACGGTTAAATGCATATAAGGGATCTTGCCAAAGAAATGGTAAATCTGTTTATCTAGTAGTGTGATTCATGTCATTTTGTTACACTGAAAAGCAAGGATGAGCACCGTTACTTTTTGATTCAGCTTTGCATCTTCCTGTGTCACCTCTTTGCTTCCAGCCTACTGCTCAACAATGGATCAGTGTCATCACAGTGCTGTTTTTTTTTGTCCAAAGAGCATATTGCAGGTAATATAGAGCTTTAAAGCTAAATCAGGAAATGGTGGCATCAGCTGTCTGGCTGTGCAGTGTGGTAAAACAACAATTCACATATGTGTTTTAAAGGTGTGTATTGCTGTGCTACGATACGTAAGTATTCTGCTGGGTCAGTTTGGATGTCCCAGATCACTTATATTTTACCAAATAAAGTATTTTGAAGGACTGTTGCTGTGTACCTGGAGTTGAGCTTCAACAATGATAGATATATGACAAATAATTATGGTTTTCATGACAGCCATCTATGATACTGAAAATGTGCATTGTGCTTAATTCCTTCAGTCTGGGTTCATACTATTGCCAACACAGACATCGCATGTGATTCGCACTGCATTGCTGTGCAGATCACATGCAATGTCTGTGCGATGCAAATTCAGCCATACAGTTTGTATGGCTGAACTTGCATTGCATTCACAGGAAAATGCTGCATATATATAATATCTACATATAATATGTACATATTACTAAATCTAAAACTGATAATGCAGGACATGTGTGCTTTTATTATTTTTGATTTTTTTTTATTATTTTTATGCCATAGTTCAAAGTGGAACTGGATAAATGTACGGTTAAATACATATAAGGGGTCTTGCCAAAGAAATGGTAAATCTGTTTATCCAGTCCTGTGATTCATATCATTTTGTTACACTGAAAAGCAAGGATGGACACTGCTACTTCTTGATTCAGCTTTGCATCTTCCTGTGTCACCTCTTTGCTTCCAGCCTGCATTCGCACAAAAATGCTGCAGGAACTTTTTTCTTCCCTCACTGGAATCGGATTGCATGGGTGTTCACAGCCATGCAAGCGATTCCAGTCGAAATTCACAGTTCACACTGCAATCTGTGTACAGATCTGGGGTTGTCATTAACTTTGTAGTGACACACGCAGTGGTTTGCAGAGGGCAGTGTGAATTGCCTGCGAGGGAGATGCAATGCGGGAACCCACATTGGAATCGCGCTGGTTCCTGCATCGCAATAGTGTGAACCGGGGGGCTCAAGACTGGCATCAGTTTGAGGCATTGTTACTGGTATAATTCAGGTTAGAACACAATGGGGTTGATTTGCTAAAGTGGGAGAGTGCAAAATCAGGTGCAGCTGTGCATGGTTAGCAATCAGCTTCTAACTTCAGCTTGTTCAATTAAGCTTTACAAAAAAAAAAATCTGGAAGCTGATTGTTTTCTAATGCAGAGTTACACCAGATTTTGCACTCTCCAGTTTTAGGTCAACCCCTGGTGTCATTTTCCATTTTTCCCTCTCTTTTTAAATATTTTAACCATCCGTTACAAAGTGCTCAGACATGGTTCAATAGTTGGTCTTTCTCTCATAGTTTCTTAAGCAAACAATGAGATTTATATTTTATGACAAAATAGTGTTTAGGCAACACTGGTTTGTCAAAGGTGATCAGCAGCTTAAAGTCAACATGCTAGTCTTCCAGTGATCATGACTGTAAGAAAGAGGCCATCAGATGGGCAGTGCTTATGATTAGGCACTCACATTCCCGCACACCCCACATGCAGTTTTAAGAGCATGCACATTTTTAATATAGGCGGCCTTGCCATAGGAGTAGATTTATAGCCTGGTGCAGAAATGTTCTTTTTAGGATTTTCTACTGGACCTTAAGAAGCTAAGGGGGGATTATACCATATAGCGAGTTTTTTTAAATTTATTATTATTATTATTTTTACCAGTGTTAACTCCACCGGTGAATATCCAAGCTCCTGTTGTCATGGCAGCTTTAATTAGGCCTTTCCCAAAGACCTGTTTCAGTTTTGGCTGGAGCTCAAAGTTTTGGAGGCCTCCGTGAACAGATATGAGGAGCTTTGGCAGTTCTAGCTGCCACTCTTTCGTCATGAGATGCAGCAGCAGGTCAGGCTTGGTGTCAAACGAAACACGCACATACTGTAAACAGGCAGAAACAAACGAAGAAATAATATGAGTAATTACATTAATTAATTAAATGCATTTTCAGAAAATATGTTGTGACAACACAAGGGTATGGAAAATGTATTATCATATCACCCAGCTCTGTATTAAATCTTTTGTCTCAAGCATAGGTTGTAAATAATATATGTCAATATAAAGTTAAATTAAATTTACACATTGCTATGAAATCTTCTAAAATAATATAGTATCCTCAAGATGCCATTAGTTCATTAGTTAATTTCACAGATAGCATGTTATATTAGGATATAAACGTATATAACCCAAAATCTGAAGGCGTGTTAAATCCCTTCTTATCCCTACATGGAGGGACAAAATCAGGTGGAACATTCCCATGACAACTAAAACATGCCATTGAGTTGTAAATCTGTAAATAAGCACATACTGCACATTTGTATTTGATTAGGTAACAGCTGTAACAACAATTATTACAATCGCTATAGCTAAAATGGCCTGTATACATATGTGCCTAAGCAGTGTAAGATTAAGTATGATACCTAATATCCTGGCCCATGTAAAAAAAATTACCAAGTTTCTTGCTTGAAGCCAGAATTTGGGCAGACTTATTTATTTCTGCATCGTTGTGCTCATAAGTTTACATACCCTGGCAGAATTTATGATTTCTTGGACATTTTTCAGAGAACATGAATGATAACGCAAAAGCATTTCTTTCACCCATGGTTAGTGTTTGGCAGAAGCGATTTATTATCAATCAACTGTGGTTACTCTTTTTAAATCATAATGACAACAGAAACTACCCAAATGACCCCGATCAAAAGTTTACATACCCTGGTGATTTCGGCCTGATAACATGCACTCAAGTTGACACAAAGGGGTTTGAATGGCTATTAAATGTAGCCATCCTCATCTGTGATCTGTTTGCTTGTAATTAGTGTGTGTGTATAAAAGGTCAATGAGCTTCTGGACTCCTGACAGACCCTTGCATCTTTCATCCAGTGCTGCACTGATGTTTCTGGATTCTGAGTCATGGGGAAAGCAAAAGAATTGTCAAAGGAGCTGTGGGAAAAGGTAGTCGAACTGTATAAAACAGGAAAGAGATATAAAAAGATATCCAAGGAATTGAGAATGCCAATCAGCAGTGTTCAAACTCTAATCAAGAAGTGGAAAATGAGGGGTTCTGTTGAAACCAAACCACGGTCAGGTAGACCAACTAAAATTTCAGCCACAACTGCCAGGAAAATTGTTTGGGATGCAAAGAAAAACCCATAAATAACTTCAGGTGAAATACAGGACTCTCTGAAAACATGTGGTGTGGCTGTTTCAAGATGCACAATAAGGTGGCACTTGAAGAAAGATGGGCTGCATGGTCATGTCACCAGAAAAAAGCCATTACTACGCAAATGCCACAAAGTATCTCACTTGCAATACACCAAACAGCACAGAGACAAGCCTCAAACCTTCTGGCACAAAGTCATTTGGGGTGATGACACCAAAATTGAGCTTTTTGGCCACAACCATAAACACTATATTTGGAAACAAGTCAACAAGGCCTGTGAAACACGGAGGTGGATCACTGATGTTTTGGGGATGTGTGACCTACAAAGGCACAGGAAATTTGGTCAAAATTGATGGCAAGATGAATGTAGTATGTTATGAGAAAATACTGGAGGAACATTTGCATTCATCAGCCAGGAAGTTGCGCATGGGAGATCTCAAATGTGCAGTTCATGCAAGACAGCCCAAGAATTTCCAGGAACTGGAGGTTTTTTTGCCAAGAGGAATTGGCAGCTTTACCATCTGAGAAGATAAAGAGCCTCATCCACAAATACCACAAAATACTTCAAGCTGTCATTGATGTTAAAGAGGGCAATACACGGTATTAAGAACTGGGGTGTGTAAACTTTTGATCAGGGTCATTTGGGTAATTTCTGTTGTCATTATGATTTAAAAAGAGTAAATACAGTTGGTTGATAATAAATGGCTTCAGCCAAACACTAACCATGAGTGAAAGAAATGTTTTGTGTTATCATTCATATTTTCTGAAAAATGGCCAAGAAATCATAAATTCTTCCAGGGTATGTAAACTTATGAGCACAACTCTATCTATGTGAATTACATGCTCTGGTCATAATTTATAAGGCTTTGCCAGCCATGGTAGGCATGACTGTGCATAGTGGGATTAATTTGCTAAAGGCTTTTTACTTGACAAAATTGCAAAATCAATGTTGGCAAATATGGTGGACCTGTGATCACCCTGTGCAAAAGAATAAAAACATGCACATGATTAGATATTCAAATTTAAAACAGGTGTATCTTATTTTCCACCTTTCACTTTGTAAAGAGAATATTCACCTTACTAAGTGAATTGCCTCTGCTCCTTTAGTAAAGACGTGTGAGCACAGAACTAAGACTTGTCTGTGTCATAATGTTTGAATGTTTCCTTTTTAGGTTGAATATATTTTTTATTAATAATCATTTCAGATAAAAAAAGCAAGTGTGGGTACAGAAGGGAAGGGAAATTAAAAA
The DNA here is from genome assembly GCA_018402905.1 of Glandirana rugosa. Taxonomy (NCBI): domain Eukaryota; kingdom Metazoa; phylum Chordata; class Amphibia; order Anura; family Ranidae; genus Glandirana; species Glandirana rugosa. The sequence continues at coordinate 416,837 of BLSH010001138.1, read as the reverse complement.
AAAATTGTATAACAGTCATCAGCAGTATACATATACATGCAAGAGAGCCCTTCAGGGGCTGCCAGATGCACAAAACCTAATCATAAACAACTGTCGACAAAATGACATTTGAGGGGGTAAAGGAGTGGGAGGAGAAGTGTAGAAGAGGTATAAGAAAGAGGAAAGGAGAAAAGTAAAGGTGGAAAATTGCCTGTGTTGATGATTAAAAGGGTTAAACTAACATGAAGCCAACCACTTACATAAAAAATCTGAGGATTTCAATAAGCAAGAGGCACCATGATAAGGGGGGATTGGATAGTTATGATAATGTATAAGGGGTAGGAGAACGTGAAGGTAAGCTTCCTACTCTTTTTAGTTGGCAAGCCTCCTTCACATTTTATCCAAGGTCGAATACTGAAGCCAGATGTACCATAATTTGTTATGTTTTTCCCAGGCATCTAGCTCCCGAGCTTGTATTTCTTCCATTAGCATAATATCATTTATCAAGTCTAACCTGAAACCTGGAACCTGAAAATGAGCTGTCTTACAGCCAAGAGAAAAAATCTAAGTAGACAAGATTTTTGTATCTTAATGGAACCCGGCAAAATAGATAGGAGAGTAATTTCAGGGGAAGGGACGAGAGACTCATCATAGATTTCATTACGAACATAAAAAATTTGCTTCCAGAAAGAGCAAATTTTTTTACATTCCCATCATATGTGCATATAGGTTCCTCTAGCCCTATAACATCGCCAGCATACATCTGGGGTTGTGGGGAAGATCTGATTAAGAGAAACCGGGTATCAGTACCATCTAGACAGTAATTTGAAATTTATCTCCTGCACATAGGACAAGATTGAAGATTTATGCGTAAACAGGAATGATGTTTGCCGATCTTCTGGGGTGATCTCAGTCCCCAAATCCCTTGACCATAATTTCGTATATGTGGGCAGTGTACAGTGAGTGTGTGACAGGATCTCCTTATATATCAAAGACAGAGCATGGTGACGTGTCTTAGAGAGGGAGCACAATCCTTCAAAAGCCGTGAGGGGTCTATTGATTTGTCATGAAGTATGCAGGATTTTACAGTACTTCAACAGGCGAACATTTGTTAACCAATGTAGGGTGGGGGAGGAACCATCCGATCGGGACCAAAAAAGACCAGATGTGGGATACACAAACCAACGAGCTGTGGGCCACAAAGAACTTTCACATGTGTCATAAGCCACAGTGGGTTCCCCATCGGGTAGTGACGGGTTATCAAAAAGAGAGGTTAGAGGGCTTGGCTCAGAAGACAGGGAGTACGGTCCTTGGCACAATGCCAAACCGACAGGAGTGCCAATGTCAATGGGGAAAGCGACGCTAAGGATTGGTAAGCATTACCATATCCCCACAACAACATGCATAAGTCCACAGGGGACTTATCTTGTTGACCACGGTGGAGGACTTTGTGAGTGGTCTAGGAAACCACCCGAGTAGACAGGAGAATAGGAGCGAGGCATGTTATGTCTCAAAGTCTGGAAGGCTGGTTCCCTGTCAGTTTTATGAGTGCATAAATGTTTATGTTTTAGTAAGGAGGGACGTTGTTGCCATAAAAATTTCAATGCAAGAGAATGCAGGGGACGAAAACACGCCGTCGGAAGATTGATAGGAATGGCTTGAAAAAGTTATATGAGTTTAGGCAAGATGTCCATCTTTAGTACGTTGATATGACCAAACCAAGGAAGGTTCAAATGATGCCAGGATTCTAGGGATCTGCAAATTTAGGTTAATAAATGACTATAATTAAGAGTATAGAGATCCTGTAGACAATGTGGTATCTCAGTGCCCAGGTAGCTAATCGATTTTGTTTGCCAATGGAAAGGGAAGAATGTTTCCTTTTTACTTCTTCTTGGACTAGTTTATTTTTTTTTGTATTAATTCCTGTGGGGTGGATGCTGTATGCAACAAAATAAGAATATATAACTGATGAGTCTGTAAGTCCACCCCATAGGGATGACCAAACCTTTATAAATAGTATAAAAATGTCTCAAGCCTGAGAAGAACATGTTCAATATGACCTTTTTGCCTATCAATTATCTATTTTTAAGATAATTGGAATTATTTATTATTATTATAATATGGTCAAATTCAGACACCTTCACCTTCCTAGATTTGGTTATGGTAGAGGTGTCAGTGTTTGATAGCTAGGCTTCATGCACTCAGGAAAAAAACAGCCAAAAAACATCAGTACCTTATCAGGGATGTTTTCAGCTTTTACCAGCGTTATATTACTGACTTTTTTTCACATTTTGGTTTTTTTGCAATTGGTCTAAAACGTCCAAAAATGTTGGGGATTGACGTTTCTGGGTGTTTTTGGGCGTTTTTGGACATTTTTAAGCTTTTGAATGTTTTTACAGCTGAAAAACAATAAAAAAACCCCTCAGGTCTTGGGTTTTTTTTACAGCTCAAAAACATCACTGCTAAAAACAGCTGATAATAGCCTATGTGTGCATGAACACATAGGATAACATGATGGAGTGTTTATTGACTGTAGAAATAAACATCTGCAGCTGAAAACAGCTGCTGAAAAACAGTCAAAAAACATCCTGTGTGCATGAGGCCTTATGCTTCTGGATGTGCAGCTTTTGTGAAGAAAATGTTACTTAATTTCTTAATAACTGTAGTTCTAAACATTTTATGAATACTGAATATAGAGCCTTAATTATAATGTGCAGCAGGATAAGGTGAATTCTTGCAGGAAGATTGCCACTATGCAGAGAAATTCAAGAACAAATAATGCAAATGTACCATAGCCTTATTGGAGTGCCCCCCTCCTTGGAATTCAATGGTGCCAAAGGCGTCAGTGGGGCTCAGCTGTGTATGTTTTCCGATTGACCACTTCTCTGACTGAACATCATTACGCCCCAGTCTGCCTTCATTCTTCTCATTTTGGATGATTGATATGCTTGGAGTCAGCCCAACATGCTGGCCTATGAGCCGCCCACAACAACACCTACAGTACAAATAAAACAATACACTTAGTGTTTTACAATGACAGCACAGCATTCTGCAGAATGAAAAAAAAGATGATCATGTTTCCCAGGACAGTGTCAGTGCTGTGTAATGCATTCACACTATGCAGAGTAGTAGGCAAGATATCAGATTCAATGTTTTGTTTGTTTGTACTTGGACTAAACTTCATTTGTGCCCTTTTCCAAATACTTTGTATTAAGATCATACAGATTCATGGCAACACAGATTTTCTCATTCATACTGCAGTTTTGATAACGGCTTATTGGATTTTAGACTTCTATTGTTATTTAGCCAAACCAAATTGGAAATTTGGTGTACATCAGGTGTCTCAATTGGAATAATTTCATTCACCTTATTTTCCAATAACAACAGTAATATGTGAATCTCTTGTCACTTTCTAAATTGGTGACATTGATTACCAGGTCAAAAAGGGAGGATGAATATCCAGAGCATAGACATAGATATAGCAATGGACATTTAATAAATTCTCTGTCTCTTCCCTACTATATTAAAAGGTCTTTTGATGCACTTTAATTCACATGTTGGTCTTTTAATATTCAGGAAAATTTTTCAGAGACTGTTGCTCCCTGCAATGGTCTCACTTGGACTACTTCTGCAGTGCTGGGACACATGTTTCTTTCTAGATTTATTTCTAGGGGATTCAGCCAGATTTAGAAAGTCGTTTTGCTTAGTTTATTGCTCAACAGAATCTGAAGCTGGACTCCTAGGAACTATCAGAGATGATTTTCCAAAATACATTTACTTCGGTTACATGCTAAATTGTCAATGAGGTGTCATATTAAAAGAAAACATGTACTAAAGAAATATGAATTCTGTCATCCCTAACATCTTTTAGTTGCCTCTTTGTCATACTGATTCAATGGGGTTGATTTACTAAATGCAAATACATTTCACTTTGCAAGGAACTTTTCCCCAGAACTCAGTGAATGGAATAAAGCTCTGCTAACTTCCATCATCCAATCATATGCAAACAAAAAATATGTTTTTATATACCTTGCACATGATTGGGTATTCTTTGCATTGTAAAGTTTCTCCACATTCACTAAACTCTGGGGAAAATTCCCTTGCAAAGCAAGCATACAGCCCATTTGTCTTTAGTAAATCAATCCCAGTATCTTCAGTATTTACTGAGTATCTAACCCACAAGTATCCAGATAATGTAAGTTGGTTTCATTCTGACTTTGGTTGCTGTAAACATGTTCCAGCTTAATCACTAAAAGTTTGGAGCCAGACAACTAGGATTTTGAGAAGGAAGACATCAATGGCAGCCCCCAAACCTGCCTCTGCACTGGTTTCCTTTAGGCTTCATGTGCACTAGCCTACTCTGGCAGCTCATAAACTTGAGTTTAGGAGCTTCTGGCATTTTTTTGCCAAAGCTTCTAAACGTAGCTCCATAAATGCCTAGCAGGTTGATTTACTAAAGAAAAATAGAATGTGCACTTTGCAAAGTGCAGCTGCAATCTACAAGTGTAGTTGCTCCAGAGCTTAGTAAACGAGGTAAAGCGTCACTTTGCAAAGAATACCCAATCACATGCAAGGAAAATGAAAAAGACAGCATTTTTGCTTGCATATGATTGGAAGATGGAAGTCAGCAGAGCTTCTGCTCATTTACTAAGCTCTGGAGCAACTGCATTGCAAAGTGCACAGTCTATTTGCCTTTAATAAATCAACCCCTCAGGGTCAATGTACACATAGGCTTTTAGCAGTGTCTAGGAGTTGCCATGTTTATGTCAGGTTCAACCTCCCTCTCCTGAACGCAGAAATATCGCATTCAGGATAGAAAAGTTGTGACCACTGGCAGTGGGAAAACGAAGCATCATGGTAAATGTAGGCTAATGTACATAAAGCCTTAGGCCCCTTTCACATGGTGTGGAATCCAACCAAGCGGATCTCCCTGCTCAGCTGGGAATTTCTCCGCTGATACCTCCTGAGCAGGCAGATGACAGGTCCAAGTCTGCACCTCTATGCAGTGCGGACATGGGCACAGCCCCGTGCTCTCTATGGGGCAATCGGGTGGAATCTAATTGCATGCCCATTTCCATCCAATTGTTATCCAATCTGATCTGCTGGACGGATGGCAAATGTATCCCCATCCGTCTGTTTTTAGTGGACCGGATTGGGTGCCGGCAGGTGACAGCGGACATCTGTTCGTTCCCATCCGCCACCCCATAGAGAACAATAAATGGTCTATTTGGTTCTGCTGGTGTGAAAGGGGCCTTAGACATCAAGTTTCATAACTGTATATGTATTTGTGGTGAACATAAAAACCTTCTGGATCATGCTTCCCACCTGCAGGCAGCAAGTATTTTACCACTTGCAAAGTCAGTATTCTTAATCTCTCTGATGCACTTATTTTATATGTTTACTTGTGGCTTCTAGTTGTTTAAATATATACTGAAGCACAGGCAAATAATTTCTGTGACATCATTGGCAGCAATAAAAACAACGCTCAGAGCACTGGAACAGCATTGATGCAGTGCTTGGGAAAAATGCCTGTCCTGGTCCTTATGGTTGGTTGGTATCTTGCGCTCTATTTTTTACAGTCTATATCTTTACACATCTGACTTGTCTTTCGGAAGAAGTTTCATCATCTGCCATCTCCTTGAATTATGCCTGCATTATGTATTTGCCTAAGTCCCGTCTATCGTAACCTCAAGCCTTTTACTGAATATGCTCTTGCCTGTCAAGTTGGCACTTCTAGTCAGGGTCAAAACTGGGGGGGGGCAGGGGGGCACCTGCCCCGAGTGATGCATCTAGGGGGGCACCGCCAGGGGTGCCACCCCCACAGCACTGGGAACCGCTGCACTAAGTGTGTCACTGCTGCCCGGTCAAGTGTAATGGATAGGCAGGTCTCCCTCCTAGTCCTGCCCAGTGTCCAAACAGCCAATGTCTTTTGTGCATGAGGCATCCCAGAGGAGGGGAGGCTTCAAAGAAAGCCCTGGATTGGGGGGGTGCAGATGAGGCCCTGGACTGGGGGGGGTTCAGAGGAGGCCCTGGGCTGCGGGGTTCGGAGGAGGCCCTGGGTTGGGGGGTGCAGTGAAGGCGCTGGGCTGTGGGGGGTACAGAGGAGGTCCCAGACAGGGGGGTTAGAGGAGACCCTGGACTGGAGAGTGCAGTGGAGGCCCTAGGCTGTTGGGGGTGCAGAGGAGGCCCTGACCTGGGGGGGAGGTGCAGAGGAGACCCTGGACTTGGGGGATGCAGAGGAGGTCCTGGGCTGGGAGGGGGGCAGAGGAGGCCCTGATCTGGCGGGGTGTAGAGGAGGCCCTGGACTAGCGGGTGCAGAGGAGGCTCTGGACTGGGGGGTGCAGAGGAGCTCCTGGACTGGGGGGTGCAGAGGAGGCCCTGGACTAGGAGGGGAGTACACAGTAGGCCCTTGACTGGGGAGTGCAGAGGAGGCCCTGCACTGGGGAATGCAGAGGAGGCCCTGGACTAGGAGGGGAGTACACTGGAGACCCTGGACTGGGGGGTGTAGAGGAGGCCCTGGACTTGAAAAGCGGGGTTGATAAATGACCTGGATTCGGAGAGAAGGGTGCAGAGGAGGCTTTTAACTTGGGGTAGGCTGTAAAGGAGGCCTTGGACTAGGAGAGGAGTGCAGAGGAGGCCCTGGACTAGGGGGTGGGTGCAGAGGAGGCCATTGACTAGAAAATGGTGGATAGTGTGGCAAAGGCACCTGGATAGGGGGGTACAAGGGAGATACTGGACTAGGTGAGGGGGTGTCTGGAGGCCCTGGACTAGGGCAGCAGGTGTCTGGAGGTCCTTGACTATGAGAGGGGGGTCGTGGAGGCCCTCTGGAGTAGGAAAGAGGGTGCCTGAAGGACCTTCTAGCTTCAGGGAGAAATAGCCTGCATTTAAAGCCTGGGCTGAGGAAGAACCTACCTGGGCCCTGGAGGGTGAGTTCACAACATAAATGGAGACATTTATCAATTGTTGCAAGTGATGCCAAACATAGACAGGTTGTGTGATAGATTTATTAAAGGAGAAGTACAGCCAATGCCTGTTTGGTTGTACTTTTCCTTTTAATCACATCAATGCAGATTGTTTTGCACTCCTGTTACCCATTTTCAGCTGAGAGCAGGCTTAAGCCTGCTCTCGGTTGACGTCACAGAGTTGGTCCAGGCTGGGGAAAGATCGCAACCATATAGTTGGGATCCACCCACATGCCCGGACCGGCATCCAGCTCAGCCTCTCAGCCTAAGTCAGCCACTTTCGCTCCCTCCACAGCTCAGTGTTTCAGTGGTGGGGGGCAGAGCAGAGCCAGAGACTGACAGCCACCAGCTCCCTGCTCAGGGAGCATTGAGAACTGAGTGATCGGCTGTTTGATTACTCAGTTCTCAGCCTTAGAGTTGGCGGGAGACAGATGCAGCATCTACTTAGGTAAGTATGATTCATAAATAAAATTCCCACACTTCTCTTTTAATTACCCAACATCTCCTCTTTCCTGCTATCTGGCCCACATAACAATTAGGCCTCATTCACATGGAGCATATGCGTCCATGCCCAGTGTGATGGCCGTGTACCACGTGGGGATGCATGGGGTTTTGTCCTTGTGCAGGCAGTCCAGTCAAAGTCAACAGTGTCTGCATTCAGATCTGTGCACCCACTTCTATAGGTGAAGCACTCTGGTGGATGCAGATGCAGCAAAAAGTGGCTCAGCATACAGGACCTGTCTCAGCACCTGTCTGAATGAGCCCTTAGGTAAATGTATCAAAACTAGAGCAGACAGAATTTGGAACAGCTGTGCTTGGGAGCCAATCAGCTCATATATTTCATTTTTAAAGCTGAACAAGCTGAAGATATAAGCTGATTGGTTGCCATGCACAGCTGTTCCAGATTCTGACTGCACCCGTTTTGATAATTTCCCCTCACTGTGTTTTACATTTCTTACTCCTGACTACTGCATTCTAAGTACAGCAAATTCTTTGTTAAAGTGGTTGTAAAGGCACAAGGTGCATTCTATGCATTAAGGTAAAAAACCTTCTGTGTGCAGCAGCCCCCCAGCCCCACCTAATTCTTAACCGAGCCACCTCTGGTTCCAGAGATGTTCACAAGAGCCTTGGCTGTCTGGGGATTCGCACTCCTGATTGGCTTTTGGCAGCAGCAGGAGCCATTGGCTCACACTGCTGTCAATCACAGCCAGTGAGGCAATCAGAAGACGGAGGGAGCGGAGTCGAGCCATGGCTCCGTGTGTGGATGGACACACAGAGCCGTGGCTCAGGACCGTGCCTGCCTTGGTGCCCCCATAACAAGCTGCTTACTGTTGTGGCACCCAGAAAGAGAGAGGGGCCAGGAGTGCCGTTGAGGGACCCAAGAAGAGGAGGATCCAAGCTGCTCAATGCAAAACCAACTGCACAGAGCAGGCAAGTATTACATGTTTATTATTTAGAAAAAAAAAAAAAACAAGGCTTTATTATCACTTTAAGGTTAGCTATGTGTAGTAAAGGATATGCAGTAGGCCAGTTTTATTTTTATTAAAATGAGTATACTGAGGTTTGCACTTGTCTTTTACATACTGACTTGTGGCACAGTCATTAAAGCATATGGCCCTTTAAGCCCCTCCCATTGTTGATGCAATCTAACCACACCCACAGTTTTGGTCTGGCACCGCTATATTGCCATTGCCATTTCTTTCGGGGGGGGGGGGGGGGGGGCGT
>BLSH010001138.1:380074-401683 GCA_018402905.1 Glandirana rugosa | reverse complement strand
TAGAGCACGATCGTAGCGATCGTTGTTCTATGCAGAGCTTGATCTGCAACTCAAAGCAGCGGTATGTGAAATCTCTAATTTCTGCTATCTGTCCTCAGAGCAACAGCACAGACAGCAGTAGTAAAGTAATCTATCTCAGGATGCAGGATCAGGTCTTAAAATGGCTAAAATCTGTCCCTCACGCCGTCAGCTACCTTTCCCTATACTAACCCAAGGAGCATGTGACTGCAGCACTGTGACTCCAGCTTATAAAGAGGCTGGGTCACATGATGCACCGGCCAATCACAGCCATGCCATTAGTAGGCATGGCTGTGATGGCTTCTAAGGGCAAACCAGTGAAACGCTTGTTGATTGGCTGCCCTGCAGCTTCTCAACACGTGGAGTAAAATAGCAGAACCCCGGACCGAACCCGAACGATTTTTGAAATGTCCGGGTCCGGGTCCGTGCCACGGACACCCGAAAGTTCGGTACGGACCCGAACGTTACAGTCCGGGTTCGCTCAACACTAGCTATCAGTGCTAAATCAGTCACTGTTTAAAAAATAACCAAAAAAAGAACAATATAAACTTTGATCACTCAGCACTTAACACTATAAATATAACAAACGTACAAATGACAATTATAATGATACTGGGGGGGGGGGGTAATTTACCAAAACTGGAGCACACAGAATCTGGTGCAGCTGTGCCTAGTAAGCAATCAGCTTCCAGGTCTTATTTATTTATAAAGCTTAATTGAACAAGATGTAGTTAGAAGCTGACTGGTTGCTATGCACTACTTCACCGGATTCTGGCTGCTCCAACTTTAGTAAATCCCCCCAAATGCCACTAAAAATAGTGCAACAATACCAAATGCAATGCATATAATATGCAAATATGTAAACGAGTATGTGCAAATCCTTATTTATAAGATGATTAGTCTCCCCTTCACCCAGAGAAAAGTTCACAAAAATTAAAAACTGTTCACAATGTTTAAGATTGGAGACTCTTATTATTCCTTCCACTGGTGATATTCAGATCCACCACCACAGCTATCTTACAATGGATGTAAACCCTCACATATACCCAGTGAAGTGAACAGCCTCAGATGACACACAGAGATGAAACAAATCTCCCTATATAAGTTTTACATGTATATCTACTGTCTTCATCTGTATATATCCTTTAGAAAGTGCACATCGTGTTAGAATTTTCTCTTCCTGTTCCACCACTGGGTGTGGCTTCTTGGCATACACTATGTGACTGCTGATTGGAGGAAAGGCACACACCCCCTCTCCACATAGGCAGAAGAATGAAAAATTGTGCAGAGCTGTGCTGTGAATAGACCAGATGTCTGCTAATCTATTTCTATGCACCATCCCAGACACAAATTTGAGGCTGGTTTTATCTCGGTTTTTGGAGAACTTGTCAGGAGTTATCATGCTAATGACAGAAGAACTGAGCAGCAGAAAGACATGGGGTTGGGACATTGGGATTTTGGAGAGAGATGAGTAAACACTACAGATAGATGTGCCTAGGTCAAATTTCTTGAATGGGATTTACATCCACTTTAATGAAAAACACACTCACCAGAGGAAGTTGACCAGTCAAGTAAATAATCTGTTCTAACAGCACTTGTAATTAACTGCTTGCCGACCAGCCGCCAGCTCTCTTGTGCGATTCGCCGCCGGCTATAGGGTGGCTCGCACAGGTGCAGTTGTGGGCGAGAGCGTGGCGGCGAGCTCTCACGCCAGCTGCATGAGCATGCCTACAGGTTGGGCGGACTCGATGTCTGCCGATGACTCGCGATCGCCTGTTACAGAGGCAGAATGGGGATCCGCAGATGTAAACGCGGTGGATCCCCATTCTGTCAGGGGACATGACACAGATCTACTGTTCCCTATAATTGGGAACAGTTAGATCTGTCATTCTCCGGCCAGCCCAGCTCCCACATAGTTAGAACACAGTTAACCCCTTGATCGCCCCCCTACAGTTTAACCCCTTCCCCTGCCAGTGACATTTATACAGTAATCAGTGGCTATTTAAAGTTCTGATCGTTGTATAAATGTCATTGGTCCCAAAAAAGTGTCAAACGTGTCTGATATGTCTGCAGCAATGTTGCAGTCCCGATAAAAAACGCAGATCGCCGCCATTACTAGTAAAAAAAAAATGATAAAAATGACATAAATCTATCCCATAGTTTGTAGACATGATAACTTTTGCACAACCCAATCAATATACTCCTATTGCAATTTTTTTTTACCAAAAATATGTAAAAGAATAGATATCTGCCTAAACTGAGGAAGAAATAATTTTTTTTACATTTTTTTTTGGATATTTCTTATAGCAAAAAGTAAAAAATATAGTTTTTTTTTTCAAAATTGTCGCTCTTTTTTTGTTTATAGCGCAAAAAATAAAAACTGCAGAGGTGATCAAATACCACCAAATGAAAGCTCTACAGTACAGTATCTCACGACAGTGCAATTGTCAGTTAAAGTGATGCAGTGCCGAATCACAAAAAGTGCTCTGGTCAAGAAGGGAGTAAATCCCTCTGGGGCTGAAGTGGTTAATCTTGGTCTTCCCCATCACAGGTTCTGACAAACTTCTATCCCCATTGAGATAAATTAGGCAAAAAAAAAAATCCATAATTGTATAAGGTCATTTAATCAAAATGTATTAAAAAGCAAGGAACAACTAAGCATACTCAGAGGAAATAAGGCTTTCTCCCAGCACTAAGGTATAAATCGCTCAGCTATGTAGTGGGAACCCCACTAATGCTGACTGTGTGTAGCTCCTCCCCTTCCTGTAAGATGATGTTTGTGCACTGGCTCCACCCTATGTGTTCCATTATTATTTGACTTCCTTATGAGTGAATCCACTGACTTGTGTCATTTTTTGAACTAATCATCTTTCATATCTGGATTGGCCACGGATGGGACGCGAGGGGGGGCAGAAGGGGCACAAGCCCTAGTACACTGCGTTACCATGGAGGGGGTGGGTCTTCACAGTGTCAGTGATCACTGACACAGGGCGCATCTCTTGATTGGTGACACTGCAGCGGCCGGCATCTCTCCCTGCTGGCTGCACATTATAACAACAGTTATGAGGGGAGGGGGATTTGGAAGGATTTTTACCAGAAGGAAAGGTTTGGGAAGGGAGAAGGATTTGTGCTGGGAAGGGGAATGTGATGGGATTTATGCTGATAGGGGGAATTTAAGTGGGTGGGGAAATAAGAGGATTTGTACTAGAAGGAAGGCTTGCGGAGGGAGTATTTGTGCTGTAGGGATAAACTGGAGAGAGAAGACTATTTGTACTAGAAGGGGGTAATGGGGGGGGGGTTGTGCTGGGGGGGGGGGGTTGGGGATGAAGGGGATTTTTATTAGAATACTAGAAGGGGAATTGGGTGAAGGGGGGGAGAGTATTATTGCAGGGAAGTGAAGAGGATTTATGCCTGAAAGAGGGATACGGGAAGGGGGATGGGGATTTTGTGCTAGAAGGGGGAGAAGTTTTGTGCTGGGAGTGGGAATTTGAGATGGGTATTTGTGCTGGAATAGTAGTGGGGGGGTTGTGCTGGGTGGAAGATGATTTGTCCTAGAAGGGAAATTTGTGGGGGTGTGGTAGATTGTTTATGTAGGGAAGGAGAGAGGATTATTGCTGATGTGGTGATGTGGTGGCGATTGTGCGGAGAGGGGAAGTTGATTTATGAAGGGAGGGGAGATTTGGATAGAGACGGGGGAGAGGATTTGTGCTGGGAGTGTGGTTTTGGGGGTGGGGGGTGTATTTCTCCTGAACGGGTAAAGGGGGGTTGAGTATTGCTTGTTGGGAGAATTTTGATGTCTCCTGACCCCTGCATCTGTTACATACCCCTGACTTCTCTGACTTTTGTACTCCTGACCCCTATTATTCATTATACACACACCTGTTCCTTGCATTCTATGCATTATAAACTCCAGGCCCCTGTACTTTGTGCATTACACACCCTGAACCCCTGCATTCTGTGTTATGTATTTCCAGACTTGACACTGTCTGCAGAACTTTGCGTGTTTGTATAGGCGTGCTCACATAGGGTGGCAGGTGTGCCTGGGCACACCCTAATCACCCTGTACTGTGCAGATTCCCCCTGCTGCCTGGCTGCAGTGAAATGGTCGGGGGAATCTCTGTCCTCAGTCCCTTTCTCTGCCCCAAAAGTGAGACATCAGAGGTCTGTTTAGACCCCTGATATTTCACCAACGCCCCCCAGCAGGGCTCCTAAATAAAATTGTAATCTCTCTGCCTGCTAATTTACTTATTAGGTTACCCACTTCCTTCCAAATGGGGGACAGCTTATCGCAGCTCCGAAATATATGTAAATAGGTGCCAGCCTCTAAAGCAATTAGGAGACACGTCTGGAAATATTATATTTAGATGTGCAGGCATATAATACATAGATTACATGTTTACATATATGTACAGTATATATATATATAATTTCACATTACCCTAACCCTTACTCTTGTTATTCTATCTTTACTTTATTCATTTCTTCTTTTGTTTTTTTTTTTTCCTTAAATTTCACATCTATTTTTATTTTGTACAATTAACCTTTGTAATTCCATTATTATTCAGGTTTTGCTTTATTAAAAAACATGCAATTACCAAAGATTGCCTTGAATAGACACAAAACTATGATACAACATACATGAAGACTTTAATGTATGGTTCATATATAACCTACTTATGAAGGTTCTTCCTTTCTAAAGTTATATGTATAGTTGTATTTCATATGTAATTGTTTAACCATGCTCCTTAAGCCCCTCCCACTGTTAACAGTTTGGCCACATCTATTGTTTGTTGCAGCGTGCACATCACATCACATTACCGCTTGCCATGGGGTGCCCTAAGCAATGCCCCTAGGAGCTTCTCTTGTTCCTCTGCTTTTCCTGCCCCTTACTCGTAGGAGTGATTGCAGCATGACTCCTATCAGAAGATCAAGGGCCTGATAGCTGCAGGAGAAAGGATTCTGCTCTCTCCTCCCACCAATATTTATTTATTATTTATTACAGGTATTTATATAGCACTGGGAATTTACGCAGTGCTTAACATATTATGTACATTTGCATTAGACCCTGTCCTCAAGGAGCTTACAATCTAATTTCCCTTCATCACATTCATACATACACATACTAGAGCCAATTTAGATAGGAGCAAATTACCCTACCAGCATGTCTTTGGAGTGAGGGAGGAAACCAGTGTACTTGGAGGAAACCCACGCAGGCACCGGGAGAACATGCAAACACCAGGCAGGTAGTGCCGTGGTTGGGATTCCAACCAATAACCCTGGTGCTGCCCGGCAGAAGTGCGAACCACCTAACCACTGTAATGCTCATAGTGGCCTGCTGTGGGCGGAAAGGAGCGGACACTGATAACTCACCTCTGTTTCAGCACGGTGCTGCAGGGGAGTGCAAGCAGACTGGCCTTATTCCTGTCTCCCCTTCTCATGTGACATATCACATGACCGATGATGGGAAGAAGCAGAAGCTGCCAATATTGTGACAGGCACCATGCTAAGACTGAAATGTGAACTGTGAGTACATAGCGGGTGGGGGAACAACTCAGCGCTAGACCTCCCCTTTTCCTCTAAGGCTCCTTTTACATGGGACGCTGTTTCAACCTCCCCTGAACATTTTATCTTGACAGATAGAAACCGGTGTCTAAAACGTCAGTTTTGCATGCCGCGTTTAAAAATGGCCCACCCTGTAGTTTCACTATGCAATATATGTTAAACATTCAAATAATATGTTTGTGTCCCCCCATTCCATTAGTGCACACATCAACATTTTCCTGAGAGTAATAAAAAAAACTGTAATAAGACATGCACAGTACACAATACATGTGGCATGTCAAAAAAACTCTGTATGCTAAGTCAAAGTGTGCACAGGTATTTATCATTGGATTATACACTTCAATGACCAGCATATTAAATCTTATGCTACAGCTTGGTGCTTGAACTTCTGTGCATAAGCACAAAGATGCATGCATACACAGAACAATACTTCATAGGATAGGGTTTACTAGGGCTTTTTTACAAATTAATTTTTTTTTTCTTACAATCTCGTTTAATGTATGCTTAATGCGGTTTTATTTTTACATGGTATACACATTTAAAAATGGTAACATTGATTATAAAGACACAAGAAATTTAAAAAAAATAAATTTTAATGTTAGGCTGAAAAGAGAATTTTTTTGCAGTTTCATACTGGGTCTGATTGCTGCATCTGGCCCCCGGCGCCTCTGCACTGAGAACCGAGCGATCGAACATCACAGATAGCTCGGTTCTGGCAGCTCCCCGAGCAGAGAGCTGCAGACTGTCAATCAGCAGCTCTTTGCTCTGCCCCCTCCTCGCCCACTTGAAGGCTGGGCTATGGAAAGGCAGGGAGCGGCCGGCTCAGTTTCTCAGTGGCTCGCTGAGAGGCTGAGCGGGGTGTCAGTCCAGGCACCTGGTGGATCCAGACTCTGTGGTCGGGATGACGCGGTGCTTAGAATGACATTGGTGATGTCAGCAGAGAGTGGACTTCAGCCCGATCTATGCTGAAAATGGGTCACAGGAGTGCAAAACGAATTGCACTCTTGTGATCCATAGGAGAAGTACAGCTAAACGAGCTTCTCCTTTAATACCACTTAGCTGGCAATAGGTCAGAAGCTGAAGTAAACACTCTGATGAAAAGTACCTTCTTAGTAAATACTCCATATATTCACTGTTGTTATGGGTTTGATTTGCTAAAGGTATAGAGCATGTTCTCTCTGTAAAGTGTATGTTCAGGTCACTATGCTTGATGAATGAGGTGAAGTGGTGTTCACTTTAATCATTCAATCATGTGCAAGTAAAAGTTCAGATTTTCAAGTTTAAATTTAGAAATGTTCAGAGTAAACTGGCTTCATCTTATTTACCAAGCTAAGTGAACATGCAGTTTACAAAGCAACCCTGCTCTACTATATTTCTTTAGCATATTGGTCCTAAGTTCATTAATGCATACATGCTGCATAAAGGGGTGTGGATATAACAATCCCCATGTCTTTTTATTAGCTTAGTGACTAGGTGAATAGTGAATAAGTGGATTCACTTCAGCCATCCAATCAGGGTCAAGTTTGTTTTTTGTTAATTTCCTTTATTCAATAATTGGGTATTCAATGTTAAATCAAATTGACCATACTTGTTAAGCTAAGTGAACATTCCCTACTCCTTTACAAAATAAAACTCTTTATGTGCAGTATTTATGAATTAATGGACTTTTCCTTCTTTCTGAAACTTTATATTATAATATAAATTTTACATCTATAGATGCATACATCTGTGCAGTTAATTCTGTGCTAAGAAGAGAGACATATATTTTTCAGGTCTATGTGGTAGATGGGAACAGCAAGTTGACTACCAGTGAACTTTTTTATACATTTCTATGGCCTCATGCACATGGGGAGAAAAATGAGCTGCAAAGCTACCTCAGACACCAGGAAAATGTGTAGATAAAATTGCGATTTTAGCAGCGTTTTGCATTGGTGTTAATGCTAGTTTAGCCGCACTAACTTTTAGCAGCGTTTCTCATGCCTCTATTCAAAATTTATGGTTCACTGTGGGAGCCCATTGATTTGAATAGAAGTCGCACGAGGAGTCAGATCATGATGATGTGTGCTGAGAATCTTGAAGGGGAACCCCCGCCAAAATGAAAAAAAAAAATTGGTGTGGGATACGGTCTGGTATGGATTTTAAGGGGAACCCCCATGCCAAAAAAAAGGACATGGGGTCCCCCCCAAGATCCATACCAGACCCTAATCTGAGCATGCAGTTTGGCAGGTCAGGAAAGTGCCCCCCCTTCCTGGACCATAACAGGCCACATGCCCTCAACATGGGGAGGGTGCTTTGGGGTCAAGGGACAAGGGACTCTTACCGACAACAATGGCCAGTGGTTGTTGGGGTCTGCGGGCGGTGGGCTTATTGGATTCTGGAAGCCCCCTTTGACAAGGGGGGGCACCAGATCCTGGCCCCCCACCATATGTGAATGAGTATGGGGTACATTGTACCCCTACTCCTTCAACCAAAAAAAGTGTCAAGAAATGAAAACACTACACAGGTTTTTAAAGTAATTCATTAAGGCAGCTCCCGTGTCTCTTCCGATTTTTTTCTCCCTCTGGCGATGTCTTCATCCTCTGGTTCTTCTCCCTCCTCTCCGCACTGTCTTCTCCCCCTCTCCAGTTCTTCTCCTCTCTGCACTGTTTTCTGCCTCTGCTGGGTCTCTTCTCTCCTCTGTCTTCCATCTCTGTTCTTCCTCTGATGTTGACTCAACGCTCTCTCCCGGTGTAATGCTTGGTCCGCCGTGTGCCAATACTTATATAGCCATGGGGTGGGGCCACACGGGGATATCATCCAGAGGCCCCACCCACTTCTGATGTCACCGTTCCATCATGCACGAGACAGTGACATTACAAGTGGGCGTGTTGAGGGCATGTGGCCTGGTATGGTCCGGGGGGCGCTTGCTCGTCCCCCCTTTCCTGACCTGCCGGGCTGCATGCTTGCATAAGGGTCTGGTATGAATCTTGGGGGGGACCCCATGTAATTTTTTTGACGTGGAGGTCCTCTTACAATCCATACCAGACCATCATGAGCCGACTTCTGGTGCGACTTCTATTCAAATCAATGGGCTCCCATAGGGAACCCTTGATTTTGAATAGAGGCATGAGAAATGCCTGATGAGGATTAATGTGGCTGCTGCAAGCTTTTACTGGCGTCAGGAGTTTTTACAGTTCTAGCGCCGGTCATCAGAATGCGCCGGTCCTGGGTTCTTTTTGGAGATTAAAAACGCCTATGCCACTTACAGCTCCTAAAAGCCTGTGTGTGTATGAAGTCATAGGCTAACATGGAGGGGTGTATTAAGCTGTAAAAAGAAATGTCAGACGGGCAGCTGTAAAACTTCCTGTGTGCATGAGGCATGAACATTAAACCTAACAAAAAAAACTTTGAAAATAGAGCATTGGTTGAAAAAAAGTTGCAAATAGAGCACTGGGATTAGGATTCAAAAGAACATCTGTAAAGTATATGTCATAAACTAATTTTGCAATACTATTTCCTTCATATTCAGATGAATATTACTATTCAAAAGTTATACCTTTCTGGGTTATAAACTAGAAACAGAATTGTGATTGTAAGTAATTGAAGTCTTTTAGATGACTTTGATTTCTATTTGTCCTGAAAACAATCACTGCAATGATTAACTGTAACAGTCTCCCGGTCATTTTGTTCAATGTTCAGTGTGAGCGTGATGAATAGATTGCCATCTTTTCCTAAGAAAAGGGAAACAATCAAGCACTGGTTCCAGAAACCTTTCTGTCAAACTCAAGCTTCTCTTTGATCAACACCTTGCTCGCCTGCTGCAATTACTGAATGGTTGAAATTGACCTTTTTGTGGCCAGGCAAAAGCTTTCCAGTTGTATTCAGTTTGCTACATATAACTGGTAGTGCACATTAGTATTATTACTTGTATTACAATTGTCCCAAACATTATTACACTATAAATGTTTTGCCACATTTTTTTCAAGCTCAGCTTATCAGTCAAGTGTATCTTTTGTTGGGAGCTCCTTACAAACTAAGGATAATTTTCAGGAAGTAGGTTATACATTTTGTTTGTTGCTTTCCTTCAATTACTTAAAAGTACAGCCATGTAAGAGCATGCTAAACTTTTATGACTTTTTCATAACAATTCCTAGATGTTTGCAGACATTTTTGAACAATACTATATGATTCATCCATCATGATCACAGCTGGGATAAGAGTGGCTTAAGTAGGGGATTGAACTTGCAGCATAGACAAGAATGGGCACATGCCAGCCTGTATAACAATGTGCGACAAGTCACTGAGTCTCTGCTATTTGCTTTCTATTCCAGGACTATACAGACCAAATGTCTGTGCTTTGCTTTGCTGATATCCACAGTTTTTATGTTTTACATCCAATAGTTGTTTGTTTGATATACCCAGGATACATGTTATAACCCAAATACTATACTTCGAAAAGAAAGTAAAGCTGAATGGAGTCTTTAGTTAAATCAGCCAAATACATTCAAGGTGCATCAATCATAACAAAATGTGTTCAATGCCTTACAGTTTGTTTTATTTCTGAAGCAACTTCAGCCAACGTAGAAAAGCCTGGCCCCTGCCATTTTATTGCCAAAGCTTAATCGAGCAAGTTGAAGTTAAAAGGCTATCATGCACAGCTTTACCAGATTCTGAGGGAACCAGTTTTAGTAAATCTCCCCCAGATTGTGGACCCTTGTTCTTTATAGGAGAGCAGTGTTATCATTGCAGAAGTCTGACACCCCCCAAACCAATAGCACTGCGATTAGTAAAAAGTCGGGTCCCTGTTAATTAGACAACTCTAGCTCTGACTAAGCAATGGGTATGTTGGAACTTTCCAAAGAGATCACAGCTTCCCCACAGACAGCAAGGGCCCAACTCTGCAGCTACTAGCTGAAGTCAGGCTGTTCCAATCAGGTTAAGGCTGTTTTTTTTAAACAAAGAAAACTGTAGGACATTGAATATCTCTGTTTTGATAGACCTGGAATGTGTTAAGCTGATTTAAATTGAACATTTAGCTAGGCTTTTACAAAAGCTAAACAATAAGGTTATATTTACCAAGTTTGGAAGCATAGCATGACCTTCTTGTGACAATCTCTATTAATTAATGTAACACGCTGATTATTTTTCCTTGATAATGCTTATGTATTTACATGTATAAAATTATATGTTTTTAACCACTTGCCGACCGCCAACCGCAGGTTGACGGAGACAAGGTGGCTCGATATTGCAAACCGCCGTTATACAGCGGCGGCTGCGATATCATGCACTGCCCGCACGCTCACTGTGTTCGGGGGGCCAGGGAGTGGGTGCGGCGGACTTGATCTCCGCCGGCTACCCGCAATGCCCTCCCCGCAGTGTAAGAACGGAGGTCCGTGTAAGTAAACATGGATCTCTGTTCTGTGAGAGGGGGAAGGGCGGTGATCACAGCCTTCCTCTATATGGAAGCTGTGATCACTCCCCTTCCCCAGCCAGGGCAGCCCACACACAGTAAGAACACGCCCAGGGAACACAGTTAACCCTTAGAGCGCCCCCTGCTGGTTAACCCCTTCACTGGCAATGGCATTTACACTGTAATCAGTGCATTTTTATAGCACTGATTGCTGTATAAATGCCAATGGTCCCAATAAAGTGTCAAAATGTTCCAACATGACCGCCGCAATATCGCAGTAACGCTAAAAATCGCAGATCGCCGCCATTACTAGTAAAAAAAAAAACCCCAGAAATGAATTCTCATCATCCGTAAACACGCCCACTTTTGCGCAAACCAATCAATAAACGCCGATTGCGATTTTTTTTATCACAAATATGAGGAAGAATATAAATCAGCCAAAACCGATGGAAAAAATGTTTTTTTATATATTTTTTTGGATTTGTATTTTAGCAAAAAGTAAGAAATTTGTTTTTTTTTGCAAAATTGTCGCTCTTCTTTTGTTTATAGCGGCGATCAGAAATGACACAGCGGTGATCAAATACCACCAAAAGAAAGCTCTATTTGTGGGAAAAAAAGGACACAAATTTCGTTTGGGTACAACGTCGCACGACCGCGCAATTGTCAGTTAAAGCGGCGCAGCGCCGAATCACAAAAAGTGCTCTGGTCCTAAAGTGTGAAATCCTTCCGGGGCTGAAGTGGTTAAAGAAATCCCAACTTTCAAAATATTTAAAACGCTTTCATCAGCTGAATATTTCCATCTACTCTTAGGTCTCATTCACACAGACCTACCTATCCATACACTCGTGCGAAGGGCCATCTTTGCCCATGGGGGATGCACAGGTGCATTAAGGGACATTCCTGCACCCACACAGCTGTCAAATTGGGACCAGCAGCTGTCTGGTCTGGTTTTGTTTATATAGTTTAAATCGACTTTTCCAAAAGTAGAAAACAAACAATAATTTGCTTTAACTGCTTAAAACATTCAGGAATTAGGCTTAACTTGTCCCCATCGGTGTAACACATATGCAGCATCAAAGCACTGGCCCACATATATGTGTACCTGTGTTTGTGCAGAAAGTGTGCTCAGTCCAGTACTGACACTGAGCTATCATTGACAATTCCGAGTCTAATGATAGGCAATCACAGTAATCACTGTGAATGGAACCTGCTCATCTACTGTTTCTCCTCTGCAAGGAGGAAAAGATACATTGCCTCTTTTTCTCCTTCCTAGATGATGACTAAAAAAAACAAAATAAAAATAAAGATATAATAGTTAGATCAGGGCTTCATCAATTAATGTTAGTGTTAATGTCAGTGTCAGTATGCTTTAGGTAGTATTACATTTTTTTTTAAATCAAGTGTTAGTGTGTTTAGGTAGGATTAAAAAAAAATCGAAATGCAATACTATGGGTGCAAGCAACAAATAATATACGTATGCAGTATCACCATGAATGTTTTGCCGTAGGAAAGTTTATTTTGGCTTGTTCTTTGGTGGTGGGTTATTATAATGACAAGAAATAAACAGCTAAAATTAAAAAAAAATGTTTTTGATATTTTTGGCCAGTTTTTTATAATCTAAGAAAAACAAATCAGGGGAAATTCAATAACATTTACTAACATATTAAGGTCCAATGTGTCCTGAACAAATCAAGGTATAATTCACCAAGACTCCTTTCACAATGGGGCGATTTTCAGATGCTTTAGCAATAAAAATAGTGTGTGTAAAGCACCTGAAAACTGCCTCTCCTGTCTCCCCAGTGTGAAAGCCCGAGTGTTTTCACACTGGGGCGGTGCCCTTGCAGGACAGGAAAAAAAGTCCCGCAAGCAGCATCTTTGGGGTGGTTTGGGAGCGGTGTATATACCGCTCCTCTACCGCCCTTGCCATTGAAGTGAATGGGCGCCACTTTCATATCGCCTTAACCTCCCTGGCGGTATGATTATGTCAGATTTTTGCGTCTCAAAGCGGTACATTGTTTAGCATAGAAAATTGGCTTTTTATATTGTAGGCCTGTAATTCTTAGGAATAACTCACTTAAATCTGTCCAAACAAGAGTCTAGTAGACATCCCAGGTATGATAAAGTTTGAAACAACAAAATCATAAATTTATAATTATAAATAATTATCAAAAATAATAATATAATAATAATAAAATGTATTCGATAATGCAATAAAGTCAAAAACACATTTTGCTCAGTTGCAGAATTTTCGCTGTCGTCACTTTCAGTGTCTGATGACGAATTTCCCCACAAATCAGTATCACTCAATTCTGCAAATGATTCTTATTTACTATCGCTGTTTTCTAGCTGATCAAAAACCACTTTTGATGTAAAGGGACGCTTTTTGGATGCCATTGAAATTCTCAAGTTTCCATGCAGAAAGAATGGCATATATAATATAAAAGTGCATGCAGGGCACTGGACAAAGCACTAGGGACAAAGGGGATGTGAAATGATTTCATACAGTAATGTTTTCTTACAGATTACAGTGTACTGTATGTGTTATGTGTGTTTCACTTTTTGAATTTGTCACTGGGCTCCGCCCCCATGCGATCCGACGCTCGCAGGGAAAGGAGCCCAGAATCCAGAGGCATCGGGCGAAAGATTTCACCGGAGGACACAGCAGGAGGACATCACAGGATCCTGGGGACAAGGTAAGTAACTTTGCCTGGATCCTGCAATGCGATTCTGAGTGTGGCTCGGGGTTACTGCTTTGATAATGAAAACTTACCCCGAGCCACACTCGGGATTACCACTAAGGAGGTTACAAGCACTTTGAAAGCAGCGCTAAATGGGTGCTTTTAACCTCTTGGGGGGTTAAAAGTGCCCCGATAGCTACGCCAAAGCGTGCCTATAACAGCGGTAAAGCGCTGCTAAAACTAGCGGTGCTTTACCGCCAACGCGTCTGTAGCCTCAGTGTGAAAGTAGCCTAAGTAGTTGCAAATATATTGACAGTTTTAATACATGTCAAAGTTGCAAAACTGGGTTTAGGCATTAAGGTGTATTTTTACCTTCATCATTCAGGAGTTAAGTAAAGACTGCCCTGTTAACAGGTTTAAAACATTGCTGGATGATTTCACAGCAAAATTAACAGAATTTTCACCTTGTCACAGGAAGTGGAAAAATAATGGATGTGCTGGCAGCATCAACAGGTAATAAAACCATTATGGGGACTCAAAAACAAAAACTGTTGCGTTCATGCTAACGACAGACTGCTTTATATACATCATTTCTGACTTTGCCCATAGTTCCACTTTAAGGCATGTTAAAATGAAGGCATTTTCAGCTTGAAAAATCAGGGACAAAGTATTTATTGCAGGACTATAAACAATGCAGCAAGGATATCTTACCTCCACTTAATAAAAGTTAATACGAAACCTGAACACACAGCCTTTTGGTTTTAATAGCCTATTTCGACATACATCCCATCTCCTCTCAGGACTAAACAAACTATAGTTTTGGACTAGTTTTGGATACAAATATTTTATAATGGTTTATAGTATTTTTTTTTTTATACTTGCTATTATTCCTCCATGTTGTTGAATTTAAAACTAAACAACGCTATAAATTAATCAATAAAAAAATAAAAGGAACATTCATGAATATTTATGATGCCACATTCTGCTGGCATGCATATGAATATTTGCCTGGGGAACTTAGAACATCAAATATTTCTAAGTCCTAAGTTACTCCTAATATGTGCATTTGTGTATCCTGTTATTCTGTGCATTAGCCATGTAAGTTCTTCTAAGACATCTCTCTGGCAGCTACTTGGCAGATTTTTCTTTCATGAATTTGAGGAAAAGCCAATGTTTATGTTTATGCTACTAAAATGATCTTTTAATCTAATTGTTCAGATGCTGTGATTTTCTAAAGTTGTCAAAAAATGAAAATACCCTTACCCTGTTACATGTATACAAGACACTATGCTTTTCCCAGATTTCTGCACTGAGCTGAAATTCCAGACAGCCACTGCAATAGTGGTTTCACTTTTGGTATTTTCTAAGGCTCATCTACACCTAATGAAATGCAAGCACTGAAGCTTTACTTTACTTTACTATCCTGGGTTTACTCAGGTGGTTCTAGTAAAGGCCAACCTATTTATCAAATGGCCACAGAAAGAACAATGTAAAACTCCTAAAATGATGGCATACTTTTTCCTCATCAAAGCTGACATTATCTTACCACACATGTTGAAAAATCTTAATCCAGTAGGTCCCTTTCACACGGGCGCTCGATCAGGTCTGCCTGTTCATTTTTCAGGTGGACCTGATCGGACGCTCCATTCACTTCCATGGAGCAGCGGATGTCAGCGGCTACATGTCTGCTGATATCCACCGATATCAGATCCGATCCTGTCTGGAGGATCGGATCAGATGAAAACAGATAGGCGGTCCCATTGGGCATAGCGGGGCTCTGACAGGTCTATCCCTGCACAGTGATCGGAGACGGATCTGTCATATGCCTGCTCAGTGGGGATCAGCGAATCGATCCCTGCTGAGCTAGCGGAATCCGTATTACAGACAAGCCTGTTTGAAAGGACCCTTAAAATCCATGGATCAAGTAGCATTCAACATTCATATCAAGTGCAGTGAATGAATGATTTGAATAAATAAGGTTAAAAAATAGTAATAGTAAATAAAGGGATTTTTTTAAAGGTTATATTAAATCCTTCCAAAGAGTTCAATACATAAAAATAACATCACTGAGTAGGAACCCTTACCACCCCAGAAACAAGAAAACGTATCCACAATATGGCTTCAAAAATTAACAACATACAAGACATATATGGAGCATAGAATCACCTAGTCACCTACTAAGGTTAAAGGTTACAGCATGCATCCTGAAAATCAGTTGCATGGAAGGACTGTAAATGGTGTATACGTATGTACATATACGCATATATTGACCATTTACATTTTTTATTTCATATTCTACATATTTATTTACTATATATTTACTATAGGCTGAAGGTTTTTTTACCTAAATGCATTGTCTGCATTTAGGTAAAAAAACCTTCTGAGTGCAGCTCACCCCCAGCCCCCCCCCCCCATAGTTACTTGAGCCCGCTCTCAATCCAGCGGTGTGCATGAGAGCAGCAGCTCTCTGCACTCTCTCCCGCTTCATAGGCTCAGAGACAGTAGCGGGAGTTGTTGGCTGCCACTGCTGTCAATCAGAGCCAGTAAGAAGGCAGCAAAACCAAGCCGGGCTTTGTGTTTCTATGGATGCACAGAGCCCGACTTGGAAGCGAGTCTGCATGTGTGCCCCCATAGCAAGCAGCTTGCTTTGGTGGACACACGTGGTGGGGGGGAGCCAGGAGCCAAGAGCACAGAAGAAGCAAATTGGGGCTGCTCTGTGCAAAATCATTGCACAGAGCAGGTAAATATGACATGTTTGTTATTTTAAAAAACTTACTTTAACCACCTCCTGCCCGGTCTATTGACAAATGATGGCCAGGTGGAAGCTAAAATTTTATAACGGAAATTAAGAAAAATTTGGTTTTTTTTCGACAATTTTTGATCTTTTTTTTGTTTACTTACCAAAAAAAAAAAACCCAGTGGTGATTAAATACCACCAAAAGAAAGCTCTATTTGTGTAAAAAAATGCAAAAAATTTCACTTGCGTTCAGTGTTGCATGAATTGTCATTCAAAATGTGACAGCGCTGAAAGCTGATAATTGGCCTGGGCAGGAAGGGGGTGAAAGTGTCCAGTATTGAAGTGGTTAAGCATTAATTATTATATTAAATTGATATGTTTCTTCTCACAGATCAAGCTTCAAGTACAGATGCATTCACCTGTGCCAATGCATACGTATATAACCATAAATACATAAATAGTTGACAGATTAAGTGAGCATGATTTTGCTGGCGAGAGAGAGAGTGAACATTTTTCGATAGGAACGAGACCATGACTTTAGTAAATCAAGTTCAGAAAGTTACTTCTGCTTGGAAATAACTGAAGCTGCTTCTTGAATAAGTATGAGCATACCTGACACAGTTCATTCATTCAAAAATGTTATATATTTTCACAATACGTCTAAAACATCATGCTTTAAGAATATCTGATAATTGTTATTGTATAAATATTTTTGGTTGAGCATACAAAGTCAAAATTTTCATCTACAGGTTAACAAATTTACAGGTCTACAGCGGGAGGGCCTATTTACACATTCCATTGTAGTTAAATAGGTTTCCATAATTGCAGGAAAGACTGAACTGTGATGCTGTGCTAATCTATGCACTTACATTAAGAACAATTTTTCATATACAGTAAAACTTTATCCCAAATTTTAGGCATGCTTTTTAAATTGCAAGGTTATCCTTTACAATAAATTGTATCTCATGTAAAACCTAATTGTATTTTGACTTTGTCAGAATGCTTAGCATCAGACAATTAGGCTGATCTCCAAGAGGAAGCTGGGCTCATTGCAATCAATCAATCCTATGCAAGGCAATATCATCTTTTGTTTTTTGTTTTTTTATTAAGTCCCGTGCATATGATGGGACATTCACAGTAAACATAGCTTCACCTTATTTACTAAGGTGGGCCATACAATTTTGTTGTACAATTTTCCTTTAGATTTTCCAAAACCATATAATATGAGGTCAAACTTAAACACTTTCAACTTGTATGCAATTGAGGCAGGCCCTTGCACTACATAGTTGAAGGTAAATCTATAGAAATTTGAACAAGAAAATTGTATAATGTCTGGCCAGCTTAAGAGAGCATTCATTTAGTTAAGTGAACATTCACCACTCCTATAGTACATCACCCTTAGTGGGTATGTAAGGTGTAAAGGTATGTTAAGTAGCATCAATGGTAAACTAAATCACTGTAAAGTTAAGTGATTATTTTAATTTATAATTTTCAGTATTTTAGAGTTTTATTTACTAAGAGAGCATTCATATTGTTAAGTAAACATTCACCACTCCTATAGTAAATCATCCTTAGTGGGTATGTAAGATGTAAAGTTATGTTAATTAGCTTTATTAGTAAACTAAATCACTGTAAAGTTAAGTGATCATTTTAAATTACATTTTTCAGTATTTTAGAGTTTTATTTACTAAGAGAGTATTCATATTGCTAAGTAAACATTCACCACTTCTATAGTAAATTATCCTTATGGGTATGTAAAGTGTAAATGTATGTTAAGTAGCCTCATTAGTAAACCAAAGCACCGTAAAGTTAAGTGATAATTTTAAATTACATTTTTCAGTATTTTTAGAGTCTTATTTGCTAAGAGAACATCTGTATTGTTAAGTGGACATTCACCACTCCTATAGTAAATCACCCTTAGGGAGGATGTACGGTGTAAAGGTATGTTAAGTAGCTTTATTAGTAAACTAAATCACTGAAAAGTTACATGATCATTTAAAATTACATTTTTTGGTATTTTAGATTCTTATTTGCTAAGAGAGCCTTAATATTGTTAAGTGAACATTCACCACTCCTATAGTAAATTACCCTTAGTGGGTATGTAAAGTGTAAAGGTATGTTAAGTAGCCTCATTAATAAACCAAATCACTGTAAAGTTAAGTGATCATTTTAAATTACATGTTTCAGTATTTTAGAGTCTTATTTACTAAGAGAGCCTTCATATTGTTAAGTGCACATTCACAACTCCTATAGTAAATCACCCTTAGGGGGGATGTAAGGTTTAAAAGTATGTTAAGTAGCTGTATTAGTTTACTAAATCACTGTAAAGTTAAGTGATCATTTTAAATGACATTTTTCAGTATTTTAGAGTCTTATTTATTAAGAGAGCCTTCATATTGTTAAGTGAACATTCACCACTTCTATAGTATCACCCTTAGTGGGTATGTAAGGTGTAACGGTAAGTTAAGTAGCCTCATTAGTGATCTAAATCAGTGTTTTTCAACTCCAGTCCTCAAGGCACACCAACAGGTCATGTTTTCAGGATTTCCATGAGTTTGCACAGGTGATTTGATCAGTTTCACTGCCTTAGTAATTACCACAGCTGTTTCATCTGAGGGAAATCCTGAAAACATGACCTGTTGGTGTGCCTTGAGGACTGGAGTTGAAAAACACTGATCTAAATCACTGTAAAGTTAAGTGATCATTTTACATGATATTTTTCAGTATTTTAGAGTCTTATTTATTAAGAGAGTCTTCATATTGTTAAGTGAACATTCACCACTTCTATAGTAAATCACCCTTAGTGGGTATGTAAGGTAGAAAGGTATGTTGAGTAGCCTCATTAGTGAACTAAATCACTGTAAAGTTAAGTGATCATTTTAAATGTAATGCTTCAGTATTTTAGAGTTTTATTTACTAAAAGAGCCTTAATATTGTAAAGTGAACATTCACCACTCCTATAGTAAATCACCCTTAGTGGGTATTTAAGGTGTAAAGATATGTTAAGTAGCCTTAATAGTAAACTACATCACTGTAAAGTTAAGTGATTGTTCTAAATTTCATTTTTCAGTATTTTAGATTTTTTTTATCATTTGTGCTGCTTAAATAAATCATTTTTACAGTTTTGTGTTAAAATGAATCTACTATTCTGTAGCTGGAGGACAACATTCTGTTTAGCAGGAGTTAGTGTTTAAAAAAAGAGTATTTTTACCTGAGTGTCAAGCACCGTCAGCACCAAAGGCAGTCAGTCCTCTGAAGTGTGTGGCATCCATGGTACTTTGTTGCTGACCGTTATTCAAATAACGCGACCGCCCACCGCACAAGCCACTCCATTCTTGCTGAACTGATGGCAGACTCTGCACTGCACCTGAGCCCATTAGCTACTTGGAATGTACTGCTGTGGGATTAGCCTCATTAAAAGTTCCACAGACATTCACGGCAGACCCCAAGTACACTGCATGATTTGAACATCTAATCTGACGCCAAAAGAAAAACAAATCCCCTGAGAGCTTGGATTTAACTGGCACAAGCCCTGACAGGCTGCTTTTTTTTTTGGTCCAGAAAGAAAGCATGTGAAAGTGTGATAAGGTGTACTGGCCTCTGAAAGCTTAGCTGCAAAAAAGCAAATTCTTCAAAAGGCACAGTGTGCTAAAGAGCTGAGGAATCTGCACACATAAGGGTATTGTTAATCTGCAAAGAATGAATCCAGTGTGTTTACAGCAAACCAGTTGGGGTACTATACGGTCTTACACAGTGCTGCAACCATTAACATTGCTGCTCTTCACTGGCTGTGCTCAAAAGACAAGTACATGAAAACTGCACAGATATTAAAAACATTCAAATGAACAGACAGATACTAAGGATCTGAATGAATTGTCTGCGTATACTAGCAACTTCTGTAGGTATAGTTATTGATTTGAAAAAATCGGATGTTAGATGACAGCAGACATGCTAAAAGCCAAGACGTTCTATTGATGTCTGGCTCCTTATATGGGAGATTGCTTTTCATTTTCCATCTATTTGATGGGTATCAGTCAGAAAGAAGTGAAGGAGAATTTCTCATCCCCCGTCAATTTCATAGGTATTAACATCCATAAAAACTGCCCAGAAAGAGATTTAGAAATATCCTCAACACCTTTTCAAATCTGAAACAAAATGAGCACGTATAGCTTTTTGAAAACTGATGTTTTTCAATTTTATCCAAAAAAAAAAAAAAATAAAGCTGTTGCTGGAGTTGGGCTTTAACCACTTCAGCTCCATAAGATTTACCCCCCTTCATGACCAGGCCATTTCTTTGCGATACGGCACTGCGTTACTTAACCACTTACCAACCGGAAGGTTTTCCAGCTTTAGGACCAGAGCACTTTTTGTGATTTGGCGCTGCATCGCTTTAACTGATAATTGCGCAGTCGTGCAACGTTGCACCCAAACAAAATTTGCGTCCTTTTTTCCCCACAAATAGAGCTTTCTTTTGGTGGTATTTGATCACCTCTACGTCATTTCTGATCGCCGCTATAAACAAAAGAAGAGCGACCATTTTGCAAAAAAAAACAAATTTCTTACTTTTTGCTAAAATTCAAATCCCAAAAAAAATATAAAAAAACATTTTTTTCACCGTTTTTGGCCGATTTATATAATTCCTCAAATTTGTGATAAAAAAATCGCAATCGGCGTTTGTTGATTGGTTTGCGCAAAAGTGGCCGCATTTACGGATGAGAATTCATTTCTGGGGTTTTTATTTTTTTAAATTTTTTACTAGTAATGGCGGTGGTCTGCGATTTTTAGCGGTACTGCGATATTGGGGCGGACATGTCGGACATTTTTGACACTTTTTTGGGACCAATGACATTTATTCAGCGATCAGAAATTTAAATGTCCACTGATGGCGATTTTTAGCGTCTGGTGGCGGTAATGATCATTTTTTAAATTTTTTTATTTTTGGGGTCTTTACTTAAGAGTAGGCATTTACGCCGGTGAAAACGCGTTTGGTTAGTTGTTTGCGGCTAACGCTAAAAAAATAGTGTTTAAACTCCTTAATATATTTAGCCGGTTTTTGCCACTTTTTTTACAAAAAAATATAAAAAAAACCCTAAACTTAAAATCGTTTTTCATTCTTTAAACAAAAAAAAACGTTTTACCAGCGAGAAGAAAACAAATATCGCCGCTAGTCTTTACTGCATCTCCACTAGTTTATGGTGGTTTTCTTTCGAGATAAACACCCCTTT
>BLSH010001138.1:352048-372620 GCA_018402905.1 Glandirana rugosa | reverse complement strand
GTTATCAGGCACACCACCCCCAGCGCACTGGTATGGATGTAAGTTTATGCACGGGATAAGGTTTCATCACTAAGTCCTTTTTGTCTTTTATTTTTCAATAAATAATTTTTATTATATTTTTTATATAGACATATTTTGCGGGTTTTGCTCCTGAAGAGTGACCTAATGTCACGAAACGCGTCGAGCCAAAAACTACCCCAGTCAATCTAACCATGCGCTTAGCAAATTTTTATTGTGTCTTACTGGTTTATCTTCAATCAAATCAATATACCAATGTGTTTATTTAACTCAACACTGTTTACAAACCATGTTTTCTTATTTTCAAAAATTCTTACATGATTTATTATATATGAATTACATGTTGCGATATGAGAGGCAAACAATTTATATGGACCATTCAAGGCCATTTTTTATGCATGTTATGTACATGAATCTACATGTGATACGAACGGTTGTCATTTATTGGTAGACGAATACGTCATGAATGAACAAACAGTATATTTTAATATCCTTGTAATCATGTAACAATTAATAAACAATTCTTTTTCCTCATATCCAATTTTTTCTTTGCACCTTGCATGCTTCATCTAAAGTCCCACACTTTAGCTTTGTTTTTCAATTTAATTAGGGATGGAGTTGCATTGCTTTTTTAGAGTGCACCTCATTTAAAGTCCCGCTTCCTCTGGCTTGTTTTAACTCAATTATTACCTTGTGGTTTATGTACTCATTTTTCATTATTGGACTTTTATATGCCACCTAGTTCACTCTGGGTAACTCCATTATTTCCGTTGATGTACAGTCCGGTTATATAACATGTAACTAGCGGCTATAGAAGCTCGGAAGGGTTCTATATGTTCTTCTGTTTGTTTTGGTTATATATGACCTTTCTATCATTTTTAGGTAGATCACCTTCCTGTTAGATCACAATAGGTTAGCGCCATTCTTACTTTATTATAACTTATGGAAGTTATTTCATCCCTACCGTCCAATAAATCTCCTGGCCCTGATGGTCTTAGAGGAAACTATTATAAACAATTCAAATCTATTTTGGCTCCCTACCTGACATTGGTATGTAATGATGCTGCTTCCTCTTCCTCTCTTCCATCTGAAATGTTAAAGGCGCTAATTATCACATTGCCGAAGCCGGGGAAGGAACCCACCTCACCCCAAAATTTCAGGCCTATCTCCCTGCTTAACATTGACACAAAAATCTATGCAAAATTAATAGCATCCAGGTTGGTAGATATCATGCCAACCCTCATTCACAGGGATCAATCCGGTTTTACCAAGGGTAGGCAAGCCTACGATGCCACTCGTAGACTCATAAATATTATACATGAAGTAACAAATACCAGAACGCCTTCTCTGCTCCTCTCCCTGGACGCAGAGAAGGCGTTCGATAGAGTACACTGGACCTACCTACGAGCTACCCTAACTAAATTTGGATTTAAAGGCCATATATTATCAGCTATTATGTGCTTGTACTCTACACCCTCAGCACAAGTTTACACCTCTGAGATGCTCTCCTAACCATTTAATATTAGTAACAGAACTCGTCAACAATGCCCTTTGTCTCCACTTATTTTTAATTTAATGATGGAACCACTAGCAGAACACATTAGATCCAACAAACACATCACTGGTGTCACTATTGGCACCATCGAACACAAAATTAACCTGTTTGCAGATGATGTGATATTAATTATAACCAACCCTATTGCTTCCCTGGCTTTGGTAAAAAACACTCTTCGAAAGTTTAATGCTTTATCGTATTATAAGATTAATGAAACCAAGTCCTCCATACTGAATCTAGGAGTAGACGCGCAACTAGCAATTTATTACGCAACCTTTTTCCCATACTCCTAGGCTGACAAAGGTATTACTTACCTAGGAGTCACTCTAACCAAATCCGCAAAAACAATATTTGCTAGCAACTTTATTGAAGCTAGACATATGCTTATACAAGAAACCATCAAACTAGCTAAATTCGAACTCTCCTGGACAGGACGTCTAACTGCCTTTAAAATGATAGTTTTACCCAAACTATTATACAAATTTCGCACATTGCCTATCCACCTTACCCACATACCCACAGATACCTCAAACGATTCTACACCATTTTATATGGCAGGGGAAAAAACCTAGAAGCACCCATTCTAGACTCTATTAAAAATAGATTGGTTGGGGTACAGGCTATATTGATCTGAAAGACTACCATTTAGCTGCCATACTCCCACAACTGAAAGAATGGCTAACACAGAATCCCAGCACGCTGTGGGCTGACATAGAGGCGTTCACGGTCCCTGGTAAAAACCTCAAACTCTGGCTACTCAGCTCAATAACCAAACCTCCCCACCTCAAATTACTATCCCCGAATATCCAAGCCTCAATTAAGGCATGTGAATCTCTCATACACTTTAAATGGATCAACACCCTTACTACAGCTTTATAAATGCCAATACAAATCTTATATTTGTTAACCCCAGATATACACACACCAAAATGGTTAACAGATAAAGCACTAGACACAGACAAACTCTGTAATATCGTACTTTACAAAACATTTGCCCAAATACAAGAACAATACTATGCACCCAACTCAGACTTCCTTACCTACCATAGGATCCACCACTGCATCATAACACATCCACAACTGGAAGGTAATATACCCACGGATATATGGAACTTTTACTTCACTAACAGTACCAACACCAAAGGCATATCTCAAATATACTCTGCTTTACAGGAAAAACACTCTTTACTAAATTCAAACCTTTTAAAGAATGGGAATCAAACTTCCAAACAAGTTTTACTGATGAACAATGGCAATCAGCAATAAAATCAATATAAAAAGCTACAAAATTCACAGCACTTTGGAAATTAACCCAAAAACTGTCTTCTCGTGGTATTTAACCCCTCAAAAACTAGCTAAAATCTTCACTCAACTATCACCGCTTTGCTGGAGACGTGTGGTCAAGAAGGTTCACTATACCACATCTTCTGGACATGTCCACAAATAGCCCCCCTTTGGTCTAACATCAATGCACTAATCAATGAAATCACACAGCTCAACATTGTACTGTCCCTACAACTGGCTATTCTAAATATAACCATTGACCTGATTCCACCTCAATTCAGATTGGTGATCTCCCACATCCTTCTAGCAACCAGGTTACTTATCGCTAGAAATTGGAAATCAAATAAAATTCCAACATTAACGGAAATAATTGTCCTAGTACAGTCACACTTCACATACGAATCTATATTCACACAAGGCAAACCCGCACAACCAAAAATCACTTACCTTTGGGCCCCATGGGCAAATTGGTATTCTAAATATGTATCCTATTCTGTACGGTAAAGGCATCTCTCACACTGGTACTCCCTCTCCAGCTTTTCCTTCCCTGTGCTAAACCCCCACATATGTTATTATACGTCCCGCATTATTCAACCCGGTTCAACATGTTTGTACAAAGTTGATAGTATATAAGTACTGTATGCTCTCATTCTTTGTTACCAAGCAAGCACTATTGTTTGTGAATACTAAAAATTCTTTGATTACTTCTATACCAAATAATGCTAGAATGTATACATTTTACCTGCATTCATGTATTCCATGTAAAGGCAGTCCCCGAGTTACGAACATCCGAGTTGCGAACGACTCCTACTTACGAACGGGGGCAGAGTTGCGAACGACTCCTACTTACGAACGGGGGCAGAGAGTTGCGAACGACTCCTGCTTACGAACGGGGGCAGAGTGACGTCACTGCCGGCTTCTTGCGCTCCACGTTGGTCACGGAAGCAGCCGAGCAGCCATTTCGCAGTACGGGACACATCTCACGCTGTAGTACTACGTGTACTGCATGCCCCACATACAGGACTGCTTGCCCAGAATCGTAACCCGGAACATCACTGCACAGCCAGAAGCCCCTGGAACTTGTGGAGCTGCTGAGCACTGTACTCTGTACCCTCTAATATTGGGAGTAAGCCCTGTAATGTACTGTACAGTACTGTACCTTCTATGATAGCAGGACTGTGTTACTGTACTGTACAGTATACAGTATCCCTATGTCCCAGCATGAGCTCACGTTATCTGCCTACTGTATATGGAGCTCCCAATGAGTATTTTTATACAGTACCATTTTTACTATTGTATACTGTACTGTACAGAAGTTGGAATGTATACTGTACTGCTTGGTCCTGAATGCAACTATACTTCTCTTTTAGCCCTGTATTTGTACTGAATCCCACACTGCTGAGAGTCAGGGACCACCGCTGCTGCAGGCTGAGGACACACAACAAGCAAGCGTATCCAACTAATAAGCCTTATATCTTTCTGCCACAGTGAGTGTTTTTATATAGTACTGCACCTGTTTTATTAGAATTGGTAATAAATTGGCTGGCTGCTATAGTTTTTTTCTTTTCCTTGTTCACTTCTAGAGTGCACTCCACTCCACATTTTTTGTTTTTAAACTGCAATGATGCCTCCGAAAAACAAGTCTGATGCAAGTGCTGGTGATACAGCAAAGAAAAGAAGAACCATCACCATGGAAAATAAAGTGCAAATAATAAAGAGATCAGAGAAAGGTGAAACCCCATCATCCATTGGCAGAGCATTAGGCTACAATCGGTCAACAATTGCAACAATTATAAAAGATAAAATTAGAATAATGGAGCATGTGAAAGGCCATACCCCAATGCATTCTGCGATTATTACCAAGCAACGCAGTGGTTTAATTGTCGAGATGGAAAGACTGCTAACAATTTGGATAGAAGACCAAAATCAGCGTAATATGCCCATCAGTCTTTCTTTAGTTCAAGAAAAGGCTCGAAGCCTTTTCACAGATTTAAAAGCTGGCCATCCAGCAAGCGAAGATGATTGCAATGAAGAATTTGTTGCAAGTAGGGGTTGGTTCAATCGCTTTAAAGAAAGAGCTAATTTGCATAACATAAAAGTTCAAGGTGAAGCAGCGAGTGCGGATGCAAGTGCTGCAAATGATTTCCCCAAGATATTGGAAGGTATTATTAACGATGAAGGTTATTTGCCAGAACAAATTTTTAATGTAGACGAAACTGGCTTGTTTTGGAAAAAAATGCCAGACAGGACCTACATTTCAAAAGAGGAAAAATGTGCACCAGGGCATAAGGCATCAAAGGACAGGCTGACTATATTACTTGGGGGTAATGCATCTGGGGATTTAAAGCTCAAGCCTTTGCTAGTGCATCACTTCTTAAATCCCAGGGCACTACGTAATGTCACTAAGGCATCTCTTCCTGTTATTTGGAGGGCAAATACAAAAGCTTGGGTTACAGTTACAGTCTTTGAAGACTGGTTTAAGAACCATTTTGTTCCTGCTGTTGAACGTTACTGCTTGAGGGAAAACATTCCCTTCAAAATTATTCTTCTCCGTGACAATGCCCCCGGACATCCAAATACTTTAGCTGACATGCACCCTAATGTAAAGGTGGAATTTCTACCCCCCAACACCACATCATTGCTTCAACCGATGGATCAAGGAGTCATAGCCTCCTTTAAGGCCTATTATTTACGAAGGACATTCTCACAAGCTGTTAAGGCTACCCAAAATAATGCAGTGACCCTAAGAGAGTTCTGGAAGAATTATAACATTTATGATGCCATTAAAAATATTGCTGATGCTTGGGATGAGGTGAAAGAAACAAATATGAGAGGAGTTTGGAACAAATTGTGCCCCCAATTTACACAAGAATTTCTGGGGTTTACAGATGAAGAAATCGTCAAAACCAGGCAAGCAGTGGTTGCCATTGGTAATCAACTGCAGTTGGACATCAGTGAAAATGATATCATCGAGTTACTCGTCTCCCATGGCAGTGAACTAACCAATGAAGACCTTATCGAACTAGAGCAGCAGATGACAGCATTTAGGGAAGAAAACCAGGACCCAGAAACTCCAAAATTGAAAAAGTTTTCTTCAAAACAGTTATCTGATGCTTTTCATCTCATTGAAGCAGGAATGGCAAAGTTAGAGGAGCAAGATCCTGATACAGAGAGATTTACCAAAGTTTACCGTACAGTTTCTGAAGGCCTGAGATGCTACAGGGCTATTTATGATGATATAAAGAAAAGCGCTGTGCAAACATCCCTTGATGCCTACTTCAAGAAAGTGACTCCAGCAGCTGAGTCAGATTCTGACTCTATAATAGCAGTCCCATCCTCTTCAACAAGCCCATCATCCTCTACCATCATTGTTTAAGGTTGTACTGTACAGTGTTTGAAAATGTTTAAGTATTTACCTGTACCTGTATCTGCAGCTACATGCACAGTTAAACATAAATAATATGTTAAAGCAAACACCTGTCTAAGTTGTATTTATTTATTAGTTTTGGCTACTACAGTACTGTATGGTGTGGGGTTAGAGAGCCAGTGTGAGGTTTTTAGTGCTGTCTGTATGCTCATTTGAGGGATTTAATCTCACTTCCCATCTCTGTGACAACAGGAAGTAAGAGTTACACTTAAAAAAGGTAATGTTCCGACTTACAAACAAATTCCACTTAAGAACAAACC
The DNA here is from genome assembly GCA_018402905.1 of Glandirana rugosa. NCBI lineage: Eukaryota > Metazoa > Chordata > Amphibia > Anura > Ranidae > Glandirana > Glandirana rugosa. The sequence goes on along the minus strand of BLSH010001138.1, from coordinate 366,076 downwards.
TTCAGTCCCTAACCCGTTCGTAACCCGGGGACCGCCTGTATTTTGAAAATTCAATAAAAACTATTGGAAAGAAATATAATTTTATATATATATATATATATATATATATATATATATATATATATATATATATAGCAAAAGAGTTGTTAAACAAAGGATATTTGTAAATGAGCTATTTTTTAACATTGTACCAAGCTCCTAAGCACATAAAGGTAGTCTAATCCTGGAAAGAAAGAGAAAAAAAAAATGCTTCTGGACGCGAACGTTGCAAAACTTGGCCAAACACAGTATGTAAAATGCAGCTAAACGGACGTTTTTAAAAGTCAGTTTCTAGCTGTCAAAAAATTGTTCAGGAGAGGTTGAAAAGACATCCTGTGTACATTAAGCCTAACATGCATCTCTGCACATTTTTATGTGCATTCCACTGCGGTACATTTGTGTGTGTTTTTGTGCATTCCTGTCAGATAAAATGCAAACATGTTAATGTAAACTGCACCACTCAACGTCCTGTGAGTGCCGGTTCACATCTATGCAGTGCAAATTTGCTAATAATTTTGTGCAGATTCTGCATCGCATTCCAAATGGCACCCAATTCATGCGAACCGTTGATTGTGTGTATGTTAACTTAACCACTTCCTTACTGGGCACTTAAACCCCCCTCCTGCCCGAACCAATTTTCAGTTTTCAGCGCTGTCGCTCTTTGAATGACAATTGCGCAGACGTGTGACGTTGCACCCAAACAAAATTTGCGTCCTTTTTTCCCCACAAATAGAGCTTTCTTTTGGTGGTATTTGATCCCCTCTGTGTCATTTCTGATCGCCGCTATAAACAAAAAAAGAGCGACAATTTTAAAAAAAAAAACAATATTTTTTACTTTTTGCTATAATAAATATCCAAAAATAAAAAATAAAAAAACAAATTTATTCATCAGTTTTGGCCGATATATATTCTTCTACATATTTTTGGTAAAAAAAATCGCAATCGGCGTTTATTGATTGGGTTGCGCAAAAGTTATAGCGCCTACAAACTATGGACATTGATTTATGGCGTTTTTATTTTATTTATTTTTTTTACTGGTAATGGCGGCGATCTGCGATTTTTATCGGTACTGCGATATCGGGGCGGACATGTCGTACGTTTTTGACACTTTTTTGGGACCAATGACATTTATACAGCGATCAGAAATTTAAATGTCCACTGATTACTGTATAAATGTCATTGGCAGTGAAGGGGTTAACCAGCAGGGGGCAGTGAAGGGGTTAAGAAATGTTCCCTGGGTGTGTTCTAACTGTGGGGGGGTGGAGCTGGTCGGGGCATAACAGATCTAACTGATCCCAGTGACAGGGATCAGTAGATCTGCTATGTCCCATTCACAGAACGGAGAACCGCCGTGTTTACATCGGCGGTTCCCCGTTCTGAGGCTGCTACAGGTGATCGGCGGGTCTCGGGCGGACATCGAGTCCGCCCGACCCGCGGACACGCCCAAGCAGGCTGCGAGTGCGCGCAGGGGGCGCGCACGAGGAAGGACGTCCATGGACGTCCTCCCGGATTTTCAGAGCCGCGCTGTAGCCGTCTTTCGGCTATAGCGCGGTTCTGTACAGGTTAATGACTCTCCGAAATCATTTTGCAAAACGCAGTGCAATTTGCAGAATCGGGTCGCATGGGTGTGAACGGTCCTGCACATTTTTGGTGCAGATTCGGTGTGATTTGAGCCATACTGAATAATGGCTCAAATCATACTGCTGAAGAATCACGTGTGATTTGAACAGGAATGCAGTGCAAATCCTGTTCAAAATCACATGCGGTCCCTACACCGCATAGTGTGAACCGGCACTAAAACGGCTCCTCGGGTCCTGTTACCACATCAGGTGTCAGCTATTAAGAGCTCGTCTCACTCAGCATGTGTAGCAAAACGTGAAAGCAGAGCTGCACACCATAGGCTTTAATCAGTGTAGCTGGCTTACAAAACACATTCACTGTCTTAGGCCATGCCCCTCTGATGCATTTCACCCCAATATATCCTCTACTAGTAAACCCAATTGGAGTGAAATTCACCTCATCTTGGGACCCTCTCTTGGGGTTGCTCTCCTCTTCTTTCTTCTTTCTCTCTCTTTTCTTCTCTTTTTATGTTTCCTCCCTTTTCCCTTTATTCCTGATATGAAGGTTATCAATGTAGATTGCTGTCCTCCAGGGAACAGAGTAATATAGCCTGTGATATCTGCCTAATTTTTAACCTAGTCCTTTACGGTCCTGGTAACAGTTTGCTGTTATGTTACTCCCAAACTGTCCTCTTCGCTCCTCCCAAGACCTTCTGCTCCCTATCTCCCTTGTCTCCTCCTCCCATGCTCATCTCCAGGACTTCTCCAGAGCCACTCCCATCCTCTGGAACTCTCTACCCCAATCTGTCCGCCTATCCCCTACTCTGTCCACTTTTAGGCAATCCCTGAAAACTCATCTCTTCAAGGAGGCCTATCCTGCTTCCAGCTAACAACGGAATCTTCTACTCCCCTCATCAGTTCATCCCCCACAGTCCCTACCTTTTGTTTCACCAGCCCCAGCCCCCCCCTCTTAGATTGTAAGCTTGCAGGAGCAGGGCCCTCTAACCCTCTTGTTTTAAATTGTACTGTTGCTGTAATGTCTTTTTATATTGTAAAGTGCTGCGCAAACTGTTGCCGCTATATAAATCCTGTATAATAATAATAATAATAATAATAATGTTACTCATTGCGCGTTCATATGCTGTTTCTTTACCTGCCTGTTCGATGTCGCCCATGCGACAAACCATGGCTTGTTATGATTCTTGAAACTGCAATAAAAATATTGAAACAGAAATGCACCAGAGAGCCCTGGCCTAAGTGCCGGTTCACACTGGGGTGACTTGCCAGGCAACCGCTTTCTGCTAAAAATGCAAACATGTTGCATTTTAATGCACATCTCTGGAAAGCATATAAACTCTATACAATTTCTAGCATGCACATAACACATAAAAAACTATTGCTTTCTATATGTCATTGCAGTTACCTGCACTCATCCGGTAAAGAAACACATGGGCAATTGCACATAGTGTGAATAGGCCCTTAATCTTACTCCAGGAATCTTCACTGTGCCCTGCACAGCCTTTTCAACAAAAAAGCCCCCGCCATGTCCCAAGTCTGCTGCACGTGTGTGACACTCACCCTATCTATTCATACTCTTCTAGAGTCAGGGTCACCATAAGTACAGCGCTAGTCAGTCAAGGGAATGAATTGAGAGAGCACAGAAGGCTTAGGATGCAATTGGGGTTAATTCTGCAAAGGCTGTGCAACACTAGGCAGGGTCGCACAGTAAAGATCTTGAGAACAGGGCTGAATGTAAGTATTTAGGTATGTAAACTATTCAGAGGGGCATGGGTGAAACTATAAATTTGCCCTTTTAAAAAATAAAGGTACAACACGTGAATCAATGAGTATAATTGATAGTAATATTTTATTGCTTTAACTGCTTTTTTAAAAAAATTAAACCCCTAAAGGAGTAGGCCAAATTTTTTATTCTTTTTTTTATTCATTTTATGTTATGGGGCATGCAGCTGGATCATTGGGAGTACCTAGGGGTGAGCAAATGAATCAAGTGGATGAAAGCATACCCATAGTGGGACACTCCGCCTATACCTGAATTATAACGCTTAGGCGAACTAGATTTTTCCTGTTTCAATCTTTTTATTAAAGATTTTGACAAAAGGTATAAGATATACATATTACAAATAGTAATCCAAAGACAGAAAAATTGATGTGAACTGGACTTTTAATACCTCCTGCCACAAGCTGGTTAAAGTAAAATAAAATCACACTTCATTTTTTGTCAATAAACTTACCCCTCGATTTAATCTGAATTGAAGGTAATTAAGGTTTTGTTACCAGCTTTAATTCAGTTTCAAGCAGCCATTCTAGACTTTAATGATATTAGGTGCATAACATGGAGCATTCATACTGTAATGCCAAAAGTTGCAAACTGAGTGCATTACAAATTAGAGAAGTTTGTTGCCTACTGTCATAGGTTTTCCAATATATTAGATTTTTATTCACTATCCAAAATTTGCCATTATCTCAGGAAGGAGTCTTACTATTAGAACAAAGGAACCGATCATGCAAGCATTCAATGATCAGAGGTCAACTCTTTCCTTAACCACTTACCAACCGGGGCCCTTTATTACATTTGTTGGTTACAAGCTAAAAACTGTTTTTTTTGCTAGAAAATTACTTAGAACCCCAAACATTATATATATTTTTTTCAAACACCCTAGAGAATAAAATGGCGATTGTTGCAATACTTTTTTGTCACACGGTATTTGCGCAGCGGTCTTCAAGCGCGTTTTTTTTTTGAAAAAATAAGACAACAGTAAAGTTAACCCAATTTTTTTGTATATTGTGAAAGAGGATGTTACGCCGAGTAAATAGATACCATACGTGTTACTGTTGAAAATTGCGTGCACTCGCAGAATGGCGACAAAGTCCGGTACTTAAAAATTTCCATAGGCGACATTTTAAACATTTTTAACGGTAACCAGGTTAGAGATGCAGAGGAAGTCTTTTGCTAGAATTATTGCTCACATTCTGGTGATCGTGGTGATACCTCACATGTGTGGTTTGAACACCGTTTTCATATGCGGGCGCGACTTACGTATGCGTTTTTTAAATTTTATTTATTTATTTATTTTTAACACTGTTCCTTTAAAAAAAAATTCTGATCACTTTTATTGCTATCACAAGGAATGTAAACATCCCTTGTGATAGTAATATATGGTGACAGGTACACTTTATGGAGGGATGGGGGGTCTAAAAGACCCCCCATCCCTCCTTTGCACTTCACAGTATTCAGATCGCCAAAAACGGCGATTCTGAATACTGTCATTTTTTAAACTGGCGCCGTTAGCCGCTGAGTAAACCGGAAGTGACGTTACAACATCTCTTCTGGAATTTGCCAAAGGAGACCCGATCGGAGCCGATTACAGCTTTTATCAGGTCTCCTTTTAGCCGGCGGATGCACCAGATCGTCGCTCCGGTCTCCCTGTGGCGGAAGGCAGCGGGAGGGGGGGATGTCCCCACCCGCCCCCGGGGATGACGGCCGAGCGGCTCCCGAGCAGGATCGGTCCTTTTCCCCGGATAGCCAACCATCCACTCTAAAAAACGATACCGGGATATAGCCTGTAGCTGCAGGCTATATACCGATACAGCCACTCAAAACCAGCCGCCGCCTATTTACGGCGCTGGTCGGGGTGTGGTTAAAGCAAATGATTAGTAAGGGCCTAAGTAATGCTCTTATGCCACCACTTTGACCTGAACCTTCACCAAAAGTGTATACCTTAAAAATCAATTATTAGACTGTAAGTTATAATTTATTGCAGTTTAGGACTGACATTGATTAGACAGTGATGTGTAGACAAATTAAAGACCAGAGGGGATAGTGATAGTGATGCATTGGCTAAACTGTAGACTAGAGCTTCTAGGGGAGACAGCAATATCCTATGAGAAAGAATGATACTACACAGACAATGCATCCAAATATTAAGACCCACAACAGTCATAAATGATCTATACTCCTGTCAATTCTTTGTAGGAACAGAGATAATTGAGATTTGGGGGTTGTTGTGAGGTTATACATAGTTATAATGTTTTAATCATATGAAATAAAAGTGAAGTTTATAGCCCAAGTGAATTAAAGGTGCAAGGGCATAAACATATCAGCTGTATTATTTATTATATGTGTATAAAGGACATAGCCTTGTCTAGAACATTGAGGCCTAAAGAAAGGGTTTTTGTGAGAGTTCCCTTAAAGCAAACCTATGTAAAGCAACGGACTTGCTCTAATCATCCTCCCCAGAATATACTTACCGTTCCTTATTTTCCCTCCTACTCTGTTCAGCTCTCAAAGAAATACCTGGCAGCTCTGGGTATGAAAAAGCACATGGCTCAGCGTGAGAGTGCAGACATTTAGGGGTTGGTTTACTAAAGGCAAATAGACTGCACTCTGCAAGTGCAGTTGCTCCAAAGCTTAGTAAATGAGGTAAAGCTTCACTTTGCAAAGAATATCCAATCACATGCAAGGAAAATAAAAAAACAGCATTTTTCCTTGTACGTGGTTGGATGATGGAAGTCAGCATCGCTTCTGCTCATTTACTAAGCTCTGGAGCAACTGTTCTTCCAGAGTGCAACTGCTCTTGCACAGTGCAAATTCACTTTCCAAAGGGCATCTATTTGCCTTTAGTAAATCAACCCCATTGTATTTCTTTACATAAGCACACATTTTCTTATGAAAGCTGATTGCAAACTGTAAGGTGTACCACTTCTTTTTGAATGCCTCAGTAGCTAGCAGGCAATACATTTGTTGTGGTGTAAATTTTAGATTCAGGCCTCATTCTGCTCACTTTATCAAAATGGGGCATGTTTAGGCACAAAATGTTAGTGTACATTTCGATATTAAGGGATGGATACTTAAGGCCCCCAGCCATTCAAAGATCTATGGACTAACCATATGAATACATGGGGAGAGTGGGCACATGTGCAGTGGTAGCTGAACAATCGCTGCAAAGTATATGTGGCGACAAAATGAGTGGAAAAAAAAATGGTCTATTAACTACTGTCTACTGTGCTTTTTCCACTGGACAGTTTAATTGCGGTATGTCCTTTAATCTTTAGTGTAATTATTCTAAAAGCTGGGCTTCACTGAGGAGGTGGGGTAAAATCTTAAATATGAATGCCAGATATGATCTTTATGGCATACTCCAGCTAGGATCAATGTAAGTATGCATATTTCTTACTGTAGGGACTGCTGGGGAAGCTGACGATCACTGTAGTATTCTGTGCTACAACAGTGATATATGCAATCTCGGGGTCCTGCACTGAACTGGTATTGTCACCATTTATAGAATGCCACGTATTATTTTTTTCAAGGGTTGTGATGTCATGAGCATTACTGCTGTTCAAGTCATGCCAATACACCCTACTTAATGTGTATGTTTTGGGAGAATATGATTGGATTGAATCATCTGCAGATTACTTTTAGACCTTGTTTTAAAATGCTTCAGTGTATATAATACCAATGTGCATGGCAGCTTTGTTGAATCCCCTACCACCCAAATCCATTACAACATGACTCTTTACTAAAGGTCCAACATTTTGGGACTGCGTTTTATCATTTGCATGATTCATTCAATTAATTACTTCAAGTGTTTATGATTATATTCATAATAAATATTGTTGAAATCAACCTTTCATTCATTTTTTTTTTTTTTGAAAATTCTGTTTATTAAAAGATTTTTGATCTATTCTTTTACAAAACAAAGCCTTCTGGGCATACCCAGGCTTACGAAACCACAAACAACTTGGAACATGAAAGCCTAAACAGGCTAATTAACTGAGAGTGCTCACGACCTCCCGACACCCGAGGTCACAGGGCATTATAATAGGATGAGAGCAACTTGAAAGCTTCATGCTGAACTATGAAACATATTTACCAGTAGGGGCCAAGGAGAAGTATGACCTCAAAAGCCACTATCTCCCACGCCACTGGGCCACACTAACTATACCAAGTAGAGATCACTGGGATGCATTAGATGATTATGATTCCAACCAGATATACCAAACATTTTCAAACTTGGTTGGGCACCCCCTAGCAGCATAAGTGGCTTTGTATAAAGGAACTGTAGAGTTGACCAATGATTTCCAGGAGTTAATGGAGGGAGCCAAAGCCTGTTTCCAACGCAGGAGTATGGCCTTCCTAGCGTAGAAGAGAAGTAATCCAATAAGTGTTCTGGTTGCCCGGCGATGAGTCAAATCGCCCACCAAACCCAACAAGCAGACCTCCGCTTTCAAGGGAATGGGAATCGTAGTGAGGGATTTAATATAGGCAGTAACCCCGTCCCAGAACCTCTGGACATCTGGGAACATTTCATTCATTTTTAGCAAATGCCAGCTTAAAATGAATGAAAGGAAGTGGTCTATTACCTACTGTCCACTGTGCTTTTGTATGATTGTGGTAATCATTAGTGTTAAAAAAATCCTAATTAATTTGTCATTTTTGCTATGCTTCTAGCCATGTATTAAACATTATTAGCACAAAATGATATCTCCAGCAACCTGCTGGAGAACACTAACACAGCAAGTGGCTAAGGTGATACACTTTATGCGTAGAGAATGCTAACAGGCACACAGCTAATCAGACTAAAGCTCACTACAAGGTCACAACATTTTTTTGGCCCAAACTGGCTTTAAAACATAAAAGAAATATGGAATAACTGAGGCATTTTACAAAAATATCTACATGAATTAGTTATCAACAGGCATGAGCTTCTGGTTTGGACCAAGTAGAATTTGGTCCGAACTTTGCCCTTTTCAACATTCTGAGAATGTGTGAATTAAATCGGGTGTTTGTCACCTGCTCTTGGCTACAGGAGGAAGTGATACATTTTATTACTACCAAATATTTTCTTTTCTGCTTTTTGCATGGGCTAACCCTTTACAGACCTGAGGGGTCTGTTATGGAATTTGAGAAGGAAACCTGTGCCTTTTTTTTCAGTGTGGGGTTCCCCGTGAAAATCCATAACAAACCCTCCTCAGGGATATGGATTCTGACATAATTTTTGAGGGGTCCCCATTCATTTTTTGAAATGTTTGCAGCAAAGGGGACATTGCAGAGAAAAAAACTTTTGCCAGTAATTTACATTTCCTTGCTGGCTTTTTATTCTATTTTAACAGCATGTAGGTCCTCCAAAGATACCCCACGTTTTTCACAAAGAAAACTAAGCAGACAGTTGTCTTGTCACCGACGGTTGAATTGGTATTTTTTCTTTATAAATATCACTTTTGCTGAAATGCATTGTATACATTGTACAGGTGCACCACTTCACAGGCAGCATCTGCATTTGTTATTTAAAGGAATTGGGCATTTTTGATGATTCACTTTCAACCAAATGGTCATTTTTTAACATTTTCTTGCCATTAGTACATGACCCCCAAAGCAGTGTCTGACCACTGACATTTGTTGGGCAATCCTTTGCCTAATAGCCTTAAAAATGGGCAGAACTGATTATAAAACTTTGACTTTAGGGGGTGTGGATTAACATTCAAAATGTCATCACAATTCAGCAAACCTCGCACAAATTGAACCCAGGTAAATTCCTAGATATCAAGTCACTATTATGGGAACAATGTTTGTCACTATAAAGATAAACATCTTTTGAAAATTTCTGGTAGACATTTGCATATTCCCAGATTTTAAGTTATATTCAAAAATGGTAACCAACCAGTAATATATGCAATTAGAATCCTGCATTTAAGACAGGACCTGTTGTGTTGTGCATGCTTATCTTACAGAGTAACTCTACTTGTGTTGAGAAAAAAATATTCCCCTCTGGGTAATCTATGTACATTGCAGGAATTTTACCAAACTTTGTTGCAGATTCCAACCTTTTGTTATTCTGAAGAAAATAATGGGTGTTTCTCTGTGTTCATGTGGGAAAGTGAAAATAATGGGAGTGGTTTCATAATTATCAATCAGCTGCTGCACCTGCAGGGCACTAATAAGGAAAACTGCTGGGTCTGCATCCATTTAGATGTGATTTCCTAATATAAAATTACAGCACTGCAGATTAAAAAGGAAAGGTCATTTTTTATAACATTCAATTACAATATAAAATGTGTCGCAATTGTATATGCTATTTTATTTTTTTTTATTTGCTATTTTTTTCCCCACTAAAGTGGTGTCATCCTTTAAATGTTTCTGATTAATATACATGTAGACTTACTTGACAAGTCAAATACAATACACTTTGACCCTAAGCAGATCTAATGTCATAGTAGGGAACAATCAAAAGGGTAAAGGAGGGCACAGGGCTGCAAAAGGGCTGCTGGTTTGAATCCCAACCATGACACTACCTACCTGGAGTTTGCATGTTCTCCCTGTGCCTGCGTGGGTTTCCTTTGGGTACTCCAGTTTCCTCCCACACTCCAAAGATATGCTGGTAAGTAAATTAGATCCTGTCTAAATTTGCCCTAGTATATGTATGTATGAGTGTGAGTTAGGGACCTTAGATTGTAAGCTCCTTGAGGGTAGGGACTGATGTGAATGTACAATATATATGTAAAGCACTGCATAAGTTGACAGCGCTATAAAAGTGCCTGAAATAAATAATAAAAAAAAAAAAATAAGTGTTATGAGTTACATTTGTGTAGTATAGTGTATATATCACTTATTAACCATCCATTCTTCGGAGAAAAAAGTATTTACCTTGTGGTGAGTTTCCCATCCCATTCCCCACTGAAATGGTTAACTACTTATTTTGCCTAGGGGATGTTAAATAAGGTGAATAAGGTGACTGCTGGTCCTGCACTGTATGGGATGGCATCAGGAAACTGCAATTGGTTATGCAGCGAAGGGAAGAGACTTTGGAGGACAGGTTGCATGAAGAGGAGAAGGTCTGATGGAAACAAGAATAAGGTAAGTATATCACTCTATTTATCATCTCCTCGGCAAAAAGAGCCTTTTAGTGGGGAGATGGACTATGGTTGCCACCTCATCCCTTTAAAACCCAACACATATAAATTACACAGGTTCTGTGGCTGATTAAGTTGGTAACTCACTTGGTGCCTTATCTGAATTAAATTAGTCTGAGAACCTGTGTAATTCATGTGTTTGAGTTTAAAGGGATGAGGTGGCAACTCTAAGATGGACTCACAGCAAAGTTTCATGCTTTTCGTCCCTCGAGTTTAAATTTGAAAAACCATTTAAAAGCTGCTGACCTTCCAGAGTTATAAAATGACCTTGTTTAAGAATCAGAGTGCTGCTTGCAGGAAAGCTTGCCGATTGTATAGTGTAGCACTTGTTAGATAACAGGCTGTGTTTCTTAAACCTTGTGGAATCTGATTACACAGTACATTCCATTACTGTTGCCACAGCAGGCTCTTGTAACAAGGCTTGTTGATTATTACTTACACATTGTTTCCATGTGATTTATTGAAGGATTTCATTTAATACAGATTAGGTCTTTTATTAAGCTGTGAATAATTGAAGCCCCAAAGCTTCATTAGCTGACGTTCAATGAAATGAATTCATATTGGTCTTAGCATGTTAGGCTTGGGTTAAAATGGTTTGCTCACATAACTCACCTTTTCCACTAACTTAATGTAAAAAATAATGTAAAAAAAACCCTTCTAATTCTCTGTATAATAAAACAGAAATCATGTAATTGTGTTTTAACAGCATATTGTACATTTATACAGAATTTTCTGTTATTTATATAGCACACCTTGACTGTTACCTTTTCTAGGCAGAAAAGCCACTTATGTTAACTCTTCTAATCCTAGTTGCAGTTTGTTATGATCACCATAAATGACTTTACCCTACCCTTAGGCAGGCCATACATGATTCATTTTTCTTTCATCCAACCAGTGGGAATTCCTCCCACAGATCTATTGTATTTTGACAGCTCGGAGGCTTCCCCGCTGTCAGAATACACTCATCAGCATAGCCAGCTATAGCCGTCAGCACTGATTAAGTGACCATTTTCATTTTTAAACAGGTCGGTTGTACAGAAGTGGATGGAGACATCAACTTCTGTACAACCAGCCTGCCCATAGATGAATCAAAGTTGTTGATCCATCCATCCATGGCAGGTTTAAGAGGTAGGCCATACCTTGAGCTCCTTGATAGATAATAAGGACAGTTGAAGTAGTTAAAGAGGTGCCTACGAAAGTTAATAGTAGTCACATTATTTATTTATTTTTTTAAATGGTTAACAGTTTATATAAAATACATGTTTAATGTCTAATTATAAATAGGGGAGAGAGTGTGATTTGTACTGACAATCCCAAATTACACTAACCTCCATTCACTCTCTTAAGTTGTTGTTCTTCTGGTTTACAGTCGTCTGTGTACCTAAGGTTTATCATAGACTTAAGACTTCTACATTTTTATCATGTACTTCAAACAAGGTACTTACCTTAATGTTTGAAGTGCCTTTAAATATAGTGCCTGGGGGGTCACATTAGTCTGTAAAGTGGCACGTCTGTACCATGTATAGAACCTGCTGCAGCAAAACTGACAATTAAAAAGGAAAAAAAGAGATTTAAATTGCCGGCAATACAATACCATTGCTGGCAATAGAAAGATGTTAAAAAAACAGTGTGAGGGTCTTCCCCCAATCCATACCAGGCCCTTTGGGTCTGGTATGGATTTTAGGGAGAACCCCATGCCAAAACAAATAAAAAAAATGGCATGAGGCCTAGATTCATACCAGACCCTTATCCGAGCATGCAGCCTGGCAGGCCAGGAAAGGAAGGGGGATGAGCGAGCGCCCCTTCCCCTCCTGAACCATACCAGACCACATGCCCTCAGCTAGGACAAGGGCCTCATCCTGACAACCCCTGGGCTGTGGTTGTGGGGGTCTGTGGGCAAGGGGCTTATACCCCTACCTATTTACCAAAAAAGTGTCAAGAATAAATAAAAACACTCACTTTTGACAATTGCTTTATTAAAAATAAAAAAAACAATGTCCCCAATGTAGATCTATCTCTGATCATGACGCAGACCTCCACTGCGGTGAAGAGAGAAAATAGACAAATGATATATAACCATACAATCCCATATATAATCCTTCACCCACAGTTGATCCAGAGAAAGGCAAAAAAACCCAGCAAAGCATGATCCAATTTGCTATAGCTAGTGAAAAAAATCCTTCCTGATCTCCCAAGAGGATTTTCCCTGAATTGGTTTGAGCAAATGTTGCCACATTTACGAATGATGTGAATTAATTTATGGGGTTTTTATTTTTTTTTATATATATATATATATATATATTTATATTTTATACACTGCGATATTGTGGTGGACATGTCGGACCATTTTGACACTTTTATGGGACCATTGGCATTTAAATTTCACAATACTCGTTATCACGGCTGCCATCAGGTGACGACGGTTTGCTATAACAAACCACTTTGCCGCCGTCAAGCCACAGTGGTTGGTCGGCAAGTGGTTAAGAGAAGAACCCAGGCCTTTTTTAAAGCAATCTACCGTGCTGGCCAAAACCACCTCTGGAGGGAGTCATTCCACATTTTCACAGCTCTAACTGTGAAGAAACATTTCCGTATTTGGAGATTAAATCTTTTTTCCTCTAGACGTAAAGATTACCCCCTTGTCCTTTGTGATGACCTTAAAGTAAATAACTTCACACCAAGTTCACTATATGGACCACTTATATACTTGTACATGTTGATCATTTCCCCCCTTAATCTCCTCTTCTCAAGAGAGAATAAATTCAGTTCCTCTAATCTTTCCTCATAGCTGAGCTCCTCCATGCCTCTTATTAGTTTGGTTTCCCTTCTCTGCACTTTTTTCAGTTCCCCGATATCCTTTTTGAGAACTGGTGCCCAAAACTGAACTGCATATTCCAGATGAGGTCTTACTAATGATTTGTACAGGGGCAAAGTGATATCTCTCTCTGGAATCCATACCTCTCTTAATACAAGAAAGGCTTTTGCTTGCTTTGGAAACCCCAGCGTGGCATTGCATGCCATTATTAACCACTTAACAACCGCCCCATAGACAATTGACGTCTACAGGGCGGTTGCTTAATTCTGGGAGGACGCGCACTGGGGCGCGCACACGGGAACATCCATGACCGTCGGGTCCGGGGGACCCGACTGATCACGGATCGTGATGAATGGCCGCTGTGAGCGGCCTTTCACCACGTGATCGCGCCGTCAAATGACGGCGTGATCACATGTAAGCAGTTAACAGATACCCCGCCAACAATTCACCAATTATTACCGTACGTTACGGTGCGACCCCAAAGGTTTCGTTCGTTTTCGGAAAGAACATAATTCTCTCCATACCTAAGGTCTCTCTCTATAGTGAAACGGGGACATGTTTAGTAATCATTCTGGAGTAGACCTTATACGTCAAGTCAAAACCCGTGGTCAAGAGTTTTTCCTATAGCCCCTTGACTTTTTTCACGTCTCTTCCCTTTGGTTTGATTATTCTCCGTACCTCCTCGAG
>BLSH010001138.1:331820-350864 GCA_018402905.1 Glandirana rugosa | reverse complement strand
TGTGTGTTAGAAAAATTGACAACTTTGTGTAAAAAAAAAATGCGTTTTCATTTTCTTTCCACATTTTCCAAAAACATGTGGAAAAAATGAACCGTTCAAAAGACTCACTATGCCTCCTAGAATATACATTGGGGTGTTAGCTTTCCAAAATGGGGTCATTTTTTGGGCGTTTCCATTGGCCTGGTGCTCCAGGACCTTCAAAAGTGCAAGAGGTAGTCAGGAAATTTTATGTGTAATTTATGCTCCTAGAACGCCTGACGTTGCTCCCTGCATGTTGGGCCTCTGTATGTGGCCAGGCTGTGTAAAAGTGTCACACATGTGGTATCGCCATACTCGGGAGGAGTAGTAGAATGTATTTTGGGGTGTAATTTGTGGTATGAATATGCTGGATGTGAGAAATAACCTGTTAACGTATGACAATTTTGGGGAAAAAAAAAAATAAATAAAAAATTCATTTTGCAAAGAATTGTGGGAAAAAATTACAACTTCAAAAAATTCAACATGCCTCTTACTAAATACCTTGGAATGTCTACTTTCCAAAAAGGGGTCATTTGGGGGGTATTTGTACTTTCCTGGCTTGTTAGGGTCTCAGGAAATGAGATAGGCCGTCAGTAAATCAAGTGTGATCAATTTTCAGTGATTGGCACCATAGCTTGTAGACTCTATAACTTTCACAAAGACCAAATAATATCCACTAATTAGTTTTTTTTTTTACCAAAGATAGGTAGCAGTATAAATTTTGGCCAAAATTTATGAAGAAAAATTACTAATTTGCAAAATTTTATAACAGAGACGAAGAAAAATTCATTTTTTTACAAATTTTTTGGTCTTTTTTTAATTATAGCGCAAAAAATAAAAAACCCAGAGATGATTAAATACCGCCAAAAGAAAGCTCTATTTGTGTGAAAAAAAGGACGCAAATTTCATATGGGTACAGTGTTGCATGACTGAGTAATTGTCATTCAAAGTGTGAGAGCGCTGAAAGCTGAAAATTGGTCTGGTTGTTAAGGGGGTTTAAGTGCCCAGTTGTCAAGTGGTTAAGCTTATGATCTACCAAAACCCCCAGATCCTTCTCCACTATGGATTCCCCCAGTTGTACTCCCCCTAGTATGTACAATGCATGCATATTCTTAGCCCCCAAAAGCATAACTTTACATTTATCAACATTAAACCTCATTTGCCACATAGTTGCCCAATTAGACAGCGCATTGAGGTCTGCTTGTAAGTTGAAGACATCCTGTAAGGACGTTATTCCACTGCATAGCTTGGTGTCATCTGCAAACACTGAAATGGTACTTTTAATCCCAGACCCTATATCATTTATAAATATATTGAAAAGTAAGGGTCCCAACACTGAACCTTGGGGTACACCACTGATAACCTTAAACCATTCAGAGTAAGAATCATTAACCACTACTCTCTGAATTCAGTCTTTTAGCCAGTTTTCTATTCATTTACAAACTGATCTTTCCAAGCCTGTAGACTTTACCGTACACATTAGCCGTGTGTGGGGAACGGTGTCAAACGCTTTTGCAAAATCCAAGTATACCACGTCCACAGCCACCCCTCTGTCCACGGTTTTACTTACATCCTCATAAAAAGAAATCAGGTTTGTTTGACAGCTTCTGTTTTTCATGAATCCATGATGTCTGTTGCTAAAAACATTTTTTTACAACAAGAACTTATTTATGTGGTCTTTTATTAAACTCTCCAATATCTTCTCAGCTATAGAAGTTAAACTAACAGGTCTATAGTTACTTGGTAAAGACTTTGATCCCTTTTTAAATATGGGCACCACATTGACCCTACGCCAATCCAGTGGTACTATTCCAGTCATTAAGGAGTACCTAAAAATTTGATACAATGGCTTTGAAATGACAGAGCTCAATTCTTTTAGGATTCGGGGGTGGATGCCATCTGGTCCAGGTTTATCTACCTTTATTCTGTCTAAATACTTCTGGACCATTTCACTTTTGAGCCATTGTGGGTCATTTGGGGCTGTGTCACTACCACCCCCATTATGGACATGAGCTCCCCCATGCTCCTTTGTATACACACAGTTTGCCTTCTCTTTGTCCCCAGTCACACACTCTAGATTATTTTGTAAAGGGCCTACATGCTCATACCTGACCTTTTTACTATTAATATATTTGAATAATTTTTTGGGGTTTGTCCTACTATCTTTTGCAATCTGTCGTTCGTTTTGAATTTTTGCGTCCTTGATTTCCTTCTTACATATTCTGTTATATTCTTTGTAACATTTAAAAGATGATAGTGTTCCTTCATTTTTATATTTTTTAAATGCTCTTTTCTTATCATAAATAACTTTTTTAACTTTGGCCGTGAGCCACATAGGTTTTATTATTAGCCTTTTAAACTTATTGCCCATGGAAATATACTTTGCAGTGAGTATGCATACAGTCTTTTTGAAAAATTCCCATTTCTGTTTTGTGTTCATCAATGCCAATATTCCCTCCCAGTCTAAGTCCTGGAGAGCAGCCCTCATCCTTGTAAAATTTACTCTCTTAAAATTACCTTCTACCAGCATATTCCTTGTTAGAACACCAGCATAGCTGCACAAATGATTAACGCCTTATGCTGCTTCTCCCTCTCTTGGTCTAAGCTATGCTGTAAATGTGACTGCAAGACAATACCAAGCCAAATTCATGTACTTGAAACACTTGCATAATTAAGATAAATGTAGCATTGTATTAGGAAATACACAACTGAATTAATGTGTGTCTTATATCTGCCTAGAGTTGAGCTTTAAGGCATTTAAATCTGTGAATCTGTAAAATAGAGGTGTTATTTACAAAGCAATTTAGCCACTCAGCACTATTTAGTGAAGCTGTTTGGTGAAGTTACTGTGCTTATTGTAGTATCAAGGCAAAATAATCATCCTATTTTTAATTACTTTCAATTGCTTACACCATGTTAAAAACTGACTGAAGATTCACTTTAACTTAAAAAAATATATATTTTTCATGGTTTTCATTTACTTGTTATTCCTGTTTCACACAAACCTATGAGAGTTAGTACAATCTTGTAAATCTAATTCTTTAAGTCTCAAGGCTGCTTTATTTTCCATAACATTTCCTCAAACAGTACAATAAAAAGGATTTACTGTACAGTGGTTTACCTGTGATTCCATGCAGCTTAAAGCAGGCTCTAGGGCACAGACACATTCAGAAATTCATAGTGCTCCAGCAAGCATATATGACCTAAATTCAATGCTGCTGGAAACTGGTATGACATATTAAAATTTCATTGGCCATCAGTCCACAACACCAAGAACACCCTTTGTGTCTGTTTATGTGTCAGGAACTCCAGGAAGAAACATTTTGAAAATGCAAGTACCACTTTAAAAGGGCGTTTGTGTATTCTCAAGGCATTATGCTTTGAGAGCAACAAACATGTAACCTTTCCTGTGTGTAGAACTATCAACTGAACTAAACATATTCGTGTATGTTACATTATCATTCAGCTACACGGTAAATGGAAAAAATAGATCTATCACCTTCTAAGGATATCATACATTTTATATTTTGTATATTCTAGACATAAAGTACACCTACTGTAGCACATATGTGCCATTTCTTTGCACTGTTTATTACTGATTATGTTGCATTGTTTTTTAAAATATGTCATACCAATGAATTCTACAGGATGTGTGTAAAACAATATTTTTGTATTATTATGAGGACACCAAATGCATGCCTCTTCACTCAATATAGAAAAAAAACACCTATACTTTTTTTATCCCCAACTTTTTCTCTTATACAATTGTAAAAGACATTGTTTGATATTCTTAATTTCTAAAAAAAATATTATTTGTTATTCTTGTACTTAACCACTTCAATACAGGGCACTTACACCCCGTTCCTGCCCAGGACAATTTTCAGCGTTTAGTGCTGCACTTTAAACGACAATTACAAATAAGTAACTTTTCTTCACTGATGTGTGCTGATTAGGCTGCACTGATAGGCTGCACTGATGGGCACTGATGAGGCTGCACTGATGGGTGCTGATGAGGCGGCACTGATGGGCACTGATGAGGCTGCACTGATGGGCACTGATAAGCTGCCCTGATGGACACTGATGGGCAATGATGAGTCTGCACTGATAAGGCAGCACTGATGGGCACTGATAGCCGGCACTGATGGGCATTGATGGGCAATAATGAGGCTGCACTGATAAGATAGCACTGATGGGCACTGATAGGCGGCACTGAGATGCTGCACTGATGGACAATGATATGCTGCACTGACAGGGCTGCAGTGATAATCAGGACATTGATGATTAGTGCCCTAATTATCAGTGTAAATGTCTGATGAGGCCACACTGATGGGCACTGATGAAGCTGCACTGATGGGCACTGATAAGCAGCACTGATGGACACTGATGGGCAATGATGAGGCTGCACTGATAAGGCAGCACTGATGGGCACTGATAGGCGGCACTGAGATGCTGCACTGATGGACAATGATATGCTGCACTGACAGGGCTGCAGTGATATTCAGGACACTGATGATCAGTGCCCTAATTATCAGTGTAAATGTCCCCTGTGACTGAAAAGCCCCTTTTGAGTTTTGCTTTCCACAGAGGTTGACCGTGCTGAGGAAAGGAAATGCTGATTACCAGCATTTGTTTACATGTGATCGGCTTTGATTGGACACAGCTGATCACATGGTAAAGAGCCTACACCATCAGCTCTTTACCCTGATCGGTGATGTGCTGTGTCCAGCCATAGCAGAATGATGGCTAGGGGGGAAGGTGTTGACTGGAGCTGCCTGCTAAATTAGTTTCTCTTTTTTTACTAGTTTCTTGAGCTTTTGAGAATACTTGAATATTTCCTTTTAAGGTAGCTAAGTGAAATGGAACTTCCTCTATAGCTGTACATATAAACAAGGCAGCTTCCGGACTAAAGAGTAAATGGAAGAAAAATAGTTTGGCATAAGTGTGTGTTTGTTCTCGGTGCTAGCACTACAGGTTATGGTTATACAACAGATAAGATCTGCTAGCATACATGTTTCCATTCAGTATTACAGTGTACCTGAAAATGTCCCTATGCAATCATCTTGGTGATAACTGGAAACCTGTTTACCCAACCCCAAGTAAGTGGTGTCCCTGAAAAAAACAACCCCTCCATCCCCAGCTTAGCACCACATCATCTATGTAAATTGCCCAGCTGCTTACTCTACCTAGAAATCTCTGTGGCACCCTAGAAAAGACCACTTCCCTCCTCCCCAACTCATTATCACACTGGGGGAGATCAACTAAAACTGGTGCACGCAGAATCTGGCACAGCTGTGCATAGTAACCAATCAGCTTCTAGTTTTTATTGTCAAAGCTTAATCAAAAAAGCTGAAGTTAAAAGCTGATTGGTTAACATGCCCAGCTGCACCAGATTCTGTGTGCACCAGATTTAGTAAATACCCCCCCCCCCCGTGTTTCTGGAAACAGCACTGTACCCTCAATCCTGGTTCAGTTGCACATTTCACCTGCCACCTGGTTGTATGGGCAATGTAGGAACAGAATTTGCCTAGGCTAAGCAACTATTCTTTGGGCTTTGCCTTTTTCTTTGTGAGTGACTCTTATGTCATATAGACCTGTAAATAGAGATGGAAAAAACTAGAGGTCAGAACAGCAATATGTGTATAATCCCGCGCTCACTTAAAGTCACTATAGAGGAGAAAAATAAATGAGGTGTGTAGCAGTCATTACATCCAGTGGTATCACCATAAGAAATGTGTGCCTATTCGGCATACTATTTTGTAATACATACTATTTTGTGCACGATGCCGAATAGGCACACATTTCTTCTGGTGATACCACTTCATGGTTTTACATTTAACCAGCATGGGATTCCTTATTAATTTTATGTCAGTTTATACCGATTTTAGATGTACATGCCATTTTGTGCAGGATGTGGATTAGACATGTACATCCTGATGGAAAGGCTTTAGTCTACCTTCGATTTTTTAATATCTCCTTGTGATTTTATTCCATTTTAGTGTTTCTGTGCATTACCCTTAATATATGTATTGTACAACGCATGTTGATTTGGCGCATTTGTCATGTTAAGATACCCATTAGTATTGGGGTCCCGACATTCTATACACTTAAAATATGTTCGGAGTCTGGACATTGTGGGGACATTCTTTTTATGTTTTTTTCTATATCACTTTATTCACTTTTTACCCTTGTTCTTTCCTACCCCCGATTATTATTTTTAAACCCTTGTCCTATGCAAACTTAATCTTTGAGCCCAAGGTTTCACTTCCTTTTTCTTTATTCCCTCTCTCACCTATGCACTTTGTTTTTTTCTAACAACAATATCACAGTTGTTCACGTTTATCACAATTTCGTGCCATACACGCACGATCTTCATTGTTACATTGCCGGCCCCTATACGTCCTCTGCATACACCTCTATGGCAGTAGGAAGTGACGTTTTCACGCGTCATTTCCAGTGGACAGACCTATCATTCATTTAGACAAGTGGATAACATCTTTTCATGTGTATGATTACACTCCTTGATATAGGCGCTGCATCCTCATCCTTTAAACAAGAGGTGATGAAGAACATCTTATTGTGTCCTACATGTTCATGAAATGTTTTAAGGCCTATAATCTGTAGAGAATAAAGCCTAGTACACACTATCAGTTTTATTTCATTCAACCCAGTGGGTAGAACGAAAATAATCTGTAAATCTCCGGTTAGAGCCACTGTACTAACAATCTGATGTTAGTACAGCGATCTCCCCCGCTGAGCTATTGTGTTCTGACAGGGGGATGGCCCGTCCACCAGAACACTCCAGCCAGCGGTCTTTACCATTGGTTGAGAGTGCTGATTGGGAGTCGGTCGGCTGCTGGTTATCCAGCATGCTCGTCCAACAGAAGTTGGTCAAACTGCCCGCTTCCGTCGAATCGGCTGCCATACACACGGGCCGAATGTCAGACGGTTTTCTTGAACTGGCCGATGTCCCCCGGTATTCGGCCTGTGTGTACTAGGCTTTAGGCATTATTATCATTAGCATATGCAGAGACATTTTGGATAGTTTAACCCCACCCCACTGTTGTACCCAGCTGGCGTACAATAGATCAAACTGAGCAACTGCCTAAGGCACAAACCCTTTGCCTATATGGCTGCAGCATATCTGGGGCTTTCTTTCCCAAACAAGCCAGCATATACAGTATGTGTTTGTGTATATTTGTTTACTATGGACTTTGCTATTAAATATGTGTCAATCTTACCCAAGAAAATTTGCTGTTAAATCAAATTTAAATGAGCTTGTTTATCCTAATCCTGTTAACCCCTTCACTGCCAATGACATTTACACAGTAATCAGTGGCTATTTACATTTCTGATCACTGTATAAATGTCATTGGTCCTAAAAAGGTGCCAAAAATGCAATGCGCTGCAATATCGCAGTCCCGATAAAAAACGCAGATCACCGCCATAACTA
Source organism: Glandirana rugosa (assembly GCA_018402905.1). NCBI lineage: Eukaryota > Metazoa > Chordata > Amphibia > Anura > Ranidae > Glandirana > Glandirana rugosa. Next base: position 343,396 of record BLSH010001138.1, on the reverse strand, counting down.
GTAAAAAAAAAATGGTAAAAACGTCAGAAATTAATTCTCATGGTTTGTAAACTTGGCAAATTTAGCGTAAATCAATCAATAAACAGCAATTGCATTTTTTTTAACCAAAAATATGAGGAAGAATATAAATCAGCCAAAACCGATGAATAAATTAGTTTATTTATATATTTTGTGATATGTATTTTAGCAAAAAGTAAGAAATGTTTTTTTTTTTGCAAAATTGTAGCTCTTTTTTTGTTTATAGTGGTGATTAGAAATGACGCAGAGGTGATCAAATACCACAATAAGAAAGCTCTATATGTGGGAAAAAAGGGACGCAAATTTTGTTTGGGTACAATGACGCAGGTCTGCGCAATTGTCAGTTAAAGCGACGCAGTGCCGAATCACAAAAAGTGCTCTGGTCCTAACGTGGGAAATCCTTCTGGTCCTTAAGTGGTTAAAGCAAGTTATACAGCACAGTGCTTGTGCTGTGTCATTTGGCTCCCTGTATTACCTGTAAATATACTTTGTTGAATAGTCGCATGCGCATATAATCGCATAGATATATATTTTGTGGCATGAAATTAAAATTTGTCTAACAGTCGCTTGCACATACAGTCGCATAAATCTATACTCTGGAGAATGTACTTTGTTGAATAGTTGCATGCACATATAATCGCATAGATATAGATTTTGCATAGGTGTGCAACCACACATCCACACACGCATATAGTCGCATAGATATTTACTTTGTCGAATATTAATCTAATTACATGCCAATTCATTGCAGATATCGTACAATCCCATGTCCATGATGGAATCGTAGGTGTCCAATTCCATTAGAAGAACTGAGATAATAATCCTTAGTAGGAAGTTGCAGCCCCACACTGCACAATTAAGATTTATTTTGATTCCGTCTCCTCTCACTTTGTTATTATACATATATACTCCCAAATCTACTCATGGTGTTAGGATTTCATGAAATGTGTTTTCTTTGGTATGACTGAACGGACCTATACTTATGTGATATGGATTTACCTCTGTGTAAAATGATTGATATATAATGTTAACTCATGCATACCCATGCAATCTTAGCAGAAATGAGTAATAGTGATCCATTTACTTTATTTTTATCTAATCGCTTTATAGTCCAGTGTTCATGTCTTTTAGCCTGTACACTCCAAGACGGGACACAGGGTTAACTGTGTGCTTGCCTCTGCTCGGTGAGGATTAGATCCCGCCCCCCAGGCAGCCTATAACAGTCCTCCTTGCTCCTGAGTGGAGCAGGATCTGAGGCAAATGCAGAGTGCATTGAAACGCGTCATCCTATTGGCCTGATACAGCACTGACGTCACTTCCTATCCACGGGACTTCCTGGTTCTGGTACTTCCTGCTTCCAGTGCGTTTCACCACAGCACAGCCTCCATCTGCTCATCGGCATATGCACCCCCCAGCAAGACCACAGCCCTGGAACAAGTGACACGGCCCTGGGCCCGGACTTCTTATGATGTGCTTGTTTTTATTCACACCTCTGATGGCATACTGCACTTAGGTCTGGTGCTCCTGTCTCCCCCCTTAACCTGTAATACCTGTCTGATCCTGCCTGGTTCTGCCTTCCCCCTGTATGCTGACTCCAAAATATTATGGTTGCAGAGCTGAGTCAGTACATGCCTCCGTCATCTGCAACCTTGCTCTGTGTCTCCTGTGTTCTCCCTCTCCCTCCTCTTCCCCCTCCCCTCTCTGAGTGTCTGCTCATGTCAGCCTCACTCCTGCTGCTCTCATACTTAACATGAAAAGCCCCCATCCCCTCTGTATTAGAACAAGATGTTCCCCTGTGTTATATCATAAATATGCTTATCTGTATAGATAACACACCAGCTTCCTGCGATCATGTGACTCCTCAGCTCCGTCTCACCTCTCTCCTAGGCTGACGTCAGCTGCAGTGCTTGCCCCCCCCCGGAATCTCAGCTAGGCAAAAGGAGAGGACAGAGGATGCAACTGATCACAGCAAGAAGGTGTGTTATCAGTACAGATAAGCATATGTATCATATAACACAGACACAGGGGAACTGATTGTTGTAATACAGAGGGGATGAGGGCTTTTTATACAAGTGGGTTAACAACCACTTTAAAGCGGACCTTCAGTCAATTTTTCAACTTTCCATTTATTAAATATTCTGCCCTTGTTGTTTTAACTTTGGATAGTACAACATTTATTTTCTGCCAGTAAATATCTTATACAGCCCACTTCCTCTTTCGTGTGTGGTCATTAGCCTAGGCTAATAACATCATGCACAGCTCTCTCTCACTCCTCTGAGAGTTTTCCAGGAAGGGAGGGGTTATGAGTTATAAGAGGGCCAATGAAAGCTGCAGGGCTGCAGGTGTGACTCTGTGTAAATCCAGGAAGTGAACAGGCAGCAGCTTCAGCTGCCCACAGTTAAAATGGCTGCAGCCAGACTTAGTGGAGGGAGATTTCTGAAGAATATTTGGCAAGTATAGAATCACAGTATATATAAAATAAATGCAACGTGATTGGAGGGAAGCTTCAGAATGGCAAAGATGTTTTTATAACAAATTATGTGAGCAGACTGCAGTTCCTCTTTACGCAAAGTTTGCCTTGTCTTTGGTTCTGAACAGAGTCTAGCTCATGTGCAAAGTAAGCCTATGCTGATATATCAGAGTCACCACCTCTTATAAATGACTCTGAACATTCCTTCATAGTTCTGATGGTAAATGAGGGCGCAGAGCTGCAAATCCAGCTAACTTTCCTGCTTCATGCAGAAGGTGTTTACAGAAATGACATACCCAATTAAAGGGTCTGAGGGGTGTTGAAGTGTTTTATTATTCTCCAGGAGACACATCCTTAATGCACATTTTTCTAAGTACACCTATATTTCTTTATGACATTGTTTTATAATCAGACAACCAGCATATTATAGAACAGAATAAAATTACAATTCATTAGAGACAAAATATGATATGGATATTATGTACATTTTACTTAGGAGGGCTAATGTGCGAAGAACCTTGTGGCATAGATGTGCTTAATATCTAACTGATTGACACCTCTCCATACATTAGGTTAGTCACCTTTTGTGAAGTTATCTCCATTGTCTCAAGTTATGAGACATGTATTGCATTTGGCCCCAGAAGTTCAATTTCAAAGTGATTGTACAGTCTCATTTTTTTTTTAAACAAACATGTTATACTTTCCTGCTCTGTGCAGTTGGTTTTGCACAGAGCAGCCTGCATCCTACTCTTCTCGGGCCCCTCTTCTGCTTTTCTGGCCTCTCCCTCCTATCGAGTGCCCCCACAGCCAGCAACTTTCTATGGGGGCACCCGAGCCGAGTCACAGCTCCATGTGTTCATTCAGACACAGAGCCCCAACCTGGCCCTGACCCTTCTCTCTCCTGATCGGCTACCTGACTTTGATTGACTGCTGCTGGAGCCAATAGTGCCGCTGCTGTGCCTCAACCAATCAGGAGAGTCCTGGATGGCTAAGACACTCCTGGACATCGCTGGAGAGAGATGGGGCTCAAGTAAGTAATTATGGGATGCTGGGGAGGCTGCTACACACAGAAGGCTTTTTTATCTTAATGCATAGAATACATTAGAAGATAAAAATTCTTCTGCTTTTACAACTCCTTTAACCACTTTATAATCGGGCCAATTCTGACACTTCATGTAAAAATCTACTTTCTTTGCTAGAAAAAACTCCCAAACATTATATATTTTATAGAGGCCCTATAGAATAAAATGGTGGGTGTTGTTGTGTATTTGTGCAGAGGTTTTTCAAACGCAATTTTTTTGGTAAAAAAACACTTTAATGAATGTAAAAAAAGAACAAATCACTAAAGTTAGCCCAATTGTTTTATATAACGTGAAAGATGATGTTACGCAGAGTAAATAGATACCTAACATGTCACGCTTTAAAATTGCATCTGCCTGTGGAATGGCAGCAAACTACAGTGCGTAAAATTCTTCATAGGGATGCTTTAAACGCCTTTACAGGTTACCAGCTTAGAGTTGCACAGGAGGTCTGGTGCTTGATTCATTGCTCTTGCTCTGATATTCGCAACAATACCTCACATGCATGGTAGATCACCGTTTACATATGTGTGCCGGAGTAATGTATGCATTCACATTTGCATTTCATTATTTTTATAATTTTTTTATACACATTTTTTTTTTAGGATTAACTTTATTGTTATCACAAGGGATGAACAACATCCCTTGTGACAGAATGAGCCATGACAGGTCCTTTTTATGGAGAGATTTGGGGTCTATTAGACCCCATATCTCTCCTCTAGCCTGCCATGCAGCTGATCAGACACAGATCGGTCTAATCGGCTGCTTCCCTGGCCACTGGCGGCCAAGTAAACAAAGAGGTGGAACCGGAAGTGACAAACTACTCATTGAGAGAGAGAGAGGAATGCAATTGCCTCTGGTAGCATCACTCCTGGGCTCAGCAGTGGGACAGTAGAGCCTGGGAAAGGGTGGCGGCAGCTGCAGGAGGGGGTGGGACCCCCTTCTGCCAACCGCAGAAGTGGTTGAGTGGCTAATTAGCCACTCGGATCACTCCTGCCTTACTGGGAATTGCCAGATGAAAAGACCCATACTAGAATGATGCCTTACTACTACTGAAACCTGAGGACGTCCATGGACGTCCTACAGGCGGCAAGTAGTTAAATCAAAACAAAACAGACTCATGGATGCATATTCCTGAGTTATTCTGCAGATGGTTTACAACATGGCCATTTTATGACGGGGTCGAATTAGAAGTCTTTTGAAGACCTGCTAATAGAGAAATTATAATACCTCTGCATTCCATCTGACTTTCACTGTTTTTTGCCTTGGGGGTCTAATGAAATGTGTCAGTTTTCTCTGGATGCCCACCCTGATATGAGATTTTAATCTGACCATTTTTGTCACTAACTTGAACATTTTGGGTAAGGTTACACTGTATTCAGTACGACCTCCCTATTCTCGTTAGGCTGCCTTATTGTCAAAGTGTAATTATAGTAGACTGTTATGGTTTTTAACAGCTTCTGCTGTATTTAATGTTCTAACATTGTGAGGGTAATAGAAACAAATGGAGGCCTAAATGCAGATACACAGCATTTTGTAAACCACAAATAGTGGTAATTTATTATTTTGTGCATTTGTGTACAGGTGATCATAAAAGCATTAACTAGTGAAGATACATATGAAGGAAAAGACAGTGGGATCAAATGAAACAACCCTTAGGAAATATTTGTAAATCCACTCTTTCAACCCCCACCCTTTCTATCAAAAAATGAAATTCTGTCCACACCACTGCCCATAATTTAAATTTAAGCTACTCGTGTTTGGTCTTCAAAATCAAGAAACTTTTGGTGATCTAAGTCATATAGCAATTAGCGATGATTTGGATACTTGTCCCTTTTTCTTAAGAGTTGAAAATAAGGACATTTTTATAAATGACTTGGCAAACAGTTCAGTGTAGAGTGTGTAATTTGAAGCAAAGTTCAATACATTGATCCAGTTTACTGCTTACTATATACATCAGGTCTACTACAACTAATTTAAGGTTTTCACAGATCACTAATTACTGTACTGGCACACATATCACTTGAATAACATCTAGATGTTAAACATCTAATTCCTCAAGTTACTAATAAAGTGATCACATGCATAGATTTCAAAAGATGATATTCATGAAAACAAAAATGTGTGACCAAATATGCAATATATGCTGTCAGTTTCTCTAGTTGTTTGTTTAAATTGTAAAGGGTTTGATGGTACTTTACATGTACCTCCCGGGGTATAATGAATGAATACAGATTCGATATATAAAAACACAACATTTTTATTAGAAAAATCAAAAATATATATAAAACATTTGTTAAAAACACATCCACAGGTCAGCCATCCAAAGTGATTGCTTTCCTGGCATTAGAATCCGTTTGTTTGGGCCAACGCGTTTCATGGACAGACTGACTTCGTCAGGGCCTCTGATTTTTATTTACAGGCAGTCCCCTAGTTATGAACATCCGACTTATGAACGACTCCTACTTACAAACGGAGGGAGACAACAGGAAGTGAGAGGGAATCTCCCCCTAGGAAGGGAAATTCACTCCTGTAAGAGTTATTATGGGAAAAAGGTGTCTCCACTGATGCTTTATCCCCAAGGTTTGTTTCCACAACAACCCAAAATTTTCAAAATCCAATTATCATTGGGACAGGAAGTGAGGTGAAATCTTCTGAACAGAAACATAGACAGCAAAACAAACATTACAGGGGTGTTAACCCTTCCCTATGCTATCCAAAAAGCTTAAAAATATTTGTTTTGGGTGAAGCTACACTTAAAAAATGTACCTGTTCTGACTTACAAACAAATTTGACTTATGAACAAAGCTACAGTCCCTATCTTATTTGTAACCCGGTGACCGCCTGCATTTATTAAAACATACTGTAACAATATACATAGATACATATAAATTGACAAGTATTAAATGACATATCATATCTTTGTCATTAATTAAACACAAAAAGAATGTGAAGAAGAATGGATGAAATCCATATTCTCTTATTAGATATTAGCATTTGTCTAATGCCTTCACCCTCAAATAGACATTTGGACACACTTCATGTCGCCAGCAAATGTATTAATTTCATCATTTAGATTGACAAATACAATTTTGATTCAATTCTGGGCTGTTCCCCAGAGGCCTGGCAGGCTCCCTATCCTGGTCCTATCTTTTATACATCTCCGCTTGTTGGCTACTTGACGCATGTTCCTCCCTTTTCCACGCATTCTCTGGCAGGTGACTATGTCCTATCTTTTATACATCTCCGCTTGTTGGCGACTCGACGTGTGTCCAAATGTCTATTTGAGGGTAAGTGCATTAGACAAATGCTAATATCTAATTTAAAAATATGGACTCCATTCTTCTTGACAACTCATGGTGGATATAATATATAGTTACATGTTGTTATTATTTTTGGCTCTAAATAAGACAAAGACATGATATGCGATTCAATACTTGCACTGTAACCTGCAGTAAATTGTGCATTCAATCACAATTGCGCTTTTGGATGAAGTGTGGGAGGGTTACAAGTCCTGTCAGTTTATTTTTGCTATCTGTGTCCCACTGGGAAGATTTCCCTTCACTTCCTGTCCCAAAGTCCAAATGGGAATTTAGAGGAAATCCCTCCAAACTGAAGGAAACCTTAATTTTCACCAGGGGCACTAGTTCTGGTCACCAGAACTAGTGCCCCAATTGGAAGATTTCTGATCTGTTACTTTTCTGGGGAAAATCCAAAATTTGGGATTTTCTTTTACAATCACTAATAATAGTAAACAGGACAAATAGAGAGGGTGAGGCAGCAATAAAAACCTAATAGGTGTTCTAATCCATATCCACTTTGTCCAAAATTAAAAAAAAAAAAAAAAAACTGTCATCATTTTAAAATTAAATCTAAAAGCCTTACTTAAAGATACTACCTACTAAAACTGGAGAGTGCAAAATCTGGTGCAGCTCTGCATGGTAGCCAATCAGCTTCAGAGGCCCGGTTCACACTGGTGCGACATATGCTCTGACTTTGGGAGTACATGTCACATGACATGTACAAGTCAGTGGTTCCAGGTGAGAGTCATCTTAACTGGTTTGACACAAGGAGGTCCGACTTTGAAAAAGGTTCCTGCACTACTTTGACCTGACTTTGGTCCGTTTTTAGCCCATTCAATATCACTGAAGTCAGATCAAGTGGGATCCTCATCCTAACCATCCTATTTGTGACATCTAACATGGTGATTACAGCAGCAGGAAAATTAATTTATGTCACACTAGGATTTTTTTGATTGGTCAAAGGACAAGTCGGACTATCTCAAAGTTGGAGCAAAATCTTATCCTGTTCATTCAAGACGGATGAAAGTAGGACCGTTGTAGGACCAATGTTGCAGGGCAAAGTCAGATTGACAGTCATACAACAGTCATGTCGTACCGGTGTCAACCCGGTGTAACTTCACTTTGTTCAATTAAGCTTTGATAAAACCACCTGTCTATTGTGCACTAATTTGTGCTTTTACCAATCATGTCTATAAGCATTTTTACATCTGTTTCAAATACATTTATTGGATTCCCCTGGAGTGATTTTGGATGTAAGAATACAGTAGGGTTAGCCATTGTACACACACGGGATGACTAATGTGAGTGCCTAAATTGGTCTACTGGACTAGAAAGATGAGCTTGTTTAGCAATGTCACTTCTAATACATTACAGCGGTAAAGAACAGCTATGCAGCCCATTTCCCACAGATATCTTCAAAGCTCCATAGTCTGCCATTTGAACCATTGTTTAATTACCTTTGGCACAAGCTTGAACAGCTGCCAAAAGGAGAGCATATTAATTGCCTATTTCTATATTAACCTCAAATGCATGCCTTTGATGTATAATTTCTAAGGAACTTGTCCATCGAGAAAACAAAATAATTATGAATTGCTTAGATATTCACATTTTATTTCAGTCTGCTTCAAATCTCTAAATTGTGCATTCAAATCCAGTGGGATTTCTTTTCTTTTATATTGCTGTCTCTCCAACTACATTACTAGTGCATTGAATCTTATGTGTGACATTGAGGTGTAGACTCTTAACGTTTCTGCATGCTGTGCTCACCAAATATTGCATAGACATACAGTATATCACTATCCAGTATGGTGACTATTTATTAAAACAAAGAGGAATGTATACAGGCGGTCCCCTAGTTACAAACATCCAACTTACGAATGACTCCTACTTACAAACAGAGGGAGACAACAGTAAGTGAGAGGAAATCTCCCCCTAGGAAGGGAAATTCACTCCTGTAAGAGTTATTATGGAAAAAAGGTGTTTCCACTTAAGCTTTATCACCAATCCTCGTTTCCACAATGGCCCAAAATTTTTTTGATAATCCAATTGTCATTGGGACAGAAAGTGAAATGACGTTTTCTGAACAGAGGCACAGACAGCAAAATAAACCTTAACCCTTCCCTATGCTATCCAAAAAATGTAAAAATATTTTTTTTGACTGGAGCTACACTTTAAAAATGTACCTGCTCCGACTTACATACAAATTAAACTTAAGGACAAACCTACAGAACCTATCTTGTTTATAAGCCGGGGACCGCCTATATAGTGCAGTTAGGCATAGGAGACAATCAGATGCACGTTTCACAGAGTACAGTAAAAATTAAAAATTGCATTGGATTTGCATTACATTTCTCTTTTCCCTACTCTTTAGTGCTCTGAATGTAACCATTGGATTTTTGAGATGTATATATACACTGAGCAAAATTATAAATGCAAAACTTTTGTGTTTGCCCCTATTTATCATGAGCTGAACTCAAAGATCTACAATTTTTTCTATGTACACAAAAGGCCTATGTCTCTCAAATATTGTTCACAAATCTGTCTAAACCCAGGTTCACACTGACACAATTTGGCATGCGATTTGACATGTCAAATCGCATGCCAAATAGCCGGCAATGGCACCGTTCTAATCGGTGCGACGTCGCACTTGCGGCATTGCACCAGTTTCAAAATGTAGTTCTTGTACTTCTTTTTGCGATTTACAGGTGCAATTTCCATAGGCATCTGTGCAGAAACCCACAAAGTTGCCTGTGAAATAGCCACTAAAATCGGGACTGACATGCGGGAATGAAATGGTGCGAGTTTAGCTGAACTTGCACCATTTCATCCCCGCACTCAGTGTGAACCTGCGCTAAATCTGTGTTAGTGAGCACTTCTCCCTCCACCTCACAGGTGTGGCATATCAAGATGCTGAGTAGACAGCATGATTATTGCACAGGTGTGCCTTAGGCTGGCCACAATAAAATGCCACTCTAAAATGTGCAGTTTTATCACACAGCACAATGCCACAGATGTCGCAAGTTTTGAGGGAGAGTGCTGATTGCAGAAATGTCCACCAGAGCTGTTGCCCTTTAATTGAATGTTCATTTCTCTACCATAAGCCTTCTCCAAAGGCGTTTCAGAGAATTTGGCAATTTTACAATTTTGCTCAGTGTACACGTATACACAACAAATGTTATTGCGAAGACCTATTAAGATTTAGATATGCACCACCCACCCTATATTAAAAAAATGGATGTAGGCACAACATTGTTTTGGTGTGATGTGAGTTTCTGATGAAGGAAAACTGCCAGACAGGATGCTCTATATACTGTATATAGAAACAATGATGAGCATCAGAGGAATCAAACGAAGAGGGGTTGCACACTGTTTCTCTGCACGGGGACATCCTGCAGATTTGTATGAAAAAGATGTAACCCCTACAGAGCTTGGCCTGATTTATTATTAGATGTCAACTATGTTAGGACATATAGGCACTAATCTGAGAAAATTTAGCAATATTGCCCTAAATATTGCAAACATAGTTTGGCACAGGCATTTTTTGGTGCATATTAAGGGATATACAGTATCTCACAAAAGTCTCAGTATACCCCTCACATTTTTGTAATTATTTTGTTCTATCTTTTCATGTGACAACACTGAAAGAATTACACTTTGCTATAATGTAAAGTAGTGAGTGTACAGCTTGTATAACAGTGTAAATGTGCTGTTCCCTCAAAATAACTCAACACACAGCCATTAATGTCTAATCCGCTGGCAACAAAAGTGAGTACACCCCTAAGTGAAAATGTACAAATTGAGCCCAATTAGCCATTTTCCCTCCCCGGTGTCATGTAACTCATTAGTGCTTCAAGGTCTCAGGTGTGAATGGGGAGCAGGAGTGTTAAATTTGGTGTTATCACTCTCACTCTCTCATACTGGTCAGTGGAAGTTCAACATGGCACCTCATGGCAAAGAACTCTCTGAGGATCTGAAAAAAGAATTGTTGCTCTAAATAAAGATGGCCTAGGTTATAAGAAGATTGCCAAGACCCTGAAACTGAACTTCAGCACAATGGCCAAGACCATACAGAGGTTTAACAGGACAGGTTCCACTTAGAACAGGCCTTGCCATGGCTGACCAAAGAAGTTGAGTGCACATGCTCAACATCATAACCAGAGGTTGTCTTTGGGAAATAGACATATGAGTGCTGCCAGCATTGCTGCAGAGGTTGAAGGGGTGGGGGGGGGGGTCAGCCTGTAAGTGCTCAGACCATACGCCACACACTGTATCAAATTGGTCTGCATGGCTGTCGTCCCGAGACTTACCTCCCCTAGCACGAGAAGAAGTCATACAGTGTCATGTACAACCGTAAGTACCGAGGGAATTACTTGACATCGAGGGGTCACGGCCGTCGTGAGTACGTCAGGGTCTGGTACTGTGAGGGTGGAGGTACGAACTGACATCCGTTCTGTGTGAACAGACACATGAGGAGTGGACCAACGGCGGTGTGTGGGAACTGTGGTAGACTTGGTTTATTCAAATAGAACCAGAGTAGTCTGGTGTCCTATACCAAGGTCATTAGGTACTGGAATCAAACGAACAGAAGTCGTTTGATAAACATCCTAAAGAACGCGTAGTAGAAATCTTCTCCGAAGGAAGACCCTGCTGTCGGTACGTCTGGTTAAACTATGTCACACACCGCATACCAGACTCGTGAATGTCCGA
>BLSH010001138.1:255349-305794 GCA_018402905.1 Glandirana rugosa | reverse complement strand
CAATCTGATCGTTGTGTACGAACGTACGATCGTTTCGTTAGACAGAGTTTAATCTGCAATCTCCAACTCTAAGCAGCAGTATTTGAAATCTCAAATTCCCCCAACAATCTGATCGTTGAGCACGATCGTAGCGATCGTTGTTTTAAGCAGAGCTTGATCTGCAACTCAAAGCAGCGGTATGTGAAATCTCTAATTTCTGCTATCTGTCCTCAGAGCAACAGCACAGACAGCAGTAGTAAAGTAATCTATCTCAGGATGCAGGATCAGGTCTTAAAATGTCTCAAATCTGTCCCTCACGCAGTCAGCTACCTCTCCCTACACTAACCCAAGGAGCATGTGACTGCAGCACTGTGACTCCAGCTTATAAAGAGGCTGGGTCACATGATGCACTGGCCAATCACAGCCATGCCATTAGTAGGCATGGCTGTGATGGCTTCTAAGGGCAAACCAGTGAAACGCTTGTTGATTGGCTGCCCTGCAGCTTCTCAACACGTGGAGTAAAATAGCAGAACCCCGGACCGAACCCGAATTATTTTTGAAATGTCCGGGTCCGGGTCCGATCCCCGGACACCCGAAAGTTCGGTACGGACCCGAACGTTACAGTCCGGGTTCGCTCAACACTATTTGCCATCTGTGTCTCATTTTGGAAATTTCTGAGATTTCCCTTCACTTCCTGTCCCATGGCTAAATGGGAAGTGAGACGAAATACCGTATATACTCGGGTATAAGCCAAGTTTTTCAGCACATTTTTTGTGCTGAAAAAGACCCCCCTCGGCTTATACCCGAGTCAGTGTCTGTGGGTGATCAGTAGTTTCACATTAAACAGAGCCGTGCTGCTTCTAAGAGCCGTTCTGTGCTTGTAAGTGTGACTAATCACATTGGAATGTAGAGAATGCTGAGAGAGGTGTCAGATTTTCAGCTTGATGTCGGAAGGTGGGCGGGACAAGCTGATGTTAGCTGTTCAGTCCCGCCCACCTCCTGATCTCAGTGAAGAGCTGCAGCTCTCTCTCAGCAGTCTCTGCATTCCAATGTGTTTAGTCACAGTTACAAGCACAGAACGGCTCTTAGAAGCAGCACAGATCTGTTTAATGTGAAACTACCTTACTCATCCCTTATGTGTTCAGGCTACAGTCTCTGTGTCCTGGCTAAAATCCCTGTGTCCTGGCTAATATCCCTGTGTCCTGGCTAATATCCCTGTGTTCTGGCTAAAGTCTCTGTGTCCTGGCTAAAATCCCTGTGTCCTGGCTAATATCCCTGTGTTCTGGCTACAGTCTCTGTGTCCTGGCTAATATCCCTATGTCCTGGCTAATATCCCTATGTCCTGGCTAAAATCCCTGTGTCCTGGCTAAAATCCCTGTGTCTTGGCTAATATCCCTGTGTCCTGGCTAAAATCCCTGTGTCCTGGCAAAAATCCCTGTGTCCTGGCTAATATCCCTGTGTCCTGGCTAAAATCCCTGTGTCCTGGCTAAAATCCCTGTGTCCTGTCTAATATCCCTGTGTCCTGGCTAATATCCCTGTGTTCTGGCTACAGTCTCTGTGTCCTGGCTAAAATCCCTATGTCCTGGCTAATATCCCTGTGTCCTGGCTAAAATCCCTGTGTCCTGGCTAAAATCCCTGTGTCTTGGCTAATATCCCTGTGTCCTGGCTAAAATCCCTGTGTCCTGGCTAAAATCCCTGTGTCCTGGCTAATATCCCTGTGTCCTGGCTAAAATCCCTGTGTCCTGGCTCCCTGTGTTCTGGCCGCTGCATTTCCCACCCTAGGCTTATACGCGGGTCAATACGTTTTCCCATATTTTTTGTGCAAAAGTAGGGGGTCGGCTTATATACGGGTCGACTTATACACGAGTATATATACGGTACTTTTAAATTAAGATAATTCCCTAGGGACCCCCAGGCCACCAGAACTAGTGTTTCCATTGGTAGATTTCACATATACTACTTTTCTGGGGACAGCCCAAAATTTGGGAGTTCTAATCTCTCTCTATTCCATTCAAAACGTATAAAAAAAGTTTTGTCTTTAGATATACTTTAACCGCTTGCCGACCGCTGGTCGGCAATTGACGGCGACAAAGTGGCTCGTTCCCGTAAAAAACGCCGTCCTACGACGGCGGCTGCGGGATCGAGCTTAGTGAGCGCGTCGCCCCGGTCCTCCAGGGGCATAGAATTGATTGGGGGCTATCATGCCGTCACCCGACTTCCTGCCCAACAGGGGACTGGATCAGATTGTCTCTACTGCTATCGACGAATCTGGTAAGCGGCACAGACGACCACGACGCGGCGGGGGCACCTCTCCCACCCCCGATAAAAGTGATCTTGCTGCGAATGCGCCGTGTAGACCTCATTTATCTTAAAGCGGACCGCCTGCAATTGAAGAAAATACTGGGGTTATGGCAGCTATCTGCCATATCTGCCAAGATCTGAAATCTTTTTTATTCAGTGCATGACTCTCAAACTTTTTTTTACAGCCAAATCCAATAATATAGGGGTAGATATACTACAATTGGTGCACCAAAATCAGGTTTAACTAATCAGCTTCTAACTTCAGAATGTCCAATTGAGCATTGCCAAAAAAAACTAGTTGCTGATTAGTTACTATGCACAGCTGCACCAGATTCTGTATGTACCGGTTTTGGTAAATCTCCCCCATAGTGTAAGCAATGTTCATATCCATCTGCGGAGAATACTGGACAGTTTACTATTATAGTAAATGAAGAACATAACTAGAAGATATTTTGTTTCCTGAAGTACGGTATATATAATCAGTTTCTATGATTTTGTTTTTCCAAAAACAGTTTTCACAACTTTGGCACTGGAACATTTTTTTTCATTTTTTGCACATGTGAAAATCAGCATTTTTCACTACAAAATTAAAAGACAGTTGTTACAATTTTTTATGTCAAACGAAATTTGCGCATCTGTTCATTAAAGCATATTTTCAGGTAAAAAATATCATGAAATTAACGTTAGTGTAAACACACAATATAATACCCAAATTTATGGTAAAATATAAAGGATAGGTTTGTATCGAGTAAATAGATGCCAAATGTGTCAAATCTTACAACCGTGTGCCTGTGATATAGCAAAAAACTTTGGTACCCAAAAATCTCCATAGGAGATGCTTCAAATGCCTTTACAGCTCATCGTTTTAATTGTTAACAGCTAACTGTGAGCTCTGGTGCTAGAATTATTGCTTTAACTCTGCTGTTCGTGGCTATACCTCACATGTGTGGTGCGATCATGGTTTACATACACGTGCACTTCCTATGCACGCATTTGGAAGTGTGTGCAGTGCAACTGGGGTTTAAATTTAATTGTTTTTGTTGTTTTTAATACATGTTAATAGAATTTTATTTTTTAAACTTTTTTCATGTATTTTTCTTATTAGCTTTATTTCATAAGAAGTTAACAAACCCTCATATGATAGCATTGAGCAGGTGACAGGTACTCTCCATGGAGACATTGGGGCTCTTATAGACCCCAATATCTCCCCTGCCCTTCAGACATGTAACCAAACAGTGATCTGCTTGAATACATTCATTCCTCAAGTAGGGAAAGAAAGCTCTGAAACTGGAAGTGACAAAATCTTTTTTGCTTTCAGTTTTATTCCAGGCAGAGAAGATCGAAGAACAGCTGTTCTTTGGTTTCCTCCAACTCTCATGTTGAAGCCCTCCAATGTGGTCCCGAGCTTCTAGTAAGAGGGGCACCACTCACTTTCACTTTACAGCCTGGAGCTGGCTGAGGAAAATGGCCACAAGCTGATAGCTGCTATTGCAGCCATCGGATGGTTCTTAACCCTTCACTCTAAAGTGGTTAATCTTTTTTGTTGTCCATTTTTATTTTCTGTGCTGCTAACCTCGACCAGACTCTTTCAGCCACCTCCTGTCTACATAAACGTATTCTAGATTTGGCTATGCAACACTGTTCTTGACCAGCCCCTGATATTACCAAGCAGCCTCAAATAATATTCAGTGTATGCAATGCTACAGAAAGTAATCAAAGACTGCAGACACTCTTTGGAGTTGTGTGATGCCTATGCAAATCAGATGTTATTGCCTGCAACAGATTCATGTACCTGTCTGAAACATGTACATTCATTTATCACATGGAGGCATGGAGGTAAGTGGTAATGAGGTCCATTCGTCCTCAGTGCTCCAAGGCCACACAGCATCATTGGTTGCTAGGAAGCTGTCAGCTACACAGGGTTACTGATTGCTGGGATGCTGTTTGCTGTGTAGTACACAGCATCCTAGCAATCTGCAATGCAGTGTAGCCAACAGCATCCTAGCAACTAGTGATGATGTTTAGCTGACTCTCATAGCAACCAGTGGCAAATGGGTGGGGTGAGGAGGGGAAGGTGCACACTGAGTCCCCACTCTAAGCACTGTCCTGTCTCTGTATGCCGACATTGAGTTGGTTGTAATTACCTCCAGTTTCCTTATCTATGAGGTGGCCGTAATTCTTTTTAGAATTCTTAATAAAACAGTTACAACTTTCATGAATTCGTGCAGGGCTCTTTAAAGGGATCATACCACCGTAAATGTGTCACAAATGCTTTAGTGAATCATGCCTAATATGTTGCCTTCAAAGGAAATTAACTCCTGGTTATCTTTGCAGAGATGCCATCAGAAGCCCATATTTCTCAATAAGCAAGTAAATATGATTGGTAGACACTCTGCAATGGGCTCTCTTTAAAATCTCTTGGGCTTCCATGTTTATATGCTACACTGATGATTTGCAGAAAAATGAACCTATAAAATGAATAAAACATTGGAAATGGACATGACGTTGCCCATGAAAACAATTTCAGAGCAGCAAAATGCTATTTATTGCTTATCCCCAGAAGTCTCTGAATGTGGTGGATATCAGTTATTTGTAGCAGCAAAAGATAATGTTCAACACTTGTAACCTCAAATGAAAAACAGCATTGCTGCAATATAGTTTCACCCAGATGAGCGCAGAAATGCACACAGAACAACAGGAGGGTATAATTGCACTGAGTATAGTACAGTACAGCATGAAATTAGTTTTACCGCATTACTCTTCTTTATAAGAGATATCATGCAGAGTATTTGGTTAACATTACTATTACTTTTTCTGGGGGGAAAAAACATGCTTACAAAGGAGGGAAAAATGCCTGCTTACCAGCAGTACTGGACTTTAAAAAAGACCAGTAGTGCTTTTGGCTGAATACCTTACCAGGGCCTTTAGAAGATGTTTCTACCAAATTCCTTAGGGCCACAGTGAAGGTCATCCCAAACTTTTGAAGACGCAGTTTTTTTGTTTTCTGTAATTTTGAAAGTGTCAATGATGGAAATAAAATCTAACTTTTGTTGACATATTATAAGAATGTCCAATCTGTAATTTGATGCCTTTTGGAGATTTTTCCATCTTTCCTTGGCTTCTTTATGCACATTAATACAAATTTTTACCTGGGGTGCCCAAACTTTCGATCCCCACTGTAAAAATGCACTGATTACTGTGTAAATGCCATTGGCAGTGAAGGGGTTAACCTGAAGGGGGCGCTCTAAGGGTTAACAGTGTTCCCTGGGTGTGTCCTAACTGTATTAGTGCTTAGCTGGCAGGGGGAGGGGAGTGATCACAGCTTCCATATACAGGAAGCCTGTGATCACAGCCCTTCCCCCTCTATGAGAACGGAGATCCACGTTTACATACACGGACCTCCGTTCTCTCACTGAGGGGGGGGGGGCATCGCAGATAGCCGGCGGTGATCGAGTCTGCCCTACCCGCTCCCTGACCCCCGGACACAGTGAGCGTGCGAGCACGCTCACAATACTAGTTATCGCAGCCCCCGTCATGCTACAGCGTTTCGTGATAACGAGCCACCTTGCCACTGTCAGGCTGCGGCCGGCGGTCGGCAAGTGGTTAAAAGAGCAGAATTGCACTTACAGTTTATGCAGACAAAACACACTAAAAAGATCTCAACGGCCAGCATAAAATCAGGCACCCACACTTCGGGGACTCGGGGTATGCGATGACGTCAGCACGTTGTTCGCCCTATGTGTTTCATCGCAGAATGATGTCGTCCTGGGGCCCCATTAGAGTTTCTTCAGAACACAACTCAATTTTTTTTTCATTCTGGGACAGTCCTCATTAAGTGAACATTCACAAGATATACCCACTCACCCAAAACTAAAAATGTATCTCCTGCTTCTGACCCTACCATAGCAGTTGCCTATAAGAATTAAATGAGAGCTCAGTGGGTATAACTAACCAGAACAATTGGCATAAAATCAACCACAATAAACATGGTTAGACCAATTTTGGATCTCTAGTTGACAGAATCAGTTGCAAGAATTCTGTTGATATATGAACAACCAGTGTGTGTCTCAATATTTCAGCTACAAGAAGTCATCCAAATTCAATGTTAAGAAGATTTTTCTGGTTTACATTAATTAAAAAAGAAATTTAGGCAACACTACTGCTGCTTTTCTCCTCCATTCAGTGTACATTTATTGTATATGGGGATATATATATATATATATGTTTATATATATATACAGTATCTCACAAAAGTGAGTACACCCCTTACATTTTTGTAAATATTTTATTATGTCTTTTCATGTGACAGCACTGAATAAATTACACTTTGCTGCAATGTAATGTAGTGAGTGTTCAGCTTGCATAACGGTGTAAATTTATTGTCCCCTCAAAAGAAATATTTAAATACTTGACTGGTGTATTGTCATTTATGTTACTTTGGATGTGGAAGTGTATATACTGTATATATTTTTTACATCCGATGTAATGAACACAAGGAAATTCTTAAATGTATATATGTACACACCTTATGTGTTAGTATGCACATTGTTGCCATATATCTTTGTTTATTCATAGAACAACTATTCTGCGCATTAATATCAACCCCCTGAAGAAGGAATCTGTATTTCGAAACGCATCGGGGTTTCCTTAATGTAGCAGTTTTGCTTTAATTGTAAGTAAGCAATCACCATCATGTCAGCTGTCTGTATTTATGTTATGCACATATGATTTTTATTCCTTCACCAGTCTTTGGTCCATGTATGTCAGCTTTTAAAATATTTCACTAATAAAATTGGTACTTTTTTATATTTTTGTTATACTTTTCTCATATATTTTGGGCTGACGTAATCCCACATTTGGGGACTCTCTCAGCACATATATGTAGGGTAATCAAGTGATGCCATTTATTCATATAATGGCTTACATGGATGACCAAGTTCTCCTAACTCATCTGGTCACATCATGTGGTAACCAAGTTCTAAAAAATTATTTTTCGTGTATAAAAAATGGAACAAACAAAATGTAGCCACTCTGCAAAGCAACCAGCCAGATTCTAATTTAAATTTTTCAGTTAAAGAGAGGATCATGTTTATTAAAATGTATGTAGGAAATCTCATGTTTTTAATGTTGCCTATAGCAGCCAGATAGACTCTTCCCCTAATTAGCACACATGACACTGGGAGACTTGGATAATGACAGGCATAATCTGACTAGTCATGCTTAGCAACAGATTATGACAGTTATTCAGTTAGAGACTTTGATATTAATATAAAGGTTAGCAGCCACAGAAAACCAAAGGAACATTACCTTGCACAAATTATATTAGCCAGATTGAAAATGTTTAGATAATAAACTATTATTCTCTATGCTACAGTGGAAAATAAGCTTGGTGCCTTCCTTGCCTTACATATGGTTAGCTATACAAACTTAAGGTCCATTCACACCATTTGAGCTAGGATTCACTAAGCAGCATTGACCAGAGCACCCCTATTGCAAAGATAAGGAAACTTGCCTTGTTTCCTATGATGTCAATTCACATCCCTGTGTTGTGCACTGAAACAAGTACTGTATGAAATACTTTTTTCAGCACTGCGGGTTGCAGTGGAAATCACTACATCCCAACACTGGTGTGTGAATAGAACTTAATGTCTAAGTATAGTTTTTTTCTTATATCAGCAAAAGAGATGGAAGTGTCCCTTGTGCTAGTTGAAATCTCCCATCCTCTGCACTCCCTCCATACCCTTGCAGTGGTAATATTCTGGTGCCTCAGTGGTTAATACAGCCGCTGTACCTGTTATAGGCAATTAGTGAAGAATGCCAGCTATGCTTGCCTTTCCTCATCCTCTATTCAAAGAAGCTGTACTATAGCTTCCATCAATGAAAAGCATTCTTTGGATGGAGGGTGGGTGGATAAATAAAAAGGTCAGTTTCCTCCATTCATAGAGCCCTTTTTATCAATGGAAGCTTTAGTATAGCTTCTCCACATAGTGAGGCAAAACATGTGAGCAAAGTCGTCATTGTTGATGACAGGTCCAGTGGCTGCACTACCCCTGAAACACCAGAAGATGGAGGTATGGGGGGGGGGTGCACAGAAGATTTCAACTTAGACTGCAGCCACCATCCCTTGTGCTAATTAAAAAAAAACAAATTTAGACTTTAATGACTTTAAGTTGTAAAGGCTCAAGGTTTTTAAAAAACCTTCAGTGTGCAGCAGCCGCCCAGCCCCCCCCCCCCAGTACTTACCTGAGCCCCATCTTTATCCAGTGATGTGCACAAGAGCAGTGGCTCTCCCGGGTCTCTTCCTCCTCATTGACTGGAGACAGCAGCAGGAGCCAGTGAGCCAATTAGGAGAGAGAGGAGACAGCAGGGGTGGGGCTCAGCCATGCTCCGTGTGTGAATGGATGCACAAAGCAATGGCTCAGGAGTGAGCCTACACGGGTGCCCCCATAGCAAGCTGCTATTGTGGCACTTGGCAGGAGGGAGAGGCCAGGAGCGCCAGCGGGGAACCCGAGAGGAGAAGGACCATGGCTACTCTATGCAAAACCATTGCACAGAGCAGGTAAGTATGACGTATTTGTTATTAAAAAAAAAAATAATTCTTATTATATTATTATATATTATAAATATCACTTTTAAATAATGTCATCATAGGAACAATTCAAATAATGGACACACCTGGATAGGGTTCCTTTTTTTTTTTTAATGACAATTATTTATAGTCAGAAGATATTTTAAAATTAAAGTCACATGGATACATTTTGTGAATTAAAGTGACTCAGTCGGAGGGATGCCAATGCTAGCTAGATGCCTGGCTTTATCTGACATTTCAGTCACAGTCCTGGAAGATGTATGTTGTAAATGAGTGTTTGGAAGGTGTCAGAATTACTCATCACTATACTTGTTCTATGTTAGCTTTTCAGACTGCATTAAAGTCTAAGTATCTAAGAATCAGAATGACAGTTAGGGGACTGCCAGAATCTATCAATCTATCATGACAATGTCCCTTTAAGCAATGTGCATATTTTTTTTCCTGGCTTGTAGGCTTGAACACTTTTCATTATGGAGTTAACATTTAGTAATTGTCCTGTGCACCCACCATGCACAGGCAGATTCCACTGTGTGCAATCATATACAGTACATACAGTAGATGCATTGAATATTACATAATTCAGTACACTAACTTCGCTTATACAGCTATGAAAATTATATAACAAACACATTGGTATTTGTGTATGGTCTTTAAATTAAGTTGTGTGCTGTGGCCTCAGTGCATCTCCCAACATTATGAATATATGTATGTGTTCAGTTTAACAGTATTAAAACAATTAATCTATGAAATATAGAGCATTATGACAAAAAACATCAATCAACTATAAATTTACTTATACAGATACAACAAGTTACATTTTTCAAGGCATGCTGCATGCCAGCACCTTGTTAATACACACTGATAAAACAAAAAGAGACTTCAAATAAATACTTCATAGTATGAAATAAAATATGAATGCAATTGAATTAACAATGCTGCAGTTACATTGTATCTACATAAATAAATTATTGAAAAAAGAACAGCTGTAAGCTTTCTTACAGTGAAAGTCCATAATAGAAACATCAACGTTATAGCCACATGTTAAAATCTTCAACCAACGAAACAGTGAAGGTTACCGGCCCAGAAACATAAAGGTAAGTGCACCACAACGTGTTACCACATTATTATGTGGTGTTATTCATTTTGCATTTAGGATGATCAGTGTTATTCATTGTTTATCCAATTTCTGATTTTTTTCAGTCTACATGTCAATTTGTACTAAGTTTTTCTGTGACTGAGCAGACTAGGGAAAGTAGGCATTACCTTTATTTTCTCAAATATAAATTTGACTAAATAAGCCTCCTGTACTGTTAAACATTTTTGAAACACCCAAAATCTCACATTTTAAAAGTTTCTAATTGCCATGGAATGTTGATGAATTTACAGTATGAACCAGCTACTGCAGCTACTGTGAGATAGTAGGTGAAATAACTGTGCTACAAACTTGTAATAGGTATCAAACCTTCTACATTCAACTTTTGATAGATCTAAACAGTTCTTCCTGTCTCACCTACCTCATTATTAGTCATACAAAACCTTCTTGTGCTGCCAACATGGAAACAGGATGGAGATGCACAGCACTAGAGAATGCCTTAACCAGTTGCCGACCGCCCCGGTGGCTTGACGGTGGCAACTTGGCTCGTTATCACGAAACGCTGTCACCTGAGAACGAGTATTCTGAACGTGCGCTGCCGGAGGCGCACTTGCACGCTCACTGTGTTCTGGGAGGGAGCCACTCCCTGGCCCCCAGAACACAGTGATCACCCGCGATCACCCCCCCCCCGGAGTGAGAGAATGGGGGTCTGTGTATGTAAACATGGATCTCCATTCTGACAGAGGAGGAAGGGATGTGATCACAGGCTCCCTGTATATGGAAGCCGTGATCACTCCCCTCCCCCAGCCAGCCCAGCCCCCATACAGTTAGAAGACGCCTAGGGAATACAGTTAACCCCTTACAGCGTCCCCTGCAGGTTAACCCCTCCCCTCCCAGTGACATTTATACACTAATCAGTGCATTTTCATAGCAGGGATCGCTGTATAAATGCCAACGGTCCCAAAAAGTGTCAAAAGGGGCCAACATGTTTGCTGCAATATCGCAGTCCCAATAAAAATTGCAGATCACCGCCATTACTAGTAAAAAATAAAAATAAATAAAAACCCCATAAATTAATTCTCATCATTCGTAAACGTGGCAACTTTTGCTCAAACCAATCAATAAATGCCGACTGACTTTTTTTGGATATGTATTTTAGCAAAAAGTAAGAAATATTGTTTTTTTTGCAAAATTGCCACTCTTCTTTTGCTTATAGCGGTGATCATAAATGCCGCAGAGGTGATTAAATACCACCAAAAGAAAGCTCTATTTGTGGGAAAAAAAAGGGTGCAAATTTCACTTGGGTACAACGTCGCACGACCGCACAATTGTCAGTTAAAACGGCGCAGTGCCGAATCGCAAAAAGTGCTCTGGTCTTAAACTGGGAAATCCTTCCGGGGCTGAAGTGGTTAAATTAGTATTAAACCTTCAGCATGTTAAGCTTAAGACATTGGACACAATAAAATAAACATTCCTCAGTAAACTATTTGTTAAAATTCTTAACTCAGCACTTGCAGTTAACACTTTTCAATGCTGCTGGCTCATGCACTCTCTGTGCTGCTTCCATGAAGAAAGAGATAACAGTGGATAGTGCAGTCTCAGGCCCATCAATTGGCTTGGAGAAGAGAGGAGGAGCAGGGGAGTGCCTTGCCATCCTGGGTTGTGGGACTGTGTGTTTCTATTGATGCACACAGTGTAGGGAGACATAACTCTAGTCCCTGCATGCAGAAGTGGCTCCATAGGATTGCTTCAAGAAAAAGGAGCCACCCTGAAACACGAAATCTGAGACAGCAGTCATGGCACCAGATTAAAGTGGAACATAGTAAAGGATTAGAAGCTAAGGAATCTGCATGCATAAGTGAATAAATCAGCTGCTGAAAGTGTTTACAAAAACTGAAGCTTTAGTATAATTTTAAAAATTATGCTAGAGTCTTTTATATTTGCAAAAATAAGCATTTACATTTCTTGCTTACCTTCTTAACAGTATTGTGTTTGTTACAAGAGTCAAAATGCACTTTAAAGCTGAACCGTGAATAACCACCTACATCAGGGATGCTCAACCTTTTGAAGAGCGAGGGCCACTTAAGCAATTTGGTAACCAGTTGCGGGCCACAAGAATCAGAATTTCATTTTTTTTATTTTGAATAGCATAATTAACATTTTCCTTCTTCAGCTGTTAAATGCAGTTGGGAGGGAGAAGAGTAGAAGCCAGCTTTTAGCAGTTGCAGGAGGAAAATGAAGATGATCAGTTCCTGTATATGCTGCCTCTGCCATCACTCCTGTCAAAGTGTAAAGCAGAATGTGACAGGGAGGCTGCATGGGCCCCCTGGAGCATAGGGCAGAGTCGCCATTGCAACCGCTGACACTACACCAGTCATTGGGGGTGCGTGGTAAAAACGGCTCACCCCCCCAAACACAAATGTAAAGCAGGGCCACATCAGAGGGCTCTGAGGGCCCCATGTTGTCTGTGGACCATTGGTTGAGCACCCCTGACTTACATACACAGTAGATATATGTATATGGGGACCTTTTTACTTCCTAAAAGATGTATCTCTGGTCACCTGATCTTTTGATCCAGGCATCTCCTGACAGACAGCATAGTAAAACGTAATATTCCATGAGACCTCTGCAGACTGCACTGTGGTTGGACAACACAGCCTGTTCTAGAACCTGCCCTTTGAGTGCGCATTAAAAAGGCAGCAACATACCAATGAGATATTCAAACTGCTCTCCCCTTCTTTGAGCTCTTCTGTCTAGAGTAAGAGGGTAGCAGTGTGTAATGCAGTGGAGCATTACTGGCCTACGCTGCTGCCATTCCCTCTCGTCATTTGAGCTCTGGCTTCTGCATAAAGAAAAAGCAAATCACTGTTAATGATTAACCCTTTCACAGAAACCCACATAAGGGTCATAGTGTAGCAGAACTGCTTGCAGCAGACTGGCTCAGTAATCCTCACATCAGCTGAATTTGCCCAGGCTGTGAGCTCATGGTCACTGAAGCGACCAGAAGCCTACAGCCAAAGTATGCCTGTGGCTGTTTTAATTCAATAATGGTTATGCACCCATGGCCCCCTTTACTGCCCCTCCCATGCTGCCAGCTCTTTGTTGCTGCTGGGTTTTGTTATTATTACCAGACATTAAGTTGGCTACCTCTTTTTTTTAGAGAATGGGTGAGATCACTGAATTTGACTTTTATGTTCACTGATCTCTTACTGCCTGTAATTAAATCAGAAAGCACAAAATCATATATGATAATTAGATTTTTGTTTGATTTATAATTTTGCTATTGTATATAAAAACATGTATGCATAGATATAGTATTTAATATTCTGATATGTCAAAAGGGAAGGTAAGACCAAAGCATTATCTTTATTTCATTTGGACACCATGAAACCTAAATCCTTCAGTGAGCTAGCCACTGAATCTCCACCTCCCACAATCACATCTGTTCTACTATCACCAGGGGGTTTCCTACGCTTCCTTCTGCTCTGGAGAAACTTCCAAAAGGTTCTGGCTCTCCCTGCTTGATCGTTTGACCATTCAAAGGTTATATTCTATATCAAGCTCCTACAAATCACTACAATCCGATATAAACAACAAGGACTTTCTTGATGCTAACCTGGGCAATACGATTTTAGATGGCTACTTAAAAATCTGTAAATATACCATCAATGAATTGTGGAGAGAAACTCAATTCAAACTGGTCCACAAAGCATTTATTCCGTTCTTCCCTACGAACTCAACAACTCACCGTCCATTGTACCCACAATGCGGTCACTTCATAGCTTCCTTATTTCATAGATTCTGGCAATATCATCCAATTTCCACCTTCAGGGACCAAACAACTAAATTTATACTTGATGTAACAGGCCTATGCATCCCAAAAAGCCCTGTCCTAAAGTTATTTAGTCATAGTCCAACCAGATAACCTATGGCTGGCCATCCAAGCAATGCTGCCCCTCAATGGGTACATCTCTGTCTCTTAGCTGCAAAGAAAATTATCCTAAAAACCTGGACTATCTCATCCCTCCTACTGTGTCAGTGGTCAAAAAAGAACTCACAATTCTTCTCTACAGAGAAAAATTTGATACAGAGATTCAGAACTATGCTATCATTAAAAAAAATTTATGAGGTGGTGCTCATACATTGAATACACCTTCTCTCCATCAGAAACAATGACATTAATGACATCCTAAGATTATATGAAAAAAAGTTGCGCTCCCTTAAACAAAAAATGTGAATTGGTGAGCTGCTGGCATAACAGTCTCAACCAAAATTGTATACAGATAAATATATAAAAATGCAGCGCTGAATAAAAACAAAAAATAGTATCATAAATGAAACATTAATGTCTATAAGATGTTCCAATTGAATATCTCTTGAGAAGGAATAAGTCAGCAGAAATAAACATCCATGAGATTGCACAAACTTTATAAATAAGTGACATTTGTGTGCATAAAACCCGTCACCAAAGTAAATGGGTACTCTTACCAGACAAAGATGGTATTGAAGCTTTAAATACCAAATATACACCCCGTGTTTTCATCCACAGTGAGTAAGCAGATGGGTACCCTTACCCTAAATAGGGAAGTAAAAAGCCCATATGCTGTTTGGATGGAGTTCCTCCTCGTCACCAGGTTTGCAGATGGAATGACCACTTGGACCCAATGAGTGATAGTGAGTGTCCACTCTAGATCACTGCGCTCCCCTGTGTACACAGCATCTCCATGTCTTGCCTGTCATTTCGGATATTGAATGTAAGTGCAATATTTTAATAAATTAGTCTTGAATTGAAACGGATTTACGCTCTGTGGAATTTTGTATATTTCATCATAGCCTTGGTGGTGTCCCTATCCATCTGAGTCCAAGTGGTCATTCCATCTGTAAACCTGGTGACGAGGAGGAACTCCATCCAAACAGCATATGGGCTTTTTACTTCCCTATTTAGGGTAAGGGTACCCATCTTCTTACTCACTGTGGATGAAAACACGTGGTGTATATTTGGTATTTAAAGCTTCAATACCAGCTTTGTCTGATAAGAGTACCTATTTACTTTGATGACAGGTTTTATGCACACAGATTTCACTTATTTATAAAGTTTGTGCAATCTCATGGATGTCTATTTCTGCTGACTAATTCCTTCTCAAGAGATATTCAATTGGAACATCTTATAGACATTAATGACATCCTTTCAATACACGGAATGGTATCTTAAGGCATCTCTAACCCACTCACTGGGTAAATTGAAGATTTCGGCTCTCTGATCTGTTAATTCAACCTATTTATCCATGTGACACGCACTTTTATCCCATCCGCTAGAGCTGTGTTCTCTTGGGGCCCACCATCCCCATTATTTATAGTTATTAATGCTACTTAGATTGTTCATGTAGAAGCTTAGACAACACTGGCAACTGTAAAAAAAACTCATTATTGTTCAGTTCTGAGTCATCCAAACTATAGGTAGGTTTTCTCTTCCTGCACCATGCGAGACTACTAACCACCACGCTGTTACTGATACCCCATATATCTTAATACCAGTATGCCATTATTGTCTATACTATACTATGCTGTAAACTTTTCAATAAAAATATCTGAAAAAAAAAGATGAAGGTCGTAAAGAATATTTTTGTGTTGAATTATTTTTCTTATAATGTACTTATGTAAATAGAGCTCCCCTTTATGCAGTGCATATTATTGAGTATAGTTTGATTTTGCTTTGATTTTTTTTGAGGGGGGGGAGCTGGTGGTGGTGTATCTCTGCAGTTCGCCCCTTCTGGATACCCGAACAGTGTAGGCAGGCAAGCATGTAATAGAGGTATGGTCCTGTGATTATGTGGAACATGTGAAAAAATTGGCTTAGTTTGCAATGTGCCCCAGTGTGTGCATGGATGCACTTGTTAAAGAGGAACCATATTTTATTCTTGATCCCTGCTTTTCTGAAGTAGCCGTCAGAAAAAGTGTCAGGTGTTGATGATGTTCTTAGCGTAGGAGAAGTAGCAGTGTGCAATGCAGTAGAGACAATGCAATGCTGGTATGTCACCCACCTCTAGCCGGATGGATAAGTACCCCATGGATTTTGTATTTTATCCCAAACCTTACATGGTGCATTACACTTACTGATGATGATCTAGTTTACCATTCACATGTCCGATGCTGTGATTGTGTATGGATAGCAGTGCACACCGATTCTGATATTTTGGATACTGTAACGGTATCAAACTGTATTTAGCACATATTCTTTGGCACTGAAAAACTCACGGGCCATATACAGACTTCTTTCATTGTCACTGATACCAAACTTCTGACTTTATCCCTTCTAAGAAAAGGTGAAGTGCCTTCCATATGGGAATTTGATTTTTCAAGTCATAATAAATATATCTGTGTGCAAAAACTAGATGTGCATGTGGAGTACAGTTCAAGTTCCATCCATATTACAGACTGGGCAAGCTTTGTTTGTCACAATGTCCCCAGTCAGGTCATTAAAGGTGTACAATTTGTTAAATCATTGCAAGATATAGGGAGGACTATTCACATCTCACAGTAACAATAAGGTCACAAGTTTGCCCCCCTATTTATATGTAAGTTTGTAGTTGACAGATTCTTTAATGTAGATTCGGTTGGGAATATTCACAAGGTATGCATTTTTTTTCTGGCTAGGAATACAATTCTAATTAAGGCTAGTTTAGTAAATGTACTCAGATATGGCAGGTCAAGAATACCCTATCGGTAAATGTAAGAGTCTATGGTAAATATTATTTGTTTCCAGTAGCATTGCAATTTGGGACTTCTCCATAGCATACAGTATGCATTAATGAGCCCTCGCCCTGCTGCATCTTGGCTGTATTGGATCAGCTCTTCGACTGTAGCTAAATTATTTCTGAAGAGTATAATAAGTGTGATTAATGATAGATACTGCAATTGAGTGAGTCACTGTATGTTAGATAGGGACACCTTTATAACACTACCTACCACTTTGTCCTAATGATTTTCTGTTATGTGCCCTACATCCTCTTTTCATCCCTCTTTAAATAAATGCTGTAGTAACCCTTGTGCTTATCAGAGTAGTTTAAACTGTTGAAATGAGACCATTAGTTGAGTGGGTTGAAGAAATAAAAGTTATAAGATCAATTCTACTATATACCAGGAGGCATACTGTATGCATTCCTGTGTTTGGTCAGAAACTATGAGTTGCAAATAGAAGTAAAATTTCTCTCTTGTCACCAAGCATTCCTCCTTCAACTGTTAGAAGCATCTTATAATGATATCTTTAAATATTTCATACATATATTCTTCTCCAAATCTTTGCCTAACTTCTACATTCTGCAGTTTTCACAATTTTTGGAGGTTGGAATTTCCCCATAATGGTGTATATTGGTTGTAACTGGTAAGTTGTGTTGGTGTGGGAGAGCATCTCACTTTCATAGAAATCACTAAATTTTTTATGCCATTAGTCTGTAAATGTCAATGATCACCTGGGTTTCCCTTATCACAATGGTCTTGTGTAATCATTTGTTAGAGTTCAATTACCAAGGAGTAGAGCTAGGGGTTAGGAACAGCTAAACCTCCCTGGTCTGTTGGGTGTTGAAGCGTGGTAAATTTTAATCTGGAGTGACCACTTTTCCAGAGTAGTTCTCTAAAAGGAATCTTTTAGACCAAAATATCTCTTTAAAATTCAAGTTGGGGAGTTGTGTAAAACATAAAGCAGTTGGCACATTCACATCATTTTAATCAAATTTGCCCTACCTACCACTTACAGTGGTGAATGACACCTGATTAGCAGCATTCACCACACACATCTAAGGATTGATAAGCTGTAATATATTACATTTTGTTCTTGGGCTTAGATAAAATGTTATTTTTTGTATGTTTGTATAAGTTGTACGATATATACGACTGACAAATGTAATCTCCTCCATTAAATGATCTTTCAAGAGATCAGGTTGGTTGCAATACCCCTAAGTGTAAGGCAAGCCATAGATGATGTGATTTTCTTTCCTGCAACCACAGGATGCAGGAAAGATAATCGCTTGATTCCTCCATCAACACAGGCAGTGTTGATGGGGCAATCCCTCCTGCAGCACTATTGTATTCTGGGGAGCTTTCCCTGCAGGGAGAATGCAATGATTACTGCTAGCGGTTATAGCCACTGGCAGAAATCGCATGCAAAAGATCTGACAGACTGGTTGTACTGAAGTCAATCAAAGGATCAAATTCAGCACAACAGTACAAAGATATCTCCCATGGCACTATGTTAGCAGCAATCAAAATCATACAAAGTCATTTGAATATGCATTTTAAGTAACACATCTTTTTTATTAAATCTTGTAAGAAAATCATTATAAAAAGAGGACCATTGAAAAAAACATTACTCCTTGTTAGACCATCCTTTAGACCATGCAGAGTTTTGTGATTATAAAGTCCATACAAACAATTGGAATTGGATTGTGTGTCCACCACTGTTGTTCCAACGCATTTCAACCGCTAACAATAAGGTCTTCCTCAGGGGATAGTGGATGGAAACAATCAGCAATGGTCAAAGATGGTCCACCTGGAATGATCACAGATGGCAGTAAATGCAGCCCATCCCAGGCCCAAGCTCAGGAGAGGTTCTCGATCTAAGGGGGAAAGTCCAAAGCAGCGGAGGGGAGGGAAAGATGGAAAAGTGGCTAGCAGGTGACCACTGTTGTGTGCTTTACTGAAGAGGATGGAAAATGGAGGTCTGGGGCGGTAATTACAATACCAACCAGAATGTAGGAAGTCTGTTAGGTCTATCAAATAGGGCCCACCCGCATGTTCCCTCACATTCCGGTCGGACCCTTTTCTGGGACGCCAATACACCTGGGTTGCAGTCAGGAAAACTAGCTTACCCATGGATGGATCAAATCTCAGCTGGTCCCTGCTGAACAAGCCTAAATTCTATTAGTCTATGGCCGGCTTTGGTCAGTGACAACTATAATTACAAAGTGAATAGATCCTGATGTAAGCTACACAGGAAGTGCTTCCAAATATAGCTGGTTTGGACCCTTTCATGATTATCTGCATAAAAACCAAACATATGTTGAGGCTGATTTACTAATGTAGTTGAGAACCATCATACAATACATTCACTTCAATTATCAAATTGTGTGCAAATGAAATAAGTAAACAGAAATCTGCTTTTCATTTAATTGGATAATTGAAGTAAATATTTGCATCAATATATTGTGTGAAGGTTCTCAAATGGTTTAAGTAAATTAGCCTCATTATGTTGTATAAAACATTATCATAACATACTGAGAAAATAATGATAATATAGTAATGATACCGACCATATTATATAATTTTGTTTGCTTTAACCACTTCAGTACAGGGCTATAGTCAAATGACGTCCGCAGATGGGATCTCCCATCCGGGGCGGGCGTCATATGATGTCCTCGGTATTTCTCTGCTACTGCGGGCCCCCAGCCCTGCAGCATAGCGATCAGAGATCAGGTGTGTCCTCGGGACACAACTGATCCCCGATCAGGGTAAAGAGCCACTAAAATCTCGCTCTTTACCACGTGACCGGCTGTGTCCAATCACAGCCGGTCACTATGAAGATCTGCGATCCCCTCACTCGTGCGCGCCCCCGGGGTACACAGCGCGGCAATCGGGGTTAAAGCTTGTCCCTTGGACAAAGCCCAACCCCAATCATGTTAAATGTGTCCAATCACAGCCGGTCACATGACGTAAACAAACCGCGGTAACAAGCTGTTACCGGGTTCTCCCTCTCACACACTGATCATGTGTGAGAAGGAGATTGTGGTAACAGCTCGTTACCGCTTAGTGTACACACCAAGCGCACTGATCCCCCCAGAAATAAAGAGTACCTGTCACCACCCCATCAAACCACCTGCCACAGCCCATCAAAGTACCTGTCACAGCCTATCAAAGTACCTGTCACCTGCCCATCAAAGTACCCGAGTATCTGTCACCTGCCCATCAGAGTACATGAGTACCTGTCACCAGCCCATCTGAGTACCCGAGTGCCTACCACCAGCCCATCTGAGTACCCGAGTACCTATTACCAGC
The DNA here is from genome assembly GCA_018402905.1 of Glandirana rugosa. Classification (NCBI taxonomy): domain Eukaryota; kingdom Metazoa; phylum Chordata; class Amphibia; order Anura; family Ranidae; genus Glandirana; species Glandirana rugosa. The sequence continues at coordinate 285,785 of BLSH010001138.1, read as the reverse complement.
TCATCTGCATACCCGAGTACCTATCACCAGCCCATCAGAGTACCCGAGTACCTGTCTCCAGCCCATCTGAGTACCCAAGTACCTGTCACCAGCCCATCTGAGTACCTGAGTATCTGTCACCAGCCAATCTGAGTACCTTAGCAACCTTTCACCAGCCCATCAGAGTACCCGAGTACCTGTCACCAGACCATCAGCTTAACCGAGTACCTGTCACCAGCCCATCAGAGTAACCAAGTACCTGTCAACAGCCCATCAGAGTACCCGAGTACCTGTCACCAGCCCATCAAAGTACCCGAGTTCCTGTCACCAGACCGTCAGCGTACCCGAGCACCTGTCACCAGCCTATGAGAGTACCCAAGTACCTGTCACCAGCCCATCAGAGTACCCAAGTACCTGTCACCAGCCCATCAAAGTACCCGAGTACCTGTCACCAGCCCATCTGAGTACTCGAGTACCTGTCACCAGCTCATCAGAGTACCCAAGTACCTATCTCCAGCCCATCGGAGTACCAGAGTACCTATCTGCAGCCCATCTGATTACCCAAGCACCTGTTTGCAGCCCATCAGAGTACCTGAGTACCTATCTGCAGCCCATCAGAGTACCCAAGTACCTGTCTCCAGCCCAACAGAGTACCAGAGTACCTATCTGCAGCCCATGCCTCATAGAATATAGCTTGGGGTGCTTGCTTTCCAAAATGGGGTCATTTTGTGGGTAATTCCACTGTCCTGGTGCTCCAGGACCTTCAAAAGTGTGATAGGCAGGAATGAAATTATATGTGTAATTTACGCTCCTAGAACGCCTAAACGTATTACTTCAGTGTTGGACTTCTGTATGTGGCCAGGCTGTGTAAAAGTCTCACATATGTGGTATATGTGGTATTGTCATACTTAGGATGAGTAGCAGAATATATTTTGATGGTTAATTTTTGCTATGTACATGCTCTGTGTTAGAAATATCTTATAAATTGACCACTTTGTGTAAAAATAAAAGAGTTTTAAATTTCTTTCCACGTTTTTCGAAGACTTGTGGAAAAAAATGAACCTTTCAAAAGACTCATAATGCCTCCTAGAATATACGTTGGGGTGCATGCTTTCCAAAATTGGGTTATTTTGTGGGTAATTCCATTGTCCTGGTGCTAGAAAGCTTGACAGTGCTCCCTGCATGTTGGACCTCTGTATGTGGCCAGGCTGTGTAAAAGTCTCACACATGTGGTATCGCCATACTCTGAGTGGGTAGCAGAATGTATTTTGGGGTGTAATTGGAAGTATGCATATGCTGTGTTTAAGAAATAACTTGTTGAAAAGGTTTTATTCCAACATTTTCGCTCTGTTTTCACTTATATCGCAAAAAATAAAAAACCCAGAGGTGATTAAATACCACCAAAAGAAAGCTCTATTTGTGTGAAAAAAATGATAAACATTTTGGTACAAGCGTTGCATAACTGAGTAATTGGCATTCAAAGTGTGAGAGCACTGAATGCTGAAAATTTGGTCTGGGCAGGAAGGGGGTATAAGTGTCCTGTATTGAAGTGGTTAATAACAACTGGTATTGACAGATGGAGTAACAAAACGAAACTGCCCTATCTTATGCTCTGAAACCAGATGTATCCAAAAATCTAATTTAATGTAAAACTGTGCCTGCCATTGCTTGAGTTTGTAATAGTCATGTTTGCCTATTATAGACTTGTAGGGCTTATTTAACCACTTAAGGACCAAGCCTCTTTTCTTGAGATTTGTTGTTTATAAGTTAAAATCAGTTTTTTTTGCTAGAATATTATTTAGAACCTCCAAATACTATATATTTTTCAGAGACCCTAGAGAATAAAATGGCGGATGTTGCAATACTTTATCTCACACTGTATTTGCGCAGCGGTCTTACAAGCACAATTTTTGGGGAAAAAATACACTTTTTTGAATTAAATTTTTTTTCTATATTGTGAAAGATAATATTACGCCAAGTAAATTGATTCCCAACATGTCATGCTTCAAAATTGCAGCCGCTCGTGGAATGGCGACAAACATTGGCAATTAAAAATCTCCATTTGTGACATTTAAACATTTCTACAGGATACTAGTTTTGAGTTGCAGAGGAGGTCTAGTGCTAAAAGTATTGCTCTCGCTCTAACATTCATGGCGATACCTCACATGTGTGGTTTGAACACTGTTTTCATATACGGGCGTGAGTTACGTATGTGTTCGCTTCTACGCGCGAGCTCAATGGGACGGGGCTCTTACATTTTTTTATCTTATTTATTTTACTTTTTATTTTTACATTGTCCCTTTAAAAAAAATTGGGTCACTTTTATTCCTATTACAAGGAATGTAAACATCACTTGTAATAGAAAAAAGCATGACAGGACCTCTTTAATGTGAGATCTGGGGTCAAAAAGACCTCAGATCTCACATTTACACTTAGATGCAAAAAAAAAAATTAAAATAATGAATAAATGTCTTAAAAAAAAAAACCCCTTTAACCAGCCAGAATGGGGAACCGCTGATGTAAACACAGCGGTTTCCTATTCTGACGGGCTGCATGTACGAGATCTACTGATCCCTGCACTTATATCTCTTGTGCCCCTGTTAGCCCAGCCCCTACACAGTTAGAAAACGCCTAGGGAACACATGTAACCCCTTCACTGCCCCCTGCAGGTTAACACCTTCCCTGCCAATGACATTTACACAGTAATCAGTGGATATTTACATTTCTGATCGCTGTATAAATGTCATTGGTCCCAAAAAAGTGTCAAAAATGTCCGACAGGTCCACGACAATATCGCAGTCCCTATAAAAATCACAGATCGCCGCCATTACTAGTAAAAAAAAAAATTGTAAAAATGCTAGAAATGAATTATCATGGTTTGTAAACGCAACAACTTTTGCGCAAACCAATCAATAAACACAGATTGAGATTTTTTTTTACCACAAATATGAGGAAGAATATAAATCAGCCAAAACTGATGAATACATTTGTTTTTTTTATATTTTTTTGGATTTGTATTTTAGCAAAAAGTAAGAAATATATCTTTTTTTTGCAAAATTGTTGCTTTTTTTGTTTATAGCGGTGATCAGAAATGACACAGAGGTGATCAAATACCACCAAAAGAAAGCTCTATTTGTGGGAAAAAAAGGACGCACATTTTGTTTGGGTACAACGTCCCACAGCCGCGCAATTGTCAGTTAAAGCGACGCAGTGCTGAATCGCAAAAAGTGCTCTGGTCCTAACATGGGAAATCCTTCCAGGGCTTAAGTGGTTAAGACCATTGGGCGGAAGTGACATTTGACATCACTTCCATCATCCAATGTTATGGAGCCGAGTGCGGGCCATCTTTCCTGTGAGGGGATAGGATCAAATCGTCTCAACCGCTACCGACGGCTCCGGTAAGTGTGGCGGGAGGGGGGGCACCTCTCCCGCAGTGATAAAAGTGATCTCACAGTGAATCCGCTGCAGAGACCACTTTTATTTGAAAGCGGACCGCCCGCCATTTAAGAGGATACCGGGGTTATGGCAGCTATCTGCTGCCATAACAACAGTATTGCACGTCAAAGTACCGACATAAAACGACGGCGGATGGTCCATAAGTGGTTAATAACATATTGAAAAGACCTATAACCCATGGCAGACCACATCTTAACATTTTATTTTTATTTCAGGTACTTATATAGCGCTGTCAATTTATGCAGCTCTTTACATATACATTGTACATTCGCATCAGTCCCTACCCTCAAGGAGCTTACAATCTAAGGTCCCTAACTCACATTCATACATATACTAGGGCCAATTTAGACATGATCCAATTAACCTACCAGCATGTTTTTGGAGTGTGGGAGGATACCGGAGTACCCGGAGGAAACCCACGCAGGCACAGGGAGAACATGCAAACTCTAGGCAGGTAGTGTCGTGGTTGGGATTCGAACCAGAGACCCTTTTTACTGCTAGGCGAAAGTGCTATCCGCTACACCAACTGTTTACTTCTTTCATGGAAGTGTTTGACATACAAGTCTTAAAGAATATCTAAACCCAAAACCCTAAATGGGAGTTTCCATATTCTTTAAACCGTGGATGTTTCAACCAAGCATTCCATTGCGTCTCCACCCCTACATTAATCACAATGAAATTTTAGAATATTTAATGAAAGGGTATCTCTCTCATCAATTACACAATAGAAATGATCCATCTGGAAACATCCATCCATCTGGAAATGAACACTGGAAAAAAAATGAGCATAGAATCGGAGTTGTTGATGGCAGCCCACCAATCCATAAAATGATTGATGAAATCTGATTTATTTCTACTTGCAACTACTATATTTTGCTCATTTTCATCTCTCCAATTTAGTATTGAATTAGTTTAATTCATCAGTTCCAATGAGCGATCTGCTCATTTTCACTGTCACTGTAGTTTTGCCAGATCCTTCATTGTATCTCTACCAAACTCTGTCCAACAGGAATAGCCAACAATGGCTATACTAACAGAAGAGAATAGCCCTAAGCCCCTGAAATATAAGTGGAAACACGATTTCAAGAAGAAACCACTAAAGTAATCCTAGTACATTTATTATTCTGTTAAAGCTTATTCAGTGGGTAGTGTACAATAACAACAAATGCAGTCATTTCCCAGTCAGTGCACATTATTGCACTCTATTTTTTTTTTTCCATGGCCCAGCAGGATGAAAATGACATTAAGGGAAAGTGTTGTAAACCTCAATGTTTCATTTTCAATTATGTAAAACTAGTGGATTAGCATAATCAGATTAATTTTTTATCATGTAAATTCTTATAAATGAAAAAAAAAATACCATTTTAACATTTTTTTTATTCACAGCTCATATGCAGCTCGTGTTATTACAGAGATAATATCTCATTAATCTTCCACCTGTCTGTAACAAATGGAAACATTTCTAAAATGTCATAATGATCCTCCTCGCTTTAGCAGATGTTACAAAAATGAGTTTACCTTTTAGAAGTGTGACTTCTCTAAATTAAGTAGGACATTGTCTATTAAAAAAAAAACTCCAGAAGTGGAAACCTTTTTTAGCTAGGAATATTACAAGCAATGAATTAATCTTTTTTTAAAAACTGCTTTGCCAGCAGCTCATTAAAAAAAACATAATTTGTTTCTGGAACTCCAGTAGAAGTCTTTGATATCTCATTTATTTAGTTTCCATAACAAATATGAATATGTGTCAAGACTACAGTGTCACGCTTCTGTACACATCGATCCGTACAGGCCACTAAACAGAGGGGTACATAAAGCTGGCACGAGGACAGGGATAGCAGCCAGAAAAAAAAATCCACCAGCTTCACATAGCTAGTTGGTGCTGATAGGGTGAGATAAGAAGAAGAGGAGGGGAAAGGGGGCATAGGAGTAAAACTGGAAAGGCAATTGCCTGCTTTTTGTCCTCATAAAGGAGGAGGGAAAGAGTGTATTAGCAGTCCCAAAATAAATGGCTGCTATGCTCTATTTGAGAAGAAGGGGAGGGAGAAGGGTGCATTAGCAGGCCCAAAATAAATAGCTGATACTGTATGTGCTTTTGAAGAGGAAGAAGAAGAGCATGAAACTGACTCATTAGCAGGCCTAAAATAAATGGGCAAAATTATTTTGTAAATATGTACATTTTGTAAATGTGCAAACTATGTAAATGTGTAAAATAAATGCATTTAACAGCCACAAACACAGCATCCGGTCTATGACAGTCCAATCTGGACTTCCTCTGTCTTTTTCTTTATTGAAGGAAGATTTGTGGAAGGAAGGGCAGTCTGTGAACATAGGGTTGCTGCTACCTGCCCTATTCCCTGGCATATAATTACCTCCTCCAGTTTGTGATTAATGCAATTTTCCCTGTGCAGTGTAATGGCAAGTGGCTTTTTACATTTTTGCTACACTCCTCCTCCCTCCTAATGCCAGAACTACATCCCTCCTCCTCACTGTCAGTGACCCAATCCCCTCCTAGTAGAGGAGAAGCAGAAAATGGGTACATTAGCAGTCCTCCTAAAAATGGCTGCCAGGTGCCCCCGAGGAAGAGGAGGAAAATGGTGTATTAGTAGTCCTCAAAATACAATGTTTGTTATGTGTCCTTGAGAAGGAGGGAGAGAAAAGAGCCAAATTAGAGCCAAATTAAAAGCACTCAAATTTTAGGTGGTTGCTATAAGCCCTTCAGGAAGGGGAATATGAAAATGGCACATTAGTAGCACTCTAAAAGAAAAGAGCTGCTTTGTTCCCTTGAGGAAGAGGAGGAGGAAAACGGTTGCAATAACAGCACTCTAAAATAAGGTGGCTGTTAGAAACCCATTGGGAATGAGTACCATGTGCCTTTTGCTGCTGCCACCTCTAATTGGGGTGCTGGTTCTACATAGCTTTGTGGTTTAGCATCATGTGTTTCCTTGTGTATTTGTTACTCAAATGGCTGTTACCTTTACCACAGCTGATACACTGCAGACAGAGGCTGTTAGCATAACAGCCGATTAACATCATTAAAAAAGATCCCGACTTCAGCAATATGAAAATGTCTACTAAATTGTATTACTCTCTGTTGTAAAACTAATAAAACGATTGAAACAGAAAAAAGACAAATGCTTAATTTGCAGCCTATTCAAGCACTTGTGTACTGTCCTGATGGTAGCCAATTTCTATCAAACACATATCTTATATCCACAATTTGAGTATTTTGAGAATAATTTGGGATGTGGAGGTAGGAAGGCATTCAGGAACTGGTATTTATATGTCTTATTTGTGGACTGTTTTGATGTTTTATTAAACTTTCAAGACAATGTAATATGGTACTGCAAAACAAAAAGGCACCCACAAACTATGAAACTGTTTTGCCACTGGCCAATTTGTACAAAGTTGAGGACTTAAGCTTTATTGTTTTTTTAAGAATGCACTTTCCTGTAGCTTTCAGATCTGATGTGGCTGCTACTTTCATCAGTCAATTCCAGCTGGATTAAAAATAAAAAGTCAGGTGTTTCCTCAAAAGCTACTATCATCCCTATGCCTTTTGTTGATAATCCCTTGCTCATTAGCCATGAAAATTGGCAGAATGTATTTCCAGGATTTGCGCTCTCATAAATTTCAATGAGGTTCAAAATAAAGTTTGCAGTTTTCTGACTTTACGATGGGTTCACCGAATGCCTGAATGGCATGTCATGAACTGAGCCAGGCACTTTTGCTCATCCCTAGTACTACGTGGGACATCACTCCAGAGGTTCAAATTAAGACCCTATTTTAAGACTAATCAAAAATGAAACACAAAAGATATTTCTTTGAAATATATGGCCTTTCAAATTGCGAACAAAAAAGTATTGTTAAGGAAAAGACATGAAAATAAGGAACTGTAGTGCCAGAAGTGTAGAATATCCTGAAGAAGGCCCATAACGAAATGCATTGACCGGATGTGATGTCATCACTGTGTGCACCCAGAAGTGCTGATTTTTCTACCATGTTTTCAAGAAGCATTGATTTTAACAGTGTGTGTACGCAATAAATGGAGTTCCTGTCCTGTTCCTGTCTTGAGTAGAGGATAACTGAGGGCATATTGGATTTCTATATGCTAATCTGGGCTCTGGTCCTGAACTGGGTTTTTATTCAGAGCTGGATTCTTGCCTGTTCTGTGCCTGTTCCTGAGCGGAGGAGAATTGAGGGAATATTGTGATACATAAAAAGAAAACTTGATTGAATAGCAGGGAGTATGTGGATTACCTTTTGGGAAATGCATACCTGACTTAAAGGATATGTAAATGTTCCATTTTTAAAAAACAAAAACAAACAAATTTTGTTATACTTACCCCATCTGTGCAGTTGGTTTTGCACAGAGTGGCCTCGATCCTTCTCTTCTGGGGTCCCTCAGTGGCGCTCCTGGATCCTCCTCTTCTCGAGTGCCCCGTTGGAGAGCTGCTCTCCCTTGGGGCACCCGTTCGGGTGTGCTCCCTTGTCCTGCTGCTGAGTCCATTGACACAGACAGCAGGACTCGGCCCCATCCCCCGGCTCCCGCATCATTGTACTTGATTGACAGCAGTGGGAGCCAACGGCTGCGCTGCTGTCAATCTATCTAATGAGGACCTGAGACACCGGCTTGAGCGGGTGTGCTCATCCCCAGCACTGGAACGATCCAGTTCAGGTAAGTAAAAGGGGGGCTCTGGGGGGCTGGTGCACTAATGCTGCATTCACACCTGAGCGTGTCATTTTCAGGCAGAAAGCCACGTGATTTTACCACAATTTTGCCAGGATTTTTACCACGATTTTGTACAGGTCAAAAGGCCACCAATGTAAAAATCAAAAAAACGCCCAAATCTGCCTGAAAAAAAACTTCTAGAACTTGTTTGAGCTTCAGGTGTTTTCAGGCTTTTGGCTTCAGGTGTTTTGGATGTGAACCATCTCCATAGAGAATTATTGATTTTTTCCGCTCCAGCGTTTTGTAGCGTCAGGCTTCAAGCTACAAAATGCTCAGGTGTGAATGCAGCCTTAAGGAGGTTTTTCACCTCAATGTATAGCATGCATTAAGGTGAAAACCCGTGAGGGTTTACAACCTCTTTAACTAATATAATGCATATTTTATATCTGGTGAGCCTTTGTTTATAATATTATATAAAGTTTTTTGAAAGATATGATGATCCTTTTTTAATAATATAATGTGAGTATAATAATATGAGACTATAGTTCTAAAAGTTTGAGAGATACTATACTACGGAGATGTTCCTTTCTTTTAAATGTTGTTCCTGAGTCATGGAGTAAAGAGAGTGGTGAAGGAGTAAATTAGGAGTTCCTAACCTGAGAGGAGAGACAGATCTGATGAGACTGACCCCTCTTTGGGGAAAGCGTCACATGACAATAAATTCCGGTGAGCCTTTTTGAGATATGCACTGGGCACATGGTGGAAGAATTTGTAGATTGTACAACACAGATATTTAGTTTACTTTTATGGACTTTCAGTTTATTAATATGGACCTTTGATTTATCAAGGATTATATTTCATTCACTTGTGTAACTTTTGATTCATCACTGAAATTTGAAATTATTTCATATTTGTACATTGGAGCTTGTGCTCTATTGGCAGCTGGAGGTGTTATAATTAGTCATGGGGGGGGGGGAGTTTTACAGTGGGGTTTGTGTTATAAAAGATGTAAAATGTTTTTAAAATGTCACCTGTACCTATTGTACAGTTCTACTATGACAGCCCTTGACTAATGTAGGGAGTTATACAAGGGCATTACAAAAATGTGATATGATGTACCATAATGCATACAAAATGTATGTTTTCTCACAAAGAAAGAATGGTAGGTACCAACATTTTCATAATCTACCTACATGTTCTCCAATGAGCATGAACCACTACATACATGTTTTCAATATTATTTATAAGCATTCCATTTTGGCAGCTCTACTTTGTTCTACCAATAACACAGTGCTCAAGTTTAACAGTAGCCATAAAAATAATTCTAGACACTTGCCTTGTTAAAACAAATCATGCCAATTAGCTTAGCATATTAAATTATAGATTCTTCAAATACCTTGTAATATAAATAACTGTGGCAATAGATATTAAAACATACATAAATTAGTGACATGCTATAATTCTTTCACATTCTTAGAAATAAATAGCACTCTGAATGTAAAAATGTGTCATAATGACTAGATATATTTTCAGGTAATAACCATATTTAAAGGCAATAACGTTATCATTTCAGCATTATTTTCTAGCCCACAAAGCTTACTTCACATTAGATGCTGAAAAAAAAAATGTAAAAAATGAAATGGTGCCAAGAAGACTACTGTCAGCAAGTTTTACATGAATAGTATATATATACACAAAGAGACAATGACAAGGAGAATCCCCCCTATGACCTGCCTCTGTGCTGTTAACACATTGAAATGAATGCCTCTAGCAAAAGAAACCATATCGCATCTTGTTGTTTTAAAAAAGTGCTAGTTCCACAATGCCAAAATTACTTTTTTGAGAATGTTGACAGTCCATAGATTCAGCTAAATCTAAAATGTATAATACTGTGTAGACATTTAAATATTTTCATAGACCAACTCTGCTGCCTAAGAGAATATGCTTGTCCTGAAGGGATCAAGAACTACAATGATGTAATTGTAGAACAGTGCTACAAATGGTCATGCTGCCCTAGGGCTGGTCTCTTTACAAGAGAAGAGTGACCATGAACCTTAGACTTCTACATGTCTGCATAACCACAACAATATTGTGCAAAGGATCCTAAACATAACCCGTTTTGGTGGACTGCTTATGAAGTCTACAGCAATTTCATTAATAATCCATTTGTTTTATCATGCTCAATTGGGGCAACTTTACAAAGCACAAAGATGAAATAACATGGCTGATTTGCAAATAGGCTGTTCCCTTTGCTATAGAAAGTTCACTATGCAATGGAATTTCCACCAGAGCTTACAGAATGCAATTAAATGTTACTTTGCAAAGAATATCCAAGAAAAATAATTTAAAAAACAGAACTTTTGCTTGCACAATTAAATGATGAATATGAGTAGAGATTCACCTCATTCACGAAACGCAGGGGAAGTTCCTTTGCAAAGTGCAACTTTCCTTTCAAAATGAACAGTCCATTGGTCTTTAGTAAATCATTCTCAAAGTTTTTCAGGGATGTTACAGTGACAATATCTGGGATTAGATACTGTGTCCCTGTTGTGTCTGATCAACCTGGCTCATGCATTGCCTAAACTCTGGCTATCAATTGGACATATACCTGATGATTTGGCTACCCTGGCTACTTAAACCTTAGCGTTTCACCTACACAATGAATATCTGGTCTAGATAAAGTTGTTGACAATAAACCTAATTCATCTATTTAGCGTTCACACTGCTATCAAAATTGAAGAATTGCAAATAAGTGAAACCATTTTGTTTTTTAATCTTGTATTTTATAGAAAATAGATTTCTAGCAAGAAAGGTAATAGAAACACAGAGATACACAGAGATGAAACAAATCTCCCTACATAAGTTCTACATGCATATCTGCTGTCTTCAGTTTTATATATTCTTTAGAAAATGAACATTGGGTTAGAATCTTTACTTCCTCATTCAGCTGTGGGAGGGGAGTCTTGGCATACACTGTGTGACAGATGATTGGAGGAAATGCACACACCCCCACCCCACATAGCCAGAGGAATGGAGATACTTGCAGAGCTGTGTTGTGAATAGATCAGCTTTCTGCTAATCTATTTATAGCAACCTCCCTGACACAATTTTTCAGCTGCTTTTATCTCCTGTGTCGGAGAACTTGTCAGAAGTTATCATGCTCATAACAGAGGAAGGAAGCAGCAGAAAGACATGGGACTCAGGACTTTGGAGAGAGATAAGAAAACACTACAGATATATGTGCCCTGGTCATATTTTGTGAATTGGGTTTACATCCACTTTAAGCTCTTCTTAAGCTCTCATCTCTGGTAAAGTGTCTCTAAACCCTCTGAACTTCTGAAAACAAACCATAATGTCTGGATGCCCACAAACTTTTGGCTCCTTGGCAACTGAGCTTAAAGTGGATGGAAACTCTTACATATACCCAGTGAAGTAAAGAGCCTCAGATGATACACAGAGATGGCACATGCAGTCTTCTCTTCTCTACACCCCTTCAATAGGGTAGACAAGTGTTAACATCTTTCTTCATCTGTCAGGAGCACAGAGGAGGGGGTGGAGAGACTGCAGTTACAGTGTGGGAGCGAGCTTATTTGAGGAAAGGCACACACCCCCTCCACACAGCAGAAGAAATGTGTTGTAAATAGACAGGCTCCATGCTTATCTCCCTCCCCAGCACAAATGTATCTCGTGTCAGGAAAACTTCACAGAAGTGACCCATGCTGATAACAGAGAAGTTAAGCACCAGAGAGAAACAACACTTTGGAGGTTTGGAGAAAGATAAGTAAACACTACAGATATGTGTGTTTTGCTCAGATTCCATGACTGAGGTTTACAACCACTTTAAATTGGAATCTCAATCTTTATGTTCCACGGCAGCCAACATGTAAAGGTAAGGCCACTTTCACACTGGGACGGGCAGTGCGCTAGCGGTAAAGCGACGCTAGTTTTAGCGGTGCTTTACTGCTGTTATAGCGGCGCTTTGGAGCCATTATTCGAGCGGGCGCATTTAACCCATAAGTAGGGGATAAAAAGGGGTTAAAAGCGCCGGTTTTCAGACGCTTTGGAAGAGCTGCCCATTCATTGGGCTGGGGAGGTGGAGGAGCGGTGTATACATTGCTTCCACAGCGCCCCAAAGATGGTGTTTGCAGGACTTTTTTTCCTGTCCTGCAAGCGCACTGCCCCAGTGGGAAAGCACTCGGGCTTTCACACTGGGGTGGATTAGGAGGCAATTTAGAGGCACTTTACAGGCGCTATTTTTAGCTAAATAACGCCTGTAAAGCGCTTCAGTGTGAAAAGGGTCTTACTGTGTATACTTTCTATTCAACTACAGCTTCTTCCTCTAGGCCAGAACTCTTTAGTGTCAAACAGGCCAACAGCCTCCCAGTAGGGGATAGCCCTGCTTCCTTCCAATCCCTAGGCTCAAAGGCCTAGAGAGATGAACAGATCTTCCACAGTGACATCCTCACAGGGCCAAACCACATAAAGGAAAAGTCACAACAGAAAGTGTCCCAAATATCTAAAGGTTCTCCCAGCATGCATCACATGTTCCTTAAGTCTGCTAATTGGCTAAGTAATTAAACATTCATAAGGGAAAGAAAGCTTCCTAGCACACTCTGCTGGCGAATGTTCAAACAGCAAGTGCATAGAAAATACATTGTGTGCTTAGAGATCGTTCTGCTGGAGTACAACATCATATTAGTGATCAGTTTCTGTGATTGTTCACATATATTCCACAATATTTCACGTGAGCACTCACATTTCCCTTTAAATTCTTTACCAGCCTATATAAATTTATATAAAATTCTGCTAAACAGGAGCTTATAATTCATATCCAGTGTTGTTGTACCTGTCTCTAAAAGAGCTAGCTATTGCTCTTTGAAGCACTGTTACAAATCAGATTTTGTTCAATGTCAACAATGGCTTCCACCCAGTTCTCATTCCCATGTCCCTACATGTGATAGGCTTATTGCATCAGTTAACAGTTTACTAAGAGCAACACTCTTGACTTACTTGACTGTTGCTTTACATAACTACAAGGAGAATGTGGAAATAAAATGCTTGCCTACAAGTTGATAGTATGGTCTTTTATATGGCTCTTAGTTTATCAGTACATACATTGTAACAAAAAGAACAGCTTTATGACATCCACATTAAAATTAACCTGAGCTCACTTTGTCTACTTCATTTTTTAAAATGTCTTTTCATACCTCTACAGAAGTGTGTAGGTTGAAAATCTGGCCTTCCCAATTATGGTAAAAAATGATCAAGCCAAAATATCATTTGTCAAAGAAAAGGGCGCCAGCATTGAACACAATGAAGGTATGAAAAACTCTTGTGAATGCGGACATGCAAAGCAATTAACACATCCTTTCAAGATAATCATCCAGGGAAACTGGTACCTAAGATGTAATTTCTAAATTAATGTATAACTGAAGGCAAAACTTTAATTGTTTAGTTTTTGATTGAGTTTTTTTTGTTTTTTTGAGTGGAAAGGGGCTTAAAACACCCAGAACACCTGTCAGTTTTTATTGCTGACTGTGTCCTCGTTAGGGAGATTTGCCCCCTCTATTTGTCCTGTTTACAGATATCATCAAAAGTGAAAATAAAAGAAGATCCCAAATATTGGGTTGTCCCCAGAACAATAATATAGGGGTAATCTTCCAATGAGGACACTAGTTTTGGAGTTCAGTTCATCCCAAACTGAATAAACAAAAAGGTATAGATACACTTTAAAGATGAGTAATCTGGTAGACTTCGAGGTCAGTTTTGAGAAAGGTAGCCAGTTAACCAGACAAAGTGAAAATACTGGGAAGCCTCCAATGCAAACGTTGAGGATTAATTACTACACAGTGCATGAAGCTGCAGAGATCATTGAGGTCTTGTTTGAAAATGTATTTACTGCTAGTTAAAACAACTCAGTCACTTTACTGCAATGATCCCAATAATGCTCTCTTGCAATAGAAGACGGAGTATTTTATTATATGTGGGACATTGTTCTTCTTATACCAGGAAAGAGACAGAGTCACTTTAAGAACATACAAATATTTGAATTTCAAAAATCTGGCAGTACTTTAAATATACAATAGAAACATGTTTTTCTTTTAGACTAAGCTCAGGGGGTATGTAATTATATGACTGGACATAGAAAGTCCCTCTTTTCTACCTTTGTGTTCAAACCCTAGATGGTATAAGGAAGACTAGACTTGTTCTGTTTCCCACTACTAGATCGAACGTGACACATGCTCCATGAGGAATAGAACAAGCCTAAAGGTTTTCTGGATTGTCATGTCCAATATGTTATTTAGGCCTCACATTATTTGATCACTAAGCCCAGATTTATACATAAAATTCTTTCAATAGCCCAGTAATTGCTTATAATGATCCATGTAAGCGTATATACGCTATCATTTACTCAAGATTATTACTGCAATCCAATTATTATTTTTAATGTTTAATTATTATTGCCCAATACTGCAGAACAAATTACTTTGGCTCCAGTAATCAGCGCTACTAGGCACAGTAATACACAGTAATACATTATTTGTGTCAAAAGACAGTGGGGTTTATTTACTACAGTTGGAGAGTGCAAAATCAGCCTCACTTCTGCATAGAAACCCACCAGCTTCCAGGTTTTATTGCCAGAGCTTAATTGAACAAGCCGAAGTTAGAAGTTGATTGGCTACCATGCACAGTTGCACCAGATTCTGAGTACACCAGCGTTAGTAAATCTACCCCATCAAATCTAGTGTCAAAAGACACTGTCTAATCAGGGCAAACTGACAATATCTCCTGACAGTCCAGTTCCCCCAACAAGTACACTCATCAATCTATGCTCCCTCGCTGCCTCCCTGCTGCAAATGTCCATCTCGAGTAAGCTCCAGAGTTAGATGATGTTGCAGGTGGATGACACTGCACCTTCCCACATGTCATAGGTCTAGAGACTGGCTGCTCTGGCCTAAGTTCTTTGGCAAATGCACTGTTACATAACAGAATGTGGGGATGTCCAGGGAATGCAAATTTGTGCAGACATTATCATTTTGCCACATATTGGCTATCAGCAGAAACTGTCATTTTGCCACACATTGGCAAAATGACAGTGTCTTTATAAATATTTTTAAATTAAAATCTTCAGTGGGTCACTGGGTTTGCAGTTTAAATGCAGATAACTTTTTAACACTGAATATTTCTGTCAAATTTATGTCATGAGTACTTGGCAATTCAATTATGAGCTTGAAAAATATACACAACTTTGATTTAAACTTTTAATTATACATGTACTGAGTGACAAAAATAAAATATATTCATTTAGGATGTATCCCCTGGACACAAAAGATGGTGCAGGCCTAATACAACACACCAGGCAATAAATACTATAATCTAAAGCTGATGCAAGCAAAATAGAAGAACGTGAGATAACCCCAGTAGACATAGGGACACATAGAAGTGTTATTCCAGTGATTAAATAACACACAAACACACATAGGAGTTAATTTACTTAAACTGGTGAATGCAAACTCTGGTGCAGTTGTACATGGTAGCCAATCAGCTTCTAACATCAGCTTGTTCATTTAAGCTTTAACAAAAAAAGAAAACAAAATTGGCAGCTGATTCATTTTTGTGCAGAGCTGCATCAGTTTTTGAACTCTCCAATTTTAGTAAATCAGCCCCATAATATTTAGCTATCTTGTATCTCAGTTTATTGTTTTTAGATGTGGATCATTTGTTTGCTGCTTCTGTTACTTTTTTTTTTAATCAATCATACATATCGTCAGAGAACTGGTAGGCAGGTGCAGTTCAGCCTCCTTGCACAAGTGGCGCTGTTCGGCAGTCTTGTAGAGATAGCAGAGGGAAGGGGGGAACTTATGTTACTCTGAGGACTCCGTAGGTGTCACCAGGAGAGCAGCTGTCTGATTGGACGCTGCTGCTCTTGAAGACCCTAGTGGACATATTTAGAAGGTGCAGTGCTAATAAATAGCAATGTACCCCTTCAGATGGCACGCATATGCAAATTGGCTAGGTCAGGGACAGTGTGGTAGTGCAGGAAACGTTTCCTGAGGAGGAGGGACATGATAGAGACTGCTCGCCTGTGAATCAGACAGGATCTCTTCTGCATTCAGGTGCCTTGTTGCCAGAGTGCCCTCCAGCAGAGACGTGCAGTCAGGGGAGGTAGGTGAGGCAGAGCATAAAAAAAGAACATAAAAAAAATTGAGCTTCAAGGATCATAGCTCGGTGACCTGGGAATTTGGGGGGTAGACAAAATCCTACCCTACCACTGGTCAAAATTTGGGGTTTCTAGTGCCTATGGTTTCTGAGATACAGAGAGCCAGTTTAAATACAAGCTGGCACACACTGTTTGCAGCAGACTGAGAGGATGACTTCTTGTCAGAGGCACTGAGCTCAATGGACAGCTTGGAGCCTTAGACCAATGGTAAAGTACCATTGGTCCAAGCTGTCCAATAAAAATGCTGCAGCAGAGGCTGTCCTTTCACTGCAGTGTCATCAGGGCCGTCTTTAAGGCAGGGCAAAAGGGGAACCTGCCCCAGGCCCTGTCATTGTTGAGGGGCCCAACATCCTCACAATCGCTCCCTGTCACATAGTGCAGCTGCAGGGAAAGGGAAGCACTAAGCAGGTTGTCCTTGCCTGACAGGCAGGCCGAGTGGAGAGACACACTGACAAGCAGTGGCAGGGGATGGAAGAGTGAGGAGAGAGGAGGCAATGACAGTCCTAAGGCAGAATGGATGAGAAATGTTGCTGGGCGGTGAGAATTGCAATCTGAATGAGAAGATGTGCTTGGCTGTTTGAGCCATTAATCTGTTTTCCCTCTTCTCTACCTCTCTGCTTTTTAACAACATTACCATCACTGCCTGTATATAACACTGGTCCACCTGGATAAGTGGGCAGTTGGTATGTTGGGTGATTTACAATCAGAATTAGCTTATTTGCGCTGCTGAGTTGAATTTTCACTTCTTTAGCCGCTAAACGATTACTGATTTCTGCCTCTCTGCTTGCTTTGATCATTGATAGTACTGATTTTGAATGTAATCCTGGTCGGCTTCATTAACCCTATCTTTTCTGCCCAAATTCTGCTGCAATGCAAAACAACACTTAATCTGTCAAGGGGACTGCTTTTCATTTGTAGCATACTCTATATATAATCTAGCAACCAATCAGTGAGCAGTAATGATGTGCAGTGACCTCTAGCAACCAATCAGTGTGAAAGAAGGATGTACAGTAACCTCTAGCAACCAATCAGTAAGCAGTAATAATGTGCTATAACCTCTAGCAACCAATGGGTGAGCGGTAATGATGTGCAGTAAGCTCTAGCAACTAATCAGTGAGCGGTAATGATATGCAGTAAGCACTGACAACCAATTGCAAATGCTGTCTGATCTGCTGCAGTAAACTGATTTTGAATCTACCTGCTATTAAATGCATGTCTCAGAGCAGGTGGAGAGAGAAATTGCATTGTGGGGGGGCCGATGGTGTTGGGCCGGGGGCCCCAGGAAAATGTTTGCCCAGGGTCCAATCAATATTAAAGACGGCCCTGAGTGTCATAGAAGACAAATGCTCCCTTCCAGCCCAGCCCTTTCAACTACAAGGAGAAAATATGGGTTTATGGGTATAATATTTATCCAAATCCCATGTTTTTCTCACACAGTTTTAATCAAGCTAAATAATATATAATATTATGCTATATGTTATAACATACTAAGTTATTATTTATTGATTTACTGTCAAATTACTGGTTTGAAGTTATAACTTCAAACTTCAATAATTTGTCTGTTAAGCCACCTGCTTGAGTACAGTTTTTGAAAATATAGTAAATTACCTTAAAAACAATATATAATAATTATTTGTATATTACTTACTTATGGTAATTAACAACTTACCACCCAGGCCAATTCTGACACTTCTCTCCTACATCATATTTTTTTTGTTAGAGAATTACTCAGTACCCCCAAACATGATATCTATATTTTTTAAAGCAGACGCCCTAGGAAATAAAATGGTGGTCGTTGCAACTTTTTATGTCACATGGTTTTTGCGTAGTGAAAATCAAATACGTAACTTTGTGAATATGTAACCTGTGTGTCTCTGGCTCTGATACTAGCCAGTGCCTCACCAGCCACTGACCTCGCCGCACGTCCCTGCCTTCCAGCCTCCCCCTCTGTTAGATGTTGTCAGCATCATAAGTTGTATCTGCATATCCTCTGTAACTTTTCTGTTTCCTCCAGGTCACTGCGATATATCTGATGGGCCCTATATTGATATGGATGATGTAAGTACTTATAACCACTTTTTAAAAAATTGAGTCGATGGTTTTACATTATGGCGAGATTCTGTTTTATTGTTTGACTCATTGAAAACTCCTGTGGAGGGATATTGGTGGAGTGTATATGTACCATTCTACAAGGAATATTGTCTATAAAGTGGGCACGTGCGGAGATCTCGGATGATGACCCCAGAACTTTCTATTAGAGAATATGAAATTTGCCAGTCGCCTCAGGATTTTTAGCGGCTCCCTGCCCCCCCCCCCCCTATTTTATGTTATTGTCGCAGCCTGTAATATTATGTGGTTGGGTCACCTTTTCATTAAGAGAAGGGGGACAGTTTATTATTAAATTTTTAAGTTAGTTTAATACAACTTGAGCTGCTATAGCTGAGTTGTTGCATTTAATAGTTGGTTTATTGATTTGAAATGAATACATTTATGGATGGATTTTGTTTAAAGTTTGAAATCAATATTCATATGTTAATCCAATAAATAAAGGCTGCGGCCAAAAATATTTAATCCAAGTTCTGGTGTGGTGTGGTTTTTATTTTATTAAGCTGTCTGGAATTGGCTGCTTGCAGTCCCATATCTGTGACACAAGTTTTTTGCTGGTTTCTTCCCAACTTCTGGTAAGCATATATTATCTTCAGCGGAGGATTCTGACTTGCTTTTCTGGCTGACACTTGTCACTTACCAACTACTGTTTACAAGCACAAGTCACGTTTTCATAGAGTTTATAAGCACTTGGGCACTTTTAGTAGTATAGATTTTTGAACACTTTAATTGTTGTCTTCTATTTGGACTTTTGTATTCAGATGTATTTATCACACACAGGAAAATATTGAAGGTATTGGATTGTGCATCTATTGTCAACAATATTGGCATTGGGCACACTAATACCATTTGTTTATTTTCGAGCACTAGACACTTTAATAAGTGTCTTTTCACACATGTATTTACAGTTTTTGTATTCAATATTTATTTGAAACGCTTCACTATATATTTTAATTCTTAAATAACAACAGCACTGAAGGGTGCTCAATAGCTCAATTCTTTATATAGATATAACTTTTGTATTCAGTCCTGTACTCTAATAAAAAATATCCAAATCCCCTGATGAAGTCTTGTGATGTGACCCAACGCGTAGGGAGTGACCGGAGAGGACAGTAACCAGAAGTGACGTGAGGGACGTCCAACACCACTGTTTTCTATGATTTTAATGCAATTTTACTCTTTGTTGATGTAAGCATTTCTTTGACTTTTAATAAAAGGTAGTTTTAAAAGGTTTTACACTATGGGAGGCATATTTTTGTTTACCTTTGCATATTGAGTGGAGCCTTAGCGATACTTCAGCCTGGATATTAGGAAGGTATGTGAGCGAAGTAAGGGAGAGAGATCCAAAGGAATAATCACCGGTTCCATGCTGTTGTTATTATTATACAGGATTTTATCTGATTTCAAGGCTTTTATCTCATGACAATGAGGTGAGAGTTCTGTGAGCATTGAGGTGATTGGTGTAAGAATAATCACTTTGGATACAACGTTTGAGAAGGATTAAGCACCTTGTTGCAGTTTTGCACAGTTTGACACTTCTATCATAACACAAAATTGAGCACAAGGAATCATTTACATAGAGAATTTTTATTTGCATGTGTTGTTTTTACTTATATAGCACTGGATTGCAGTTTTGCACAGTTGGACACTTTTTATTAGGGCACAAGACTGAATACAAGAGTTATATCTACATAAAGTATTTATTTGTATGTGTTTATCCATTGAGCACATTCTATTCTATTAAAACACAAAATTATGAACACATTTGGATAAAATATTTTTATTTTGCATGTGTTATGTTTACCCATATAGCACTTTATTGCAGTTTTGCACAGTTGGACATTTTGACTGAATACAAAAGTTATTTCTACTGTATATAAAGAATTTATTTGTATGTGTTTAGCTATTGAGCACACTTCACTGGTGTTGTTATTTAAGAATTGCGTAGTATCATTTAAAAACTTTAGACAATCATAGCAGTTACATGATTGGCCAATCAGTTCTGCCCAAAGCGTACAGACCCTATAAAGGGATGCCAGGGCTGCGTGAGATGGGGTTCATTTTACTTAAAAGTTAGCTAATAAATGCTAAAAATATATAAAAATTTTCCAGTCTCTCTGCTGTCAGATTTATTCTTATCTAGCCATATCAAGTGTTAGAAAGTTTGCACATTTCTCACCCGGGAGGAAAATAAAATAAAAGTTTAATGTATGATGACTAAATAACACTTATGCAAGCTGAATACACAGGACTGAGATGGATGGAGTTTTTAGATGAAATTTTGTATTTCTGCCATTCCTTAACTGGGTCAGAGCAAAAAAGAACATTGTTGTACAATAATAACCAACATGACAGACCAGCTGTTAATTTTTCTTTGTATTTAAAATAAATTTATTTGCATAACATTTAACAGCACAATACTGCATATCACAGTATTTTTTGTTTTTAATTAAGAAGCTTTAATTTGTGGATTAATTTGGGTATTTACTATATATATGCCTTTTCCCAAGCCACAATACACAAAATATTATTTATTATACATATTTATTTTACATAAAAAATGTTACATTTAATATTATTAAAGTGGACCTGAACTCAAAAAAGCAATATTGGCTGTTATCTAATAGAGAATTGTGCCTTAGCAATACCCTAAACAATTGTAGTGTTTGAACTAGAGAAATAGCACTGTACATCCTGATACGTGAACTCCTACAGCCTATGCAGTATGAGATTATCTACAGCACAGCTGCCTGTGACTGCTAGCCTCACCAGATCTGGAGTGTGATTTGGTAATGTCACTACTGTGCTGCTCACTGTTCTTGGTGGAGAGGAATCTATTCCTAAAGACCTACAATGCAAGAATCAGTCTGCTTCTACTTTATTCATTCTCTTGATCTGTGCTTCTAACCCTTCCTCACTCTTGTGCTGTTTCTTTACTATCCCCTGCCCACCCCGTCAAATAACCAGATCACCAGTGTTCAGAGGGGCAGCTCTAAAAAGAGCAAACAAAGCCATGCTTTTCATCAAGATGACCATCTCTACACAGAGACACAAGCATGTTAGTAAGTTAGAAAAGTGGAGGGAGAAAGGATCAGTTGCAAGGAATCTATAGGTCAGGGGTGCCCGACCGCTAGCCCCCTCTGATGTGGTCCGCAACCTCCTGCTTTGGGATGATGGGTCGGCAAGCCCAGATCGTGGGTTCCCCATCCGCCATTCCAGGACATCAGTGTTCTGAATGGAGCTGGCGCTAGAGCAGTGTTTCTCAACTCCTGTCCTCGGGACCCACTAACAGGCCAGGTTTGCAAGATAACTAAAATACATCACAGGTGATATAATTTACTGCTCAGTGATTGCAGTATTCTAGTCTGCATCTCCCCAAGGTAATACTAAAAATCTGGCCTGTTAGTGGGTCCTGAGGACAGGAGTTGAGAACCACTGCGCTAAAGTAAGAACAGATGTGGAGGGATCAGAGCCGCATGAGCTGATGCCTCCTGTATAGCGCCGGCACTTGTCACAGGCAGAGTGACACCAATTGCACTCTGCCTGGGACAGCAACAGCCAGCAATACCTGTAGCAAGGGAGATTCCTGAATGGAAGAATATTTTTAAAGGTCAGTTTATATTTAAAAATCACAGTGTATCTATGGGCATATCTCTTCTGCAGTGATTACTGGGCTGCTTTCAAACTGATCTGCGGTGCAATGAGCCATAGACTTCTGTTATTACCTGTGGGTTTGGTGCGCTTTCTGAAAGCACACTAAAACTCCTAAATGTTGGAGTTTTGGTGAGCTTTCAGAAAGTGCACCACACCTGCAGAATATAATAGAAGTATATAGCAAATTGCAGCTAACCCGGAGGCCCTTTCACATGATCGGGCAGATAGGGTCTGCCTGTCCGTCTTTCAGGCGGATCCAATCGGACCCTCTATTCACCTCTATGAAGCGGCAGAATTAAACAGACCTGTGTCCGTGTACACCTGCCTACCTCCAATCCGATCCGCTAAAAAAAAAAACAGAAGGGGATCCATCCCCTTCCATCTGGGTGGATTTGAGGGCCCATAGAGTAGAGTGGGCTGAGTCCTGTCATCCGCCCACTATGCTCACTGTGGCCCTCTACCGGTTACCAAGTCGCTTATGTGGCCCTCACTCTTTAAAAGGCTGGACATCCTTGCTATAGGTAATACTGATGACTAGTCAATTGTCGTCTGCTTGCATTTTTTAGGTACAACTTCCATAGCTGCTGCCTTTGATATAGTTGACCACCCACTCCTCCTCAAAAAACTCAATTCTTTTGATCCCTGTGACTGTAGTCTTTGTTGGTTCTCATGTCACTTACTATTCTACCTCCTCCTCTGCTCTTCCTTTTTCCATCTGGGTTCCCCAAGGTTCTGCTCTTGGATTTCCGTTATTCTTAATACACACCTCCTCTCTCAGACAGCTGATGGGAGGACAGCCTCCCATGACTTTCATTACAATTTCTATGCTGGCAACACCCAAATCTATCTTGATATCCCTCATCTTGCTCCATCAGTCTTCATGTGCATCATTCATTTACTGGCAGACATAGTCTGGATTCCACACCACTTCCTTATACTCAATCTATCCAAAACTGAGCTCATAATATTTATTCTCCCATGTGCTCCTTCCCCTGACTTCTCTGTCGAGATCGATGGAACAAATATCAGTCTGTCCCTGCATGACAAGGTGTAATCAGGGACTCTGAACTCTTTCAGCCCCACATGAAATCACTGCCCAAATCTTGCCACCTCAACCTCTCTAATATCTCCAAAAAACACCCCTGGTTATCTTGCGCCTCGACCAATGCAACTCCCTCCTCATTTAATTATCTTTACATCCCCCCAGTCCATCATGAATGCTGCTGCCAGACTCATCCATTTTACCAACCTTTCAGTGTCCACCACCACTCTCTGCTAACCCCTCTACTGGCTTCAGCTCACTCAACAAATACAATTCAAAACACTAACAACAACTTATAACCTTATCCACAACTCTGCCCTGAGCTACGTCACAAACCTTGTCTCAATATACCCCCTGTTCTATTCATTTCTCCCAAAACCTCCTGCTCTCCAGCTCCTACATCTTCTCCTACCTTGCTTGCCTCCAGGACTTCTCCTACTTTGTCTAATTTTAGGCAAGCCCTAAAAACCCTGATCTTTAGAGAAGCCTATCCTGCCTCCACCTAACAACTGTACTTTTATTTTCACCTTTAGCTCACCCCCCCCCCCCCCCACAATTATTGCCTTTTGTATCACCTGACCCTCTCTTTTAGACTGTAAGCTCTAACAAGCAGGGCCCTCTGATTTCTCTTGTATTAAATTGTATTGTGACTGTACTGTCTGCCCTCATGGCTGTAAAGTGCTGCACACTTTAAATCCTGTATAATAATAATAATAATAATAGCTCTCAGCCGTCCCTTATTTGGATGGACTGTCCCTCTCTTGCGACAAAATCTCTCTGCCCCTTGTGCAGTCTCAGATGTTACTCTTTTTGGTCTGATGTGTTCATATCTATACAAGATGTATTATTTTCCTAACAAACGTGTCATGCTGCACTAAACTTTTTATCCATCCTCTATATTACTGCCTTTGTTATTTGCAAAGCCAACATAAAGAAAAAAAGAAGTAAAAACAGCACTTGTATGGTTTAGGCAATAATTTTCTGCATATTCTTCGTGCTCCATGTAACCATATCCTAGGCCTTGTCCTTTGCCCTTGTGCTAAAAGGTGTCCCTCTTTATCATTTTAGAAAGTTGGGAGATATGCAACTTCCACGCTATAGATCTTCTTTAACCCCTTTTCTCATGATCCTAATAGTTATCACTGTGACTTTCAGATGTACTTAGGCTTATAGACATTATTCACCTAATAACAGGAAAAAAAAAAAACTTTGCACACTTTTTAGTGTTGCATACATGATTAACCAGTTGCCAACCGCCCTCCGTGGATTGACGGCAGCAACATGGCTCTCCTGCGCGAACCGCCGTCACCTGACGGCGGGCTCTGGATCGTGTATTGTGTATCGCACCCTCACTGGCTAGCGGGGGAGCCAATCAGCGGGTGGGGTGGACTAGATGTCTGCCGGCTACCTGCGATCGCTCCCCTGCAGTGACAGAATGGGGATCCGTGAATGTAAACAAGCGGATCCCCATTCTGACAGGGGAGAGGAGAGTGATCGTATGTTCCCAGTATATGAGAGCTGCGATCTTTCTCCTCCCCTAGTCATCCCAACCCCCACACAGTTAGAACACACTAACAGGGAACACATTTAACCCTTTGATCACCCCCTAGTGTTAACCCCTTCCCTGCCAGTGACATTAATACAGCAATCAGTAGGTATTTATAGCACTGATCGCTGTATAAATGTCAGTGGTCCCAAAAAAGTGTCAAAAGTGTCCAATATGTCCACCTCAATATCGCAGTCCTGCCAAAAATTGCAGATTGCTGGCATTACTAGTAAAAATAAAAATGAATAGATAAAAATGCCATAAATCAATTATAGTTTGTAGAAGCTATAACTTTTGCGCAAACCAATCAATATATGCTTATTGCAATTTTTTTTATCAAAAATATGTAGAAGAATATATATCGGCCTAAACAGATGAATTTTTTTTTTTTTTATATATTTTTTGGATATGCATTATAACAAAAAGTAAAAAATATCGTTTTTTTTTTTCAAAATTGTTGCTTTTTTTATTTATAGTGCAAAAATATAAAAACCGCAGAGGTGATCAAATACCACCAAAACAAAGCTCTATTTGTGGGGAAAAAGAACAATTTCGTTTGAGTACAAGGTCACACAACCGCGCAATTGTTAGTTAAAGCAATGCGGTGCAGTATTGCAAAAAAATTGCTCTGCTCAGGAAGGGAGTAAATCCTTCCAGAGCTGAAGTGGTTAAAGCAATTTTTTCACATTATTTTTTTTTCTATTACTGGCTTTTTTTCATGTGAAAACTCTTTTATGTAACCACCAGCAGTGTTGTCCTGTAGTCAGAGCTTAAAAAAAGGATTATGGGGAAGTCAGCGCCATCTCGTGGCTAGTAAACAAAAGTCTGCAGGTACTGGAATCACTTAGACTTAACAAGACAAAGGTGTTGATTTAATAAAGGCAAATAGACTGTGCACTTTGCAAAGTGCAGTTGCTCCAGAGCTTAGTAAATAAGGGAAAGCTTTACTTTGCAAAGAATACCCAATCACGTGCAAGGGAAATAAAAAAAACAGCATTTTTGCTACATGTAGTCCATGTAGTTCAACCATGATGGAAGTCAGTAGAGCTTCTGCTCATTTACTAACCTCTGGAGCAACTGCTTTTGCAGAGTGCAACTAGTAGTAGTGTAATATGCTACAGTGTAGTTACTGTTTGAAGAAAGCTCATCTAAACCTAATCTTTCTGTAGTTGTTAAGGGCAGAGCAGTTCATATCTATAATAATTTACCAAGAATTGAGTTTCTCAAGCTGAAAGGGATGCTAATATGCAAATTGACTAGCTCACATAAAGCAGAATAATTTGCACGATTCTCCTTTATAGCGGAACACTGGCTATCTGTGGTCAAAATGTAAAGCCTTATATTAATTCCTCTATATTTATTTTATTTCTAGCCTACTCTTATTAATCTGAATGATCTTGAAGTTTGTAAACATATTCTGTGAAGAGCCCCACGTATTTATTTCCTTGAATTCTGTGACAGGTATTCAATATGAATATATGCTGGAGGGAGTTTTCGAACTCAGAGGGAAGGGCCTTCAATATAAAAGAATTTATTATCTGTAATACTTCATTCGTAGTCTATTGCATTTGGTGTCCATGTGGCCTGGTTTACATTGGCCGAACAAAAAGATTGCTAAAGGTTTGGATTTCTGAACATATTACAAATATTAAAAAAGGTTTTACACAACACAGTCTTTCACTGCATTTTAGGGAGAAACATAATAGGGACCCTACACTAATGCAGTTTTGTGTATTGATACCGTATTCTCCCCTTGGAGAGGTTCAAATCGCATATGGGATCTGTCTCAAAGGGAAAGCTTATGGATTTTCCTTATGAAAAGCCTTAGTCCGGGGGGGTTGAACATTGACCTGAATTTAAACTGCTTCATTAGTGATTTTTGAGATTGGTAATGATGATACTGTAGTTTTTGATATTTATATTCGAGGGTTCATATATATATATTTTTAATGCATTTTTAATATGTCTCCAGCGATTATGTTTTTATTACATATGATATACGCTTTGGGTGACTCGGGGCCATGATTCCCCTCTGTTTGCTTTGATTTTCCTTTGAGGCTGTGAGGTTGATTTACTAAAATTGGAGAGTGCAAAATCTGGTGCAGCTGTGCATGGTAGCCAATCAGCTTCTATCTTCGGCTTGTTCAATTAAACTTTGACAAAAAAAACTGGAAGCTGATTTCTATGCAGAATTGCACCAGATTTTTCACTCTCCAAGTTTAGTAAAACAACCCCTTTGTTCATACCTATGCGAATTGGATGTGGCTTTCACCGCATCCGATTCACATGACACTTGAATACACATTGTTTTCAGTGTGTCAGGTGCGGTACATTTGCACTCCGCATTGTACGGAAGGCATGTCTGTTTTCTGTGCGGTGTGAATTCCCAGGCCATTATGTTCAATGGGAGCGCATCTGACCCATAGATGTTCTCCACATTGAACAGCGATTTTATGAGGATCTTTAACCCTCTTCGCTGAACTGCCCTCCCCGAGCAGCCGATGCGCTGCGAGAACGGACAGGCGCTGCTTCTCTCCGTTAATAAGGCTGGAATTTGTACCGCTATGGTGTGGATCCAGCCTTAGAATTAGTTTATATTTTAGTTTATATGATATTCTTGCTGTTTATGTATTTTAAATTCTTATATAATGTTTGTATGTAGGGTACAGTCTTATTTTGCTTTTCAGCGGCATGGATTTGCCATATAATATGAGGTCTCTTTTTATATAGAGGGATTTTTAGGTTATAGAGTACCTATTTGTTACTGCAAATTGTATTTTTCAATCGTTCTTGTACAATTAAATTTATTGATACGTTATGGATATGTGCATTCATGTTGGCTATATAGATAAACCGCATTATCTGTTGGAAAAGCTACCAATGTTGAGTGTATCATCCTATGTGATTAAGGATAAGGCGAATATAGAGTCTATCTTAGCCGAGGTGTCACTGCCTGGGAGCGGGTCCCTATCTAATTAGCATAAGGGTGGATATTAAGTTTTTGTGTTGCCGTGCCATGCAGCTGATCACAGTAGAAGTCTGTATGATGAAACATGTCTGATTTGGCCGCACGGCAACATTTAAACATGATCTGACGTTTCTTCATAGAGAGGATGCGAAGTTGACGGGGTTGGGTGAGAGTTACATCCCTATGCAGTGACAGTGGCTGTGACACTGTTGAAGTCTGTTCTGATCTTTATTCTATGTGCAATATTTCAGTTTTGTCTGTAAGTGCAATACAAGGGGGGGGGGGGGGGGTGTGGTATTACAATAAATGTTTTTTTAACCGGTATCACACTATGCAGAACTCTTTCTTTTTATCATGCACATATGATTTTATTGGCATGGTCTGGTACTGGATATCATATTGAATGACTAACTGCCTTATCCCCTATGCATGAGAGTGCTAGGCATTTTCGTCTGGTGAGTTTTCATCCATGTAGTGAAAGGTCAGCACTTTTGTCTATGCACGAGGTGTGGTGAAAGAAGAATCGTTCACTTATCTGCCGTACATCTAACTATCTATGGACTCTATATTTCATTTGATGGGATGATCTGTTATTTGACATTACTCACTGTTCACTTGGAGTGTATATGTTTATATAGATTCAGAAGTGTCCCTGATGCGCTGCTTACTACTCACATATTTTTGGTAGTAATTGTTTTTTCAGGTATTCATTATGCCCTGTGCGTAGGCACTGATGTGTCACACATTTCACAGAGCCTGCCTTCTGAACTACAGAGGTGCTGAGAGGAGGAGTTTCAAGAAGCAGAGTCAGTACAATAATCACGGCTTGCATGCAGCAAAGTACCATGGGATATGTAGTCCTTAGATATTGAAAGTAAACTGCAGAGGAGAAGTTGAAAAGCATGCAGGGAATCCAGGAAGTTGTGGAAAGTGATAGCCAGCAGATAAACGGACCACACAACATGAAAGGAGATTTTTCAAGTAAGCTTACATTGGACTGTCAGAGATAATCATTGTTTGTATTGTTGTTACAATGCTGATGTTATAAAATGAAGGTGTATGCAGTGACTATAGAACTCCTTTAACCACTTCAGCCCCAGAAGGATTTACCCATCTCCTGACCAGGCACTGTCCACTTTAACTGACAATTTTCCCCACACATAGAGCTTTCATTTGGTGGTAATTGATCACTTCTGCGTTTTTTAGTTTTTGTGCTATAAACAAAAAAAGAGTGACAATTTTGAAAAATAAACAATTTTTTTTTGCTTTCTGCTATAATATATAGCCAAAAAAAATATAAAGAAACTAATTTATTCATCATTTTAGGCCGATATATATTCTACATATTTTTGGTAAAAAAAATTGCAATAGGCATATATTGATTGGTTTGCACAAAAGTTATCGCGTCTACAAACTACTGTATGGCATATATTTAGGGATTTTTATTTTTTTTATTGTTTTTACTGGTAATGTACCAAACAATGACCACTGCTTACACCTATAACTGGCCTTTGCAGCAAGGAGCATTGGAGGGCAACAAACAGAAAAAACAAGGGCCAGGGATAAATCCAAGGCAAATACCAAGCTCTACTTACCGGCCAGCTGCGACTAACCATATTAACCTGTCTAACAGAATGCGTTTAAAAACAGGGGTTTAGTTGCACAAATTTTCAAATGCATACGTAAGCTACAGGCCCCGCCAAGGCACCCTGTGATCTGTAGTCCTATCTCTGACTTGTAAGAGACTCCACAGTGGAAGCACATGCACCTTTAAGGAGGGGTGGGGCTCCCTCCAGACCACCTGCCTTCACCTATCTTATTACAATGCATGTGCTTCCACTGTGGATTTTTGTTATACAATCAGGTCCATAAATATTGGGACATTGACACAATTCTAATTGTTTGGGCTCTATACACCACCACAATGGATTTGAAATGAAACTAACAAGATGTGCTTTAACTGCAGACTTTCAGCTTTAATTTGAGGGTATTTACATCCAAATCAGGTGAACAGTGTAGGAATTACAACAGTTTGTATATGTGCCTCCCACTTTTTAGGGGACCAAAAGTAATGAGACAATTGGCTGCTCAGCTGTTCCATGACCAGGTGTGTGTTATTCCCTCATTATCCCATTTACAAGGAGCAGATAAAAGGTCCAGAGTTCATTTCAAGTGTGCTATTTGCATTTGGAATCTGTCACTGTCAACTCTCAATATGAGATCCAAAGAGCTGTCACTATCAGTGAAGCAAGCTATCATTAGGCTAAAAAAAAAAAAAACAACCCTTCAGAGAGATAGCAAAAACATTAGGTGTGGCCAAATCAACTGTTTGGAACATCCTTAAAAAGAAAGAACGCATCGGTGAGCTCAGCAACACCAAAAGACCCGGAAGACCGTGGAAAACAACTGTGGTGGATGACCGAAGAATTCTTTCCCTGGTGAAGAAAACACCCTTCACAACAGTTGGCCAAACAAAAAAAAAAAAAATCGGATTACTATCGAACGAAGTGACTATCACTGTCGAGAAACCTAGAGTATAACTCTCAACTGTCACTGTCTAAGGTTTACGTTTATCGTGTGAACTTTACTTGAGACCTGGAAAATAGACGAGGAACATTTACCCTATTACTCCCTTATTGTGTGTGGACCAGTACCTTGTCGACTCGTCGGTTAACAGAGTAATGAAAACCAGGGGATTTTTCACCCTCCGTGTATATGTTTGACAACATTAAGGATGTGACAAGTGGACTAAACCTACATTTATGGGAGTTTAATTTCGACTTTCAGACGTC
>BLSH010001138.1:229469-254956 GCA_018402905.1 Glandirana rugosa | reverse complement strand
CTTATAGATTACATTACTGTATGAAAACATTACACATCCCCTTTGTCCCTAGTGGTTTGCCCAGAGCCCTGCATGCACTTTTATATAATAAATGTCATTCTTTCTGCCTGGAAACATGAGAATGTCCATAGCAACCAAAAAGTGTCCCTTTGCGTCAAAAGTGGTTTTTGATCAGCTAGAAAACACCGATAGTAAATAAGAATGATTTGCAGAATTGAGTGATACTGATTTTTGGGGAAATTTATCATCAGAAACTGAAAGTGACGACAGCGACAATTCTGCAACTGAGCAAATTTCTGCGTTTTTGGTTTGATTACATTATTGAATAAATGCAAAATAATTGTACCGCTTTCAGCACCAAAAATCAGACATAATCATACCACCAGGGATTACTAACCATTGCAGGCCTATAGTACATAACGCCATATCTCCATGCAGAAAACCATTACCGCTTTCAGCAATAAATTCCAGACTCAGTCATACCGCCAGGGAGGTTAAAAAGTGGGAGGCACATATACAAACTGTTGTAATTCCTACACTGTTCACCTGATTTGGATGTAAA
The DNA here is from genome assembly GCA_018402905.1 of Glandirana rugosa. Lineage (NCBI taxonomy): Eukaryota > Metazoa > Chordata > Amphibia > Anura > Ranidae > Glandirana > Glandirana rugosa. The sequence goes on along the minus strand of BLSH010001138.1, from coordinate 254,394 downwards.
TCTCAAATCAAAGCTGAAAGTCTGCAGTTAAAGCACATCTTGTTTTTTTCATTTCAAATCCATTGTGGTGGTGTATAGAGCCAAAAAGATTCGAATTGTGTCAATGTCCCAATATTTATGGACCTGACTGTACATTTATTTACCAGTTAATTAAGAATTGTAATGTGAATGTAAAGATGAATGTGTGTAGGACATTATAACAGACAAAACTTCTGTATGGTTGCTGTGATTATTACATACATTTGCATGACTGTTTTCAGCTGTTAATCCTTATACTGTATAACCCTTTTAAAGAAGGCACACTGCTTCTGAAACATGTTGGCATTTATCTATGTGTGTTTTTCAAAAACCTAAACTTATCTGCAGCATAAAGGAAGATAATATGAATAAATACCTAAGAACATGCATTTGAATGAGTCTGAAGCAGCGTTTATTGCTAGAAATGGCAAGAATTCTAGCCAGTTTATAACTCTACCCATTGCAATATGATGATGTTTTACTATACTACAGAACAACTGTGATCATAAGACAGCAAACATTCAACACAAAATTGATCAAGCAAAAAGTCCATATAATCATGCAGATTTAAAAATAAATGGCAATGTATCCTATTAGATTCATGTTAATGATTTTGCTGCTGTCATATATATTTTGACTCTGAACCCGATTCAGTGCACTGGATAAATTAGGATTATTTAGCATCATGTTATTTAAAAACTGCCTAAATTGTCTATTTTCTATACATTTTTCAGAGAATAAATAGATTCAACTATAATTACAAAGTTAAAACAATTCTGGACTTATATTCTCCATGATAAAAATGAATGTCAAGTTTTTGAAACATATCTCTTAGGAACCATTTTTTTAACAGAGCAGAAACATTTTTAAAAAATGAACACCTGCCAACAGGGATGATTACATTTTCTAAAGCCTTATCTCCAAAATAATATTCTGACCTAAACTTAATCTCTCAGTAAAAGGGAAAAAGGGTCATATCAGGCTTTGCATCTGCACTGCAGCAGGGTCAGATTAGGTTTTGGTTTAAATAGTTTTGGCACACATTAAACTGTTGTATATGTTTTCTTAATTCTTTATTCTTATGGCTAAAAAATAACACTTGTTTGCTTACTATTATTTGATATTTATATATTACCAACCAGTTGGCGGGTTCTATACTGTTTTTAAAATGTTTGCCAGGGTATTTTTACCTTAATAGCCCTAGGTTAAATTACACACACAGCTAAGGGGTGAGACTCAGGGGAGGGCTGGGCCAGGGGGTAGGGTGGCAATTGCCCCCCAGGCCACCCTAACTTACATACAAAATGGCCAACGGCTGCTGCCCGCTCATACTTTTTTCTTCTTGTGGAGGAAAGAAGTAGGGCCCAGGGGCGCAGCCACCAACTAACTGCAGGCAAAGGGGGGGCACCCAGGGCCATTGGATGGGCACTGGTGAGGCTGCATTGGTGGGCACAGATGAGCTGCATTGATGCATATTTTTGTTAAACCTCTTTTGTTGCTATTAACATTAAATTATGTTACCACATTGTATCACATTTGTCTTGTTTCATAAAATCAATATCCATTCTAAAACCAGTTGGGCATGGATGGTGAGCTGATTCGGTGGTTCAGTGGGCCACTTGACTGGACTTGCCCCCCAGGTCTAAGGCTGCCAGCCCTCCCCTGGTGAGACTGACTGCTCCTCTCTTTCTCTGCTTCATATGGCTCTGTCATGATTTTCAATTAGAAGCCTAAAAGCAAAAATCTGCTGCTGTGGTCTCTCTTTGGAAAACCCATAATGCTCTGTGACACCGGCATCATGGGTGCACTCTCTGCTAAACCACTTCAGCTCAGGAAAGGTTTACCCCCCCCCCCCCTTCATGACCAGGTCAATTTTTTCAATATGGCATTGTGTTATTTTAACTGACAATTGCCCGGTCGTGGGACACTGTACGCAAATAAGTTGATGTCCTTTTTTTCTCCACAATAGAGCTTTCTTTTCGTGGTATTTGATCACATCTGCAGTTTTTATTTTTTATGCTATAAACAAAAGAGAGCGACTTTGGGTGACTTACTATGCAACTCCATGCCAGGCGACTTTGCCTGTGGCCAATCTCAGAAGGGAGGGGGTTGCTTGGTAAATTCTTTTATTTTTTCCTGTAAGTCTCTTCAATATAGATGGGGATCCGACTTGGAGGCGACTTCCGTTGAATTCTATGGGCACAAGTCGGATAGAAGTCATGCAGGAACCTTTTCTGAAGTCGGAGCAACTTCAGTAGTGTACATTAAGACGGCTCCCATTCACTTCAATGGGATTTCAGATGCCAAGCGACTCAAGTCGGAGTGCAAGTCGCCCCTGTGTGAATGGGCTCTAATTGTGTGGAGGATGCTTTAACTGTGGGAAAGCAGGGATTTGTGTTCCTGCTTAGCAGAAACACAAGATCTCTGTCTTCTCTCGGGCATTCTGCCTCTCCAGAGAAAGATCGGTGGGACCCAATGTCCGCTGGACCTGTTGGCTGCTGCTGTGTCTAATTTAAGTTAATGTGTGAGCGCCGCAGACCCGGAAGAGCAAAATCACATACAAGTACATTATTTCATGCAGGAGAGCCGCCACCCTGCATCATATGTACGTGGGGCAGTTGGCAAGTGATTAATATATATATATATATATATATATATATATATATTTTTTTTTTAAGAATATTCTATATACATAATGAAAACAATTAAAATGCCATTTTAAAAATCTATGCGTAAAATTGTTGTATTATTTATTATTTTTTATTTTTTTTACTTTAAGGTAAAGGGTTCTTTCTTTTTCTGCTAAGTGTAGTATCAGATCTGTATTTGAGTAGCCTTAAGCCTAATACACACTGCTAGCTTTTTTTTTGTACAACCCAGTGGGCTGAATGAAAAAAAAACTGACAGCTCAGGCCGGAGCCACTGTACTAACTATCCAATCTTAGTACCACGATCTCCCCTGCTGTTATATTGTGTTTTGACAGGGGTTGGCCCCCTGCCAGAACACTCAGGTGGTCCTGCCCAGCGTCTTTTGCTAAATTGCTCAACCACTCAAACTCGCAGATCTAATAATTCTGTAGTCATGTTAAGAACTAGGAAGGCTAAATAGCATCTCAGATAACTCAGAAAGCGTGGAGAAGACTCCAGGCCACAGTTACCAAACAGAACTAACAAAATGCTTCTAATGGTATTGTTAACAATAGCAAATAAAATAAATACATTTTTTTAAGGATTAGCACTGGAGAGGAGAGAGACTGCTGACATTGCACATCTCTTGACCAGCCCACCAGGAAGATTCTTGGGACTACGGAGAAGGATTGGAATTGCTCTGTGGGTAGGGCTGAACTTTCTACACAAAAAACATAACGCAGATAAAGTTTTTAAACACAAATTGCATATTCATTTTCAAGGTTAATTTGTTTATCAATTTGTAGGGTATAAAAAAAAAATAATAGTGTCATTAGATAATTTTGATGAAAATTTTTCTATTAACTGGATACTTTGTCATAAAGGTCAAACCTTTATGTCTGTGGTCTCATTTATTTTAAGAATTAAAGTGTGCATTTCAGTTAATCTAAAATGCAATTCCTCTGTAACACTCATTTTATTCGATTAGGTCAGTTAACATTGTGGGATAACACACATTACCGGAAAAACCTTACTGTAATTACAAAATTATATAATATATATACAGTAATTACATTGCAAACCACAAAAGCTATGCAAAATTACCTTTCCATTCAGCCTTAAGAAAATCCATGATTAGAGATAAGTAAGTAATGTGAAATGTGAAAGCAACAGGGTATGAAAATTATAATCCAAGGTCATGGAGGTGAAAATCCATAGACCCCACTTTTTATTTTTTTGTTATTTATTATCTTTTTTAATTAAAAAAACATTTTGACTATGGCTCGAACCCCAGCACATATTGCATATGGGCTGATATTCACAGATTAAAAGGGCTGCAAGTGTAGAGGTCCTTCAGCATTTAGAGGGTGCTTAGAGAGGGTCCCCTTAAAACACAAGTATGATGATGAAGGGCACTGATTTTCTCAACAGTACCAGTGCCTCATAAAAGTTGCATGGGATATAGGCAAAATATGACTGTATTTTAAAACTTCCTGTTCATTGGACAAAAACCTGTGATAAATTTTGAAGCCCAAAGTTACCTATAGTATGTCCGCATTCTTACAGTGGGTGAACTGGTAAGGGGTGCAAAACAGCATTTTATTAGGTCATTGAATGGATTAGATTGCCATAGATTGGCACTAATTCAAAACTGGTTTTAGTCAAGCCATTTCGCTAACTACCAGTTATGAAATGTGAGAAGAATTCTCAAGAAGGTATTTTTCAGTGTTAATACTCATTAGAAATATTCCTAGCAAAATACTAGAATGAAATTATTTGTAGTGACCTGTCACTGCATCTAAACCTAAATGCACAAATGATTTGGTAGGCATGGTGCTACATGTGCTACATGTTTTTCTTAGACTATAGTCATGATTAACTGTAAGATTAATTTTCTATAATATAACATTTAGATGGTTACTCTATTTAAACATCCATCAGTCATAATGATCTATGTCAGGGTTTCTCAACCAGGGTTCCATGTAACCCTAGGGTTCCTCCAGAGGTTGCTAGGGGTTCCTTGAGCAATGGTCAATTTCTGCCTCTCAGATACGTTCCCAATGACACCATTGATCTTTTTAGCTATCCGTAAGGGGTAATTCTTCCCAATGACCACAAGTGTAAGGAGCATTCTTCCCACTGACCATCACACTAATGTATCATGAGTTGTAGATTTTAAATTTTTAGCAGGGGTTCCCTGAGACCGGAGAACTATTTCAAGGGTTCCTTGGCGTTGAAAAGGTTGAGAAAGGCTGATCAATGTTGTTATCTTAAAAAGGATCTGTCAGCTGAACAGAGACACATCTTAAAAAGGATCTGTCAAATGAACAAAGAGTCATCTAAAAAAGGATCCGACAGCTGAACAGATCCGGCAGCTGAAATATAGTATCAATCGATCAATTAGGATATTTTGTTTTATACTGTAATGGACACATATGTCTCATGTGTAGAAGTTCCTCTTTTCATAAAAGCAGAAACAGTAAGTTACTATTAACTTCCTCCTTCTTTTGCTCCACAGACTGGGATGTGTGTCTGATCTGGGATCTCTCACTTATGTCTACAGAGGCTGATGTGCTTTGACTTGAACTCAGTAATAAACATTAAGAAGCATACAATTTCCAACACTTTGTGCATATTTACTGATATTATCCTCCCTCTCCTAACACTACTTTGTCTGCTAGGCTTTAATTATTCAAAATGATGTCCCTCTGCCAGCTCACGAGGGGCCATCATTAAGATTTATAAAAACCCAAGAACATTTTCAAAATATTAACTATAACCAGAAAGTGTGTATTTTATACTATCATAAAATATATTATTCATGAACTATCAGTGGGGCTTGTGTTCTTTAAACTCCCGGAAGAAAACAGTGTTTTTACTTCATGGTAATCATGACTTTATGTGCAGGAGTCTGACCTCTCCAGCTCCTTCACTCTTTATTTGTTCCATTTATCATTGACTCTAGCGGGTATAAATAAGCTCTCTAATGATGTTGTTGATGATGATAGCTAACAGTCATCTTTTTATTTTCATAAATATTCATGAAATATTGGGGGAGATTTACTAAAACTGCAGCACACAGAATTTGGTGCAGCAGTGCATCGTAACCTCATAGTAACATAGTAACAGCTTGTTCAATTAAGCTTTGATAATAAAACCTAGAAGCTGATTGGTCACTATGCACAGGTGCACTACATCCTCTGTGCTCTGTGCTGTTTTAGTAAATCTCCCTCATTGAATGAAAGTATGATAAATGGTATTAAAATGTGTCTACCTTTAAAATGAAGCCACACTTTACACTCAATTAAAGAGGTTGTAAACCTCCAAAAAAAAAAAAACCTGCAAGACAAAGGCATAATGAGCTAGTATGTATCACATACTAGCTCATTATGAAATACTTACCTTAGAACGATGCCCTGCATCGGCCCCGGAACACCGGGGCCGTCATCTTTCACCAGAGTTACTTCCAGGTTCATGGGCTCCAGTGCTGTGATTGGCCGGAGCTGCGATGACGTCACTCCCATGGTCACAACATAGGTCCTGAAGAAACGGCACCAGTGGGCCGTTTCTTCAATGTGTATGCGCTGATGACGTCGGCAAAAGCGCATATCGTGAATATCTCCTAAACTGTGCAAGTTTAGGAGATATTTACAGTACCTACAGGTAAGCCTTATTATAGTGGTATAGTATAGTATAGTATAGTATATAGTAACAGAGTTTACAACCACTTTAACAGCATTTAGGTAAGTATGAGCAAAATTGTTTCACCAAATTAGGTGGTTTTTGGTGATTTTAAACAATACAATAGGCATTACAGGCCCCTAATAGTTTTATACTGAAGAACAGAGGATGTGTTCTAACACTAAAGCTAACCATTTGTTTATCAACGAAGCTATGTGATCACAATGCCAGAGCTAAAACAAAAAAAAGTGGTAGCTTTAAGGCTAGCAATAAGCTTAGGGTTTACAATAGTGTTGGTGAAGGCTTAGGGTTAGTGTAAGGGATGGCTTTGCTTATAAACAAAACCACTAATGGTATTGTCCGCCTGTAAAGATGTTCATATAGCCTTGTTAGACAACAAAGTCGTGTGATTTAATAAAAAGTCATGCTTAAGCAGTTTGCATGATGATTTGAGGCTTATTTTGGCAAAATGACTTGGCTCCTTCCTATTAAAAAGTGAGCTATGCGCGGTAAAGTTTAGAGATCTGAACACATATTTAAATATAGTGGATGCTAACCCAACAACACTGGTTGTCTACACTTCTCCTACCCTGTTTTGGACTGGTGTGACATGGAGGTAGGTGGATTTGTGCTATCAAGATATTAAAGGTTCTCCTCTTTTCCATTCAAAACAACTTAAAAAAAGTGGATAAAGCTGTGATGTAAGTGGTTTGGTAAGAGTAGCATGCTGAACTATTATTTAGCCATGTCACAATGCCTTCCCTATGGAATATACTATCTCTGGTGGCAACCATGCTAAAGTTGTGCCAAGTTAGATAACATCTAGCAGTAAACTATGAGCGAATTTGGGGGTGGGAGGCTGATATTTAAAGCTCTATCAAGCTTATAGCCTTGTACATGCAATGAGACTATAGGACGAATGATCTTCCTTTTTTTTTTTCATGCTAGTCTCATATTGAAAGCCAATAAGTTACTAAAGTTATGAAAAATCTCTTACAGCAGAATACAACTTCGGAAGTGATGTAATGTATTATATTGTAATGTATTTTATCATTTCCGAGCATGCATGGTCTTGGTCTTCTGATTTTCTATCGGACAAATACTGTAATGATTACATTCAAATTGTTTATTCTGGTATCATATGAGAAAAAAGTTTTGTGCTTGTCCCTTATTGTATTGTATTGTAATGTATTCTTTAAATTCCGAGCATGCATGGTCTTGGTCTTCTGACTTTTTATTGGACAAATACTGTACTAATTACATTGAAATCATTCATTCTGGTATCATATGAGCAAATTTTTTGTGCTCGTCCCTTCCGATAATATTGCATGAACTGTTGTGGTAGGCTCTCGAAAGCTGTGTAGTTTCCATCAAATTATAAGCGGTATCTTTCGTCTGATTTTCTTACAGTGTATACTAGGCAATAGATATGCTTAATGCCTAGTACACATGATGAGAATATTGAACAAAAAATACCACTTTTAAAGTGATCATAATCTGATCATAGTACACAGCTTTCGAGAGATGATCACAACAGTTCATCCAAGCACAAAAATATTTCTCGTATGATACCAGAACAAATGATTTTTGTTTAGTACAGTATTCATTCATAAAAAATCGGAAGACCAAAACCACTCATGCTCAGAAATGATAGAATAAAATACAATACAATACATTACATTACATTGCTTCCGAAGTTGTATTCTCTCATACAAGAATTTTTGTAACTTTAGTAACCTATTGGTTTTTGATATGATAAAAAATGGACAATCATTCGTCTGGTATTATCATTGTGTGCACGAGGCTTTAAGCCCATTTTTATTTTGGATAGAGTACAGATTTTTTTTACCATTTGTGTGTAATTGGGGTGACTCCCCTCTTCTTCCTATCCTGAAAATACAACCAGAAGTGAGAGGAAATCTTCCCTTTAAACTGTTGTCACTGGAACAACACTGGGGGTGTACTCATTTCTTCCTTTCCTGTGGCAAAATCTTCGATCTTTCCCTCACTTTTAGCCTAGTGACGATGGTTACTGGAGAAAAGTGAAGAAAGTGAATCTCCCTATACAACAATGAAAACCATATGCCATCTAGTATGTAAAGAACAACAATGTCTTTATATTTTACTACAGACTAGAGTTGAGTGAACACCTGGATGTTCGGGTTCGGCGGGTCCGGTCGAACTTCGCGAAAAAAGTTCGGGTTCGGTACCGAACTTGACCCCGGACCCCAAACCCCATTGAAGTCAATGGGGACCCGAACTTTTCGGCACAAAAATGGCTGTAAAAAAGTCCTGGCAAGTGCTAGAGGGCTGCAAAAGGAAGTAAAATGGGGGTAAAATGGGGGTAAGAGTAGGACAAGTGCCCTACAAAAAAATGGGGATAGGGAAAATAACTTAAAATCAAATAAAAAAATAAAAATGGCAAGGGCGGGGTGGATGTGGAGTAGGAGCCTAGAGGCCGTGACCGTGGCAGTGTAGGTGGAAGTGGCGGTGGTGGAGGAGGAGGAGGAGGTAGCCAACACTTTTTGTTGTTTGTTTTTTTTTCTAATTGGCACACAGCAACAGAAGGAACCTGACCCTATAGGAGTAAGCGATGATTATAGAACAATAATCTGTCCCTTACAGCAACAGCAGGAACCTGACCCTATAGAACTAGGAGATGATTTTAGAACAATTATCTGTCCCTCTAAGCAATAGACTCTACCTAGTCCAGTCAGATCGTTCTGTAATGCAGGATGAGATGTTATTAGATCTGAAATCTATCCCTAAAAGCAGTAGTGATAGTAATCTCTACCTAGTCCACAATCAGATCATTCTGTAATGCAGGATGAGATCTGCAATATGTCCACAAAGCAGTAGTAGTAGTAGTAGTAATCTCTACCTAGACCACAATCAGATCATTCTGTAATGCAGGATGAGATGCTATTATATCTGCAATCTGTCCCTCACAGCGCCGGCAGCATCCTCTCCCTACACTAGCCAGAGAGCATGTGACATGCAGCACTAAGTGACTCCAGCTTATAAAGAGGCTGGGTCACATGATGCAGTGGCCAATCACAGCCATGCCATTAGTAGGCATGGCTGTGATGGCTTCTAAGGGCAAACCAGTGAAACGCTTGTTGATTGGCTGCCCTGCAGCTATTCAACAGGCGGGATCAAATGCCCGAACCCAGAACCCGAACCCAAACTTTTTTCAAATGTCCGGGTTCGGGTCCGGGTCACGGACACCCAAAAGTTCGGTATGGACCCGAACTTTACAGTTCGGGTTCGCTCAACTCTACTACAGACATAGCAATCCAATCAAAGGCATATTTATACATATTAGAAGAATGTGTTTTGCCAAAACTTTATTATTTCACCAAAATGTATATTCTCTTGTCTGCATCTCAAAAGTACGATGCCTTTTTTACTTTACATACCATTCCCTTTACTATTCTTTCATTGGCAAGATACATAGTAACCTTCACTGAGCCATGTAAAGTGTTTTTATTCTATCTCTTCTCACCCATAGCTTCACTACTTTCAGCTATATAAAGTCAATATGGAGCAATACCATCATACCATTGCCATATTATAGGGACATTTAGAAGAAAAAATACCTCATGACATTGTATTTTCCACAAAGTTCATGATGTGAAGCGGGGCGTATAAAGCCAAGTGCATCCGTAAGTGAAATGTGTATTTTTCACATTTTTATAAATACAGCCCTTGACTTGACTGATAACTAGCTGAGTCAGACTGTTTGGCAGATAGATAATAAACCTGACAAACAGCTGCTGTTAAGTGTAAAAACTCAACCCACTGTGATGGCTGGCAGAAAGAGCCTGAATTCCCAGTTTAGTTGGATTATATATACAGTCAGGTGAGTAATAAGAAAATCTAAGCCCAATTTTGTACTTAGCATATAAATATGAGTGCTACTGAACCTGAATTCCTCACAGCGGTATAAAATAAAAATTGTCAGAAGAACCCTGGTGAGGCTCTTTTTTTTACTTTGTGATCAAAGAAGGATAATACTTTGGAAACAGAAGAACCTGTATTACAATAAATGGCAGACTTTTATTTATAATAATGTTTTTACTTCAGCTTTTTTTATATATAAATTCTAGGCAGATATAAAAGACTCAAATTAATGCAGATCTGTAATCATTCATATTTTATTATTATTTTTTTATTTTTATTTTTTTTAAATAAGCAGTGTAAGCACCTAATTTGGTATCAGCCCCTTTCAGTACTTGTACAGCAGAACTGGAGCATGAGAGGATAAAGCAGCACAAGGAGCAAAAGATTTTATCTACAGTAACACTTTTTTACCAACACTAATCCAAGTAGGTAATACACACATTTTTTAGGTTTATTACATTTGTCATCTATGGATTTCATGAAAAATAAAATCATTTCTGCAAGACAGGGTTACCAAAAGAAATAAAATAAAATGAAGCACTGCACAAACTGCTGGCACTATATAAATCCTGAATAATAATAATAATCATCATCATAATAATAATACCAAAGAATGCCTTGTTTGTCCTAAAAAAAACTATATATGTTATATTCTGTTACAGTAAAGTGACACTAAATGATATCCTTGTTCTCCAAAAATAATCAATTTCCATTCACTACTTAATAGCCCTTTAATCTGTTGCAGACCGCGCTATAGCCGACTGACGGTTACAGCGTGGTCGCACATTTCTGGGATGGCATCTATTGACCTTCACCCTGAACCTTGCCTCCCTGCACGTTCCAGGGAGTCGCATTGGGAGTGCTCTGTGATGCTGTGTCCCTCCAACACAACTGATCATAGATCTGAGTAAAGGGTCAATGACAGCAGCCCTTTACCATGTGATCAGCTGTGTCCAATCACAGCTGATCAATGTGTAACCAGGATTTGCCAGTTAGCGGCAGTCCTCTCCTCACGTCATGAGTAGAGCCGGTAAGCAGCAATCCACACAGGTGACATATACACTAATAATCAGGGCAATGATCATCAGTTCCCTGATTATCAATGTCCTGATTATCAGTGCAGCCCCATCAGTGCCCATCAGTGCTGTCTTTCAGTGCCCATCATTGATGCCTTTCAGTGCCCATCAGTGATGCCTGTCAGTGCCCATCAGTGCCACCTATTAATGCTCATCAGTGCTGCCTATTAGTGCCCATCAATGCCACCTATTAATGCCCATCAGTGCAGCCTCATCAGTGCACATCAGTGAAGAAGAAAAAACATTTATTTGCAAAAATGTATAACAGAATCTAAAAAAAAAAATAGTTCGAAATTTTTGTCCTTTTTTCATTTTTTTTTAGCAAAAAATAAAAAGCCCAGTGGTGATTAAATAACATCAAAAGAAAGCTCTATTTGTCTCAAAAAATTATAAAAATGGACACAGTGTGCATGAGTGCTGAAAATTGACCTGGGCAGGAAGGTGGTGAAAGTGCCCAGCAGGCAAGTGGTTAACCTCCCTGGTGGTAATCCCGAGTGTGGCTCGGGGTGGAATTTCAGTACCATTAGCGGTAACCCCGAGCCACACTCAGGATTGCATTGCTGGATCCAGGCAATGTTACTCACCTTGTCCCCTGGATTCATCGATGTCCCCCGCCGTGTCAGAGTGTCTGTCCCTCCGCCCGATGCCGCTGTGTGCCGGGCTCCGTTCCCTGCGAGCGTCGCGTCGCACGAGGACAGAGCCTGGCGGCAAATTCAAATAGTGAAATACACAGTAAACATACAGTACACTGTAATCTGTAAGATTACATTGCTGTATGAAATAATTTCACATCCCCTTTGTCCCTAGTGGTTTGCCCAGTGTCCTGCATGCACTTTTATATTATGCATGTCATTCTTTCTGCCTGGAAACATGAGAATGTCAAAGGCAACCAAAAAGTGTCCCTTTACATCAAAAGTGGTTTTTGATCAGCTAGAAAACACCGATAGTAAATAAGAATCATTTGCAGAATTGAGTGATACTGATTTGTGGAGAAGTTTATCATCAGAAACCAAGAGTGACGACAGCGACAATTCTGCAACTGAGCAAATTTCAGTGTTTTTGATTTGATTACATTATTGAATACATTTTATTACTATTACGTTATTATTTTTGATAATTATTTATAGTTATTTATTATATTATAATTTATGATTTCTTGTTTCAAACTTTTTCATACCCAGGATGTCTACTAGACTTTTGTTTGGACAGATTTAAGTGAGTTATTCCTAAGAATTACAGGCCTACAATATAAAACGCCAAATTTCCAAGCAAAATAATTGTACCGCTTTCAGCACCAAAAATCTGACATAATCATACCGCCAGGGAGGTTAATCTATTGTTCATGAAGTTATGTATTACTGTGTTTTTCTGCCTCCTTGTAACATCCTTTGTGAGTTCCTATTCCTCTCTTCTCCTTTTCTCCCTCACTTCCATATGGTTGGAATTAGCAGTGTACATTAGTTGTGGTTATGTACACTGCTCTGCACACTACACATCCCATGGTCTCTAGTCCATCTCGGGAGTGAGCAAGAGAGGGTGGCTGCATTCCTACATACAGTAGGACCATGCAGAATGAACATAACCACCTTCTAACAGAAAGTAAGATCACAGCAGTAAAAAAAAGTGAAATTGAAGCTACTTTTTTAAGAAGAGAATACATAAATAGTTGTTTTTTTCAAACCAGACCTTAGTGTCACTTTAAGTAATGACAAAGTTATTAAGCAGTATTAAACTCAAAAGCAAACATTTATTATAATGCAGCTTACCAATTCTTAAATGTGATGGCTACATTCGTTTCCTTTTTAGGCTTTCTTTCTTCTATTTTCATCTGGTAATCCAGCCAGCAAGGCTGTTATTTTTCACAGCACAAACTCTCCAGCAGAATGTATCAGTTTCAATGGATGAGACAAACCACTTAACACTGGCAAAGGTGATTAAAATGATCAGCTTTTATTTATAAGCCAAACCTTTGCTGTCTGATTATAAAGTGTGACCTGCAGTTTGGCTTCAATTTGTTAGTGGTTCTAAATCTGCTACCCCCCTCCCGACTGACAATGCTGCTGTCTGCTGTGCCTCCTGTTTTCATTCAACCAGAGTTTTGTCTAACTAATACAGGAGGTGTGTTACTGGGAAGATGAGATCACCAGGTGAAAACGAGAAGAGGAAACTGTTGCAGCCACCACCACCACATCCAATGATTGGTAAACGGCAATATATTACAATTTTGGTTTAATACCACTAACAAGTCCATAGCAGAAACATAGAATATGCTCTAGTCCATAAGGAGTGTACAGGTGTGAGAGCTGAGATTGGTAAATAGTATCTGGGTACTATATTAGCCTCTTACAATTTACTGCATCGAATTAGACAGGCTCAGGCAGAAAGAGCTGAGGGCTGACCTCATTAAGTGTATTGCTGTCCCTTTGCTGCCCAGTCACAGGCTACAGCAGTATTTGGCTAAGCTTTATTGTTTTAACTGCAGTGGAGAAAAGAGAGGTCAGATCTTGGACCTGCTGTTTATCAGGAATGTCTGCATTAGAAAACTGTCAGAAAGGAATCACATGTTTAGGCTGGTAAGACAACTCAAACCTATTTCAGCTAAAGATTTAACCATTTATCCTAACTGCCACCTAGAGTTCTATCAAACCTCTAAAATAATGTTGTAAAAATGTATGTAGGAAGGAAAACTAACCCAGAGATGGGCACAGCTGTATTATTTTTATCAAAATTTGGCATTACTAAAATAATACATAAATGAAGCATAGGCTCAAGGATTTTAGCTGGAGAGAATGTTTAGGTATATTTTTTTAATTGAGCTGGGTATTTAGTTAAAGTGCAGTCATTTTGTTACATGACTTCAACAAATTCAGAATCAAACTTATTTTTTTATAATTTAAAGTAAAGTTGTTAAGCCAACCATAGATGGTGAGATCTTCTTCCAATTGCTTGATTCTACCATCAACATAATCAGTGTTGATGGGGAAATTCCTCCCATGGAGCTATTGTTCTCTTTTGGCGGGGGAGCACAGGGAGCTGCCTCTGCTGGGAGAACACACCATTAAAGTGGTTGTTACCACAGAAATGTATGTCACTGGCAGCCCCTCTATTATAACTAGGCATAACACACAGGGTAAATGTTTTGTTAAAACAAAGCCTCTAAATACCTTATTACAGCTATCTTCAGGCCGGTCACGTGACTCTCGGCCGGCCTCCTAATGCGATCCAGGGCTACTGCGGGAGGGGCTGAGATCTCCCTCTGATGTCAGCCTGGGAGATCAAGTGGCCGCTCAGCCCCTCCCACAGTAGCCCCGGATTGGAGTACAAGACCGGCCAGAAATCACATGACCGGCCTGAATATAGCTGTAGAACTGTATTTAAAAGCTTAGTTTTAGAAAAGCATTTATCCTGTGTGTTATGCCTAGTTATAATAGAGGGGCTGACATTGAAAAATTGACAATTTCTATTATTTTATTTTTTAATAATAGTGGCAGGAGGGGAAGGGGGGCGGAGACAGAGACACAGACACAGAGCTGACAGGCAGGGAGGGAAGGAGGGGGTGAGGGGGCAGAAGAGAGCAGAGGAGAGCTGCGAATGATGGAAGCTGACCACAGTAGGCAGGGCTCAGCAGCCATGATAATCGTGGTCAGTTCACAGATGGGGACACAGAAAGTGGCAGGATCAGCCAGGTTTTTTTACAGTTTAAAGAGAGGCAGATTAGACAGCACAAGCACTGTGCTGTTTAATATGCTATAAGGGAACAGGATCTCTTTTTTGTTATAGGATTACAAGCACTTAAATCCTAGTACACAGGGACAGAATGTCAGATAACATTCAGTCAGTGTGTACTGCAGCTGGTCCAATAGATGTCAATGGGGCATGACTGAAAAAGGTCTGCCGGTCGTCTCTTGATCAATGGCTGAGATCGCTGACCGGAATGTTCTGGCCAGGGATGGCGTCCTCCTGTCAAAACAAAATGGCACAGCAGGGGAGATCGCTGTACTAACATCAAATTGTTAGTACAGTGGCTCCTCCTGAGTGTGTACTAGGTTCAATTATTCATGGCAGCTATAGCCATATATAATTTAATGAAAAATCCAACATGCTGGTTATCCCCAAGTTGATCAATGGACCGACTTGGGTACAATCTGCCTGCCCATAAATGGTTGGAGTCTTGCCTGAACTGACCAAGATTCGAACCATCTATGCCTGGCTTTAGATGTGTGGCAAAATGGTAAATTGAACAAGGTGTTTAGTTACAGTGTGGTTAGTGAGGGGGTTTACTAAAACTGGAGCATGCAATATCTGCCACTCTGAATGCCGCTCTGCATTCAGCAACCAATTAGCTTCCAGTTGTTTTGTCAAAGCTTAATTGAACAAGCTGTAATTAGAAGCTGATTGGCTACCATGCAACAGCTGCACCAGATTCTGAGTGCTCCAGTTTTAGTAAATATCCCCCACTGTGTTTTAGGATTACAGGGAATCCAAATCCAATTTCCAATATATAATTTTTATCATTAACCTCCCTAGCGGTATTCCTGAGTGTGGCTCGGGGTGAATTTTCTGTACCATGAGCGGTAACCCGGAGCCACACTTGGGATCGCATTGCTGGATCCAGGCAGTGTTACTTATCTACATGGGCAGAGACCAGCGGGAAATTCAAATAGTGAAACACGTAGTAAACATACAGTATACTGTAATCTGTAAGATTACATTACAGTATCAAATCATTTCACATCCCCTTTGTCCCTAGAGCTTTGTCCAGTGCCCTGCATGCAGTTTTATATTATTTATGTCATTATTTCTGCCTGGAAACTTGAGAATGTCCATGGTAACCAAAAAGCATCCCTTTACGTCAAAAGTGTTTTTTGATCAGCTAGAAAACACCGATAGTAAATAAGAATCATTTGCAGAATTGAGTGATACTGATTTGTGGGGAAATTCATCATCAGACACTGAAAGTGACGACAGCGACAATTCTGCAACTGAGAAAATTTCTGTGTTTTTGATTTGATTCGATTATTGAATACATTTTATTACTATTACGTTATTATTTTTGATAATTATTTTTAGTTATTTATTATATTATAATTTATGATTTCATGTTTCAAACTTTATCACACCCGGGATGTCTACTAGACTCTTGTTTGGACAGATTTAAGTGAGTTATTCCTAAGAATTACAGGCCTACAATATAAAACGCCAAATTTCTATGAAAAACAATGTACCACTTTTAGACGCAAAAATCTGACATAATCATACCGCCAGGGAGGTTAAATGCAAAGCTTTCACCTGTATTTGTCACATTATTCTGTCAGTGCATTATAAATTTATCTTGCCTTTGCGCAGTAATTAGCAGTAGCTTTTGTAACATATAATTTGAATATCTATTGCTTTTTCAAAAAGCAACATATAAAGGCATAAATGACCCTTCTGTGTCTGGACGCTTGTTTTACTAAAGAAACAGGGGTTCCGAAAGTAAATGCTCAGTGATCTTAGTAAATAAGGTGAACCTGTGTTCATTTTGGAATACCCAATCATGTGCAAACATTTTCAAGCACATAATTGGGTAAAACATAGCTTCACCTCATTTACTAAGTTCAGAGACCATTTACTTTGCTAAGTGAACATTCTCTGCTCCTTCAGGAAATCAAGCCCCCTGTATTATCCAGGACAGCTATCTCTAGAATGACTTTTGTATTACACCAGAACATTTAATATCTGTTATGCAAGTTGAACATAAAAAGTCGGCATGTCTAGCATTTATGTCTGAGGTTTTGTGAGTGTTTTCATTTTATGTGAGCTTGATAAGTGTTTAATGGACAATTTTCAAGTGTTTTAAAACATATTGTGGCGACTTCTGGAACTAAGAAAACATGTAAGCACATTTAGCTAGGTTTATAAGCATTTTATGGACATTTTAGGAGAGAACTACAGTGAAAGGTGAGATCACTTGAATATTCTTGCAAAATGCAGGCGATTTTCTAAATACCATTAAACATAAGGTCACAGTGTGAGTATTTGCTATTAAAAAAAAAATATTCATGTTGAAGCATTTTGTCAGCACTTCAAACAGCTACAACATGCTTGGAAATACTGGTTTTGTGAATCATCATTGTTGTAGACATAGGCAGACTTGTTGAAGACATACTGAATTGCTGCACATAAGGCCTCATACACACGGACGTTTCTAAAAAAATAAACAAAACGTCAGGCCCGACGTCAAGGAAAAAAAGTCGGCGTTTTTTGGCGATATGCATCAGCGTTTTTGAGCGTTAGTGAGCGTTGGCGTCAATAGGCGTTTTTTTTTAAAAAAATCATCCCTCTGCTATTTTTCAACCTAAAAACGTTGGCGTCAAAAAAACGCCGGAAAACGCCGGTATAATAATAGGTGGCGTTTGCTGCCGTTTGTTGGCATATTGTGGCGTCGGCGTCAAAAAATGCCAAAACATTACAGCCTCAGAACGCGATGGCTGTGGGTTCTAGTTTCAGCTCACTAGCGCCGACGTCATCTACAGCTCAAAAACGCTGACGTTTTTATGGGGCCATTGACTAACATGGAGAGCTGCAAAAAACGCCAGAAAACGCCGGCGTCAAAAAACGTCCGTGTGTATGAGGCCTGAAGGTGTCCTTTTATGAAACTGAGAACAGCCGTGATCCTCCGGATCGCGGCTGTTCTCAGATCATTAAAAGTTTATGAAAGTGAGATAATCAGCGGAGAACACATCATAGCAGCAGACAGCAAATCAGTCACTGAATGCCATAGAAATGGCCAGTTTAAGAAGGTGCGATCTCAGCACCTCACTGGCGATCTGTGGCAGAATTCTCACTCCCAGATTCTCAAGCTCAGGGGTTGAGAATCTGGGAGAGAAGTGAGAAGCTGGCAGATGATTCTGGGGGAAGAATGTAGTATTTTCCTAACTTTCATCTAACCGGCGCCAGAACATTGCAAAGCACATCTTCCCCACAAACATACACATCTAAAGAAGCATGTTAGGAATGTATAGTGTATATATATATATATATATATGTATATATACATACATCTATATCTATATATATATATATATATATATATATATAAATATATATCTATATATGTATATAGATATATATAGATAGATAGAGATACATAGATATATATATACAGTATCTCAAAAAAGAGTACACCCCTCACATGTTTGTAAATATTTTATTATACCTTTTCATGTGACAACATCGAAGAAATCACACTTTGCTACAATGTAAAGTAGTGAGTGAACAGCTTGTATAACAGTGCAAATTTACTGTTCCCTCAAAATAACTCAACACACAGCCATTAATGTCTAAACCGCTGGCAACAAAAGTGAGTACACCCCTAAGCGAAAATGTCCAAATTGGGCCCAATTAGCCATTTTCCCTCCCCGTTGTCATTTGACTCATTAGTGTTAAAAGGTTTAAGGTGTGAATGGGGAGGAGGTGTGTTAAATTTGGTGTTAACGCTCTCTCACTCTCTCATACTGGTCACTGTAATTTCAACATGGCACCCCATGGAAAATAATTCTCTGAGGATCTGAAAAAAAGAATTGTTGCTCTACATAAAGATGGCCTAGGCTATAAGAAGATTGCCAAGACCCTGAAACTGAGCTGCAGCACGGTGGCCAAGACCATATCGTGGTTTAACATGACAGGTTCCACTCACAACAGGCCTCGCCATGGTCAACCAAAGAAGTTGGGTATATGTGCTCAGCGTCATATCCCGAGGTTGTCTTTAAGAAATAGATGTATGAGTGCTGCCAGCATTCCTGCAGAGGTTGAAGGGGTGGGTGTCAGTCTGTCAGTGCTCAGACCATTCTCTGCACACTGCATCAAATTGGCCTGCATGGCGGTCATCCCAGAAGGAAGCCTCTTCTAAAGATGATGCACAAGAAATCCTACAAACAGTTTGCTGGAGACAAGCAGACCAAGGACATGGTTTACTGGAACCATGTCCTGTGGTCTGATGAGACCAAGATAAACTTATTTGGTTCAGATGGTGTCAAGTGTGTGTGGCGGCAACCAGGTGAGGAGTACAAAGACAAGTGTGCCTTGCCTACAGTCAAGCATGGTGGTGGGAGTATCATGGTCTGGGGCTGCAGAGTGCTGCCGGCACTGGGGAGCTACAGTTATTGAGGGAACCATGAATGCCAACATGTACTGTGACATACTGAAGCAGAGCATGATCCCTTCCCTTCAGAGACTGGGCCGCAGGGCAATATTCCAACATGATAACAACCCCAAACACACCTCATAGATGACCACTGCCTTGCTAAAGAAGCTGAGGATAAAGGTGATGGACTGGCCAAGCATGTCTCCAGACCTAAACCCTATTGAGCATCTGTGGGGCATCCCCCAATGGATGGTGGAGAAGCGCAAGGTCTCTAACATCCACCAGCTCTGCGATGTCGTCATGGAGGAGTGGAAGAGGACTCCAGTGGCAACCTGTGAAGCTCTGCCCAAGAGGGTTAAGGCAGTGCTGGAAAATAATCGTGGCCACACAAAATATTGACACTTTAGGGCCAATTTGGACATTTTCACTTAGGGGTGTACTCACTTTTGTTGCCAGTGGTTTAGAAATGAATGGCTGTGTGTTGAGTTATTTTGAGGGGAGAGCAAATTTACACTGTTATACATGTAGCGCCCCCATATAGTGTAGGAGCTTTTGTAGATTTTTGCTAGGTGAGGGAAAATCTAGTCAGGCCTGACTATAGGTGCAGGCCTGAATGTTTTGATCTTGCCTGGGAGTGGCTCAGGGGAGGGGCTGGAGATGGAGGGAAGGGACACCCCTTGGAGATTCCTCCCCTTGAGCTTGGAAGGCTCTAGACAGGGATGGATGAAGAAGTGTCACTTCCTGATGTATGACAAGGAGCCCTGACCAATCTTCAACCTGGGTTGGCAGGGGGCAGGCCTCCTTAAATACTGTGATCGGCCCAGCAGGGGGGAGGAGAGTGTCGGGTGGAAAGGTGGAGATGTAGCACGTGCTGTGGAGAGGCCTCATCCGGGAGCCCCCCAGTCTGGGGGGGTGACCTTGAGGCCTGGAGGCTCGGGTGCAGCCAGGAGTGGAGTCGGTTCTTGGAGTAGCACAAGGGAGCACACGAGCAGCAGAGAGGCTACACTAAAGACTCTTTAAAGGATCCACCAGTGTTGGTGAGTGACAGACCCTGGGAGCTGGACGAGAGGGCTGGAGCAGGCTGGGAGAAGACAGTGGACAGTCTGTGGAGGTCGGAGGAGCCAGTCAGGGGAAGGAGTGTCACTGGACAGCAAGGTAGGCCAGAATGGCCTGGAGCTAGGGCTAGGAGTAGTGGTCTGTCTATACCCAGCTAGCACCAAGGTACTTTGCTATGCTTTGAGGGCCTGTGGCTTCTCAACCAGGAGCCCATGGCCCTTGCCTGTGATGGGTGGTTTGGAGATCCTGCTAGCAGTAGAGCAGGCCTCACCATTGCTATTGTCCAATTTTGGTGATCCTGCGCAAATTGTAGCCTCAGTTTCCTGTTCTTAGCTGACAGGAGGGGTACCTGGCGTGGTATTCTGCTGCTGTAACCCATCTGGTTCAATGTGTTTTGCATTCAGAGATGGTATTTTGCATATCTGGGTTACAACAAGTGGTCATTTGAGTGACTGTTGACTCTCTATCATCTTGAGCCATCTGCCCATTCTCCTCTGACCTCTGATACCGACAAGGCATTTTCGTCCACACAACTGCCGCTCACTGGATATCTTCTCTTTATCAGACCATTCTCTGTAAACCCGAGAGATTGTTGTGTGTGAAAATCCCAGTAGACCAGTTTTTAAAATACTCAGCCCAGCTTGTCTGGCACCAACAACCATACAACTTTAAAAGTCACTTGAATCCCCTTTCTTCCCCATTCTGATGCTTGGTTTTAACCCCAGGAAGTCTTTTTTTTACCGTCCCGCTTGCTCCGCCCCAATGTGAAAGCAAACTTGGAGTTTTTCCGCCACTTTTCAGTCGCTATTTTTAGCGCAAAAGCGCCTGAAAAATGTTCTGGTATAAAAGGGGTAAATGCATTCAGTTGCTGCCATGTGATTGGCTGATTAGCAATTTATATATGTATATATATATTTTTTTCAATCGCTGTTTTTAATGATTCTTTTTAGCTGTAATTATATATATAATTCTACTTGCATTAAAATGCTATTATTAAAGTAATGTTTTATAACATTTTTTGATTGATTATTATATATATATATATATATATATATATATATATATATATTATTAAACCCTAAAATAGGGTTTTTTTACAGCTCAAAAACGTCACTGCTACAAACAGCTGATAACAGCCTGTGTGTGCATGAACACATAGGATAACATGATGGAGGGTTTAATGACTGTAGAAAAAAATGTCTGCAGCTGAAAACAGCTGCTGTAAAACAGTCAAAAAACATCCTGTGTGCATGAGGCCTTAAAGTTACTCCATCCCTAGATTTAAAAATGTTTAAGAAAGTTCTCCCTGCAGTTAATACTTTGTAAGCAGGTAACTGTTCTGCTACCCACACTACTGATCTTTGCTAAGGCTGCATCTAACACTCTTGAACAGAGCAGTGACATAGAGGCCTGAGAAAAGAGTCAGGCATCCAACACACCCTAACATGTGCTGCATGCTCAAGATGCTTCAACAAGCTTAAAAACTCTAAAACAAAAAATAAGTATTTAGTTCCTTTCGGTCTGTTAAATATACTATTGAAAATGTTATTATTATATCTGTTTGATATTCAGAAGTTCTACTTCTTGCTGATCTTGCCAGGAATCTTGTGAGCTGATAACTCCATGTGCTCTCTGCCTGTGCTGAGTCCTATCAATTCCTTTATTCCCAGTTATCTCTGAGAACTACAGATGAAATTTGATACAATGACCAGTACTGGAGACAACTACATCCACATGCCATGTACAACAAGACAAATAAAACCATAGATCAAGAGGACATGCCTCGTCTAATAGGGGGATTTTTTCTAGATGTAGATGTCTTGTAGTGAGCATACAATTGCAAAATACTTTTATAAAAAATATATATTTATGAGATACAAAATTCATAAAAAATCCATAAAAACCATCCTGGTAGAATTGGGTAGATGTATGTCATGCATAGAACCACATGATATCCAAAGTAAACACTATGACCAGTTGGTTGCTGACTCGTGGAGTATTTTCAACTTTTCGCAGGAGATTCTGCTTCCTCAGGGTAACTCAACATGTTTATACATCTGATGATTAAACATAGTGATGTCAATATCAAACAACTATAAATCATTTATTTCATATAAACCATCTGGGAATTTATTACAAACTTCAAAAGTACTCACCATTCTTAATAAGCCATTCTAAGTTAAGCCAGTAGGCGGCGTCCCCAAGTGCAGCCGGGGGTCCCGTCCTCAACCACCTGAGTGGTTGGCGGTGCCAGAACTGCCACCCTTGTCCGATGGGCGTTGGACCACATATAAGAGTAGACCCGAACAGGCCAATCTAAAATATTACATAATGGTAAAGACCTCAATAAATTTATACATGGCTATCAAACCCCCCCATATGCGTACATATATATATATATATATATATATAGATAGCATCTTAAGGGGGGAGGGGGAGAAAAATGGGTATAATATAGGGTTCCACCCACCACGGTTTTATCCCATATATATATAGGGTCCTACTAATAGTTTATACAATCTATCTGTCCCATATTAGTTCCATGTCCATCTCCGCAATGAAGCCAAAACTGTCAGCCCAGAGACAGCCAGCAGCAAGGACATTCACTTCCAACTCCCAACCCCCTCCATCCACATAGCAGCTCACAATCCCACATACACAATTGATTCTGAAGCTGACAATGTGGGTGGCACTGCGCGTGCTTGGCCCCTCAGGCGCCCGCGCCAGATATGATGTCAGAGAGCCGCTTGGCCGCCCTGTCACTTCCTGTGGGACCACATATAGAGCGGCCAGGGACGCTGATACACTAGAAGTCTTCTGATGGTTTGCGAGATAGTTATAAAGATGCAAAGTCTGACTTACCTTATGTGGTGTATGTGGGATTGTGAGCCGCTATGTGGATGGAGGAGGTTGGGAGTTGGAAGTGAATGTCCTTGCTGCTGGATGTCTCTGGGCTGACCGTTTTGGCTTTTTTGTGGGGATGGACATGGGACTTGAGCACAATTACCAAATGACATGTTTAGGTCCCTTCCCAATATAAGGTGAGGGAATCCCTTAGCCCCTCTAGAGAGTGCTACAGTGTACCCATGAATGACATCTGATGAACCACATTAATGCTGACAGATAGACTATATAAACCATCAGTAGGACCCTCTATATATATGGGATAAAGCCACCGTAGTAAGTGGCACCCTATATTATACCCCTCTTTCTCCCCCTCCCCCCTTTAGATGTCACACACATACACTTGCAATCAGAAATATTCAACCCCCCCACCTCAATAGACAATACAGTGATGTTGATGAAAGATAATGAAAATAAATGAAAAAAAAAACTTGTGAAATAACAAACAATATTTATTGATACATATTTGAGTTATTTTGACAACAGAAGTTGACTTAACATTGGAGTTCAAATGAAAATTGTAAGTCTTGTAACACATGAGCATGTGCAGTATTATTCAACCCCCAGCTTCAGTACCCTGTGGAGCGCCCTTTAGTTTTTATAACTTCTAACAAGCGCTTTCAATAAGTGCTGACAAGCTTCTTACACCTCTCGATTGGAATTTTTGCCCATTCTTCACGTGCAAAAGCCTCTAACTCAGTGATGTTTGACGGCTTCCGTGCTGCAACTGAATTCTTCAAATCCCACCAAAGATTTTCAATAGTATTTAAATCTGGTGACTGAGAAGGCCACTCCAGGAGACTCCAGCATCTTTTCCCCAACCAAGCTTTGGTTGATTTGGAGGTGTGCTTGGGATCATTGTCTTGCTGGAAGAGCCAATGATCACCAAGGATTAATTTGTCAACAGAAGGCATCACGTTCTTCTTCAAAATGACTTGGTATTTCTGGGAATCCATGATGCCAGGTACACAATCAAGATTGCCAGTTCCTGCCGCAGAAAAACAGCCCCACATCATTATTGATCCACCTCCGTGCTTGACAGTGGGGATGGTATTCTTCTGGTCATAAGCCTGACCTTTTGCACGCCAGACATACTGCAGGTCCATATGTCCAAAAAGTTCCAGTTTGGTTTCATCAGTCCATAGAACTGTCTCCCAGAACTCTGTAGTTTTGTCCAAATTCCTCCTGGCATATTCTAGTCGACTCCTGATGTTCCTTGAGGTCAAGAGTGGAGTGCGTCTTGGGGTCCGGCCATGAAGTCCTTGATTATTCAGTGCGCGTCTCATATTTGCCACTGAAGCACTTGTAGCAGCCTTCATCATGTCATCATGTAGCTGTCTTGCAGTCACACGGGGGTTTTTCTTAGCTGCCCTGACTAAGTTGCTAAGGGCCCTTGATGCACACTGACGTTCTGTCGATGTACTACTGTACTACTTCCGACCATGTTCACGAAGTCACCGTTGATATTCTGCACGTGACTTATTAGTTCCTGAAGTACCGGCCTGGGGTTCTGCGTGAGGTGAGAACTGGAGTT
>BLSH010001138.1:211348-228436 GCA_018402905.1 Glandirana rugosa | reverse complement strand
TTTTATCTTTGGGGTCATCTGAAGGCAATTGTCTATGCTGTGAAGATACAAGATGTGCAGCATCTGAAACTAAGGATACTGGAAGCCTGTGCTAGCATTTCTCCTGCGGTGTTGCTATCAGTGTGTGAAGAGTGGGAGAAGAGGGTTGCATTGACAATCCAACACAATGGGCAGCACATTGAACACATTTTATAAGTGGTCAGAAACTTGTAAATAACTCATGAAAGAATAAAGTTACGTTAAAACCAAGCACACCATTGTTTTTCTTGTGAAATTCCCAATAAGTTTGATGTGTCACATGACCCTCTTCCTATTGAAAAAACAAAAGTGGATTCAAAATGGCCGACTTCAAAATGGCCGCCATGGTCACCACCCATCTTGAAAAGTTTCCCCCCTCACATATACTAATGTGCCACAAACAGGAAGTTAATATCACCAACCATTCCCATTTTATTAAGGTGTATCCATATAAATGGCCCACCCTGTATATATATATATATATATATATATATATATATATATATATATACAGCACCTTGAAAAAGTATTCACACCCCTTGAAATTTTACACATTTTGCTATGTCACAACCAAAAACGTAGGTATTTTATTACGATTTTATGTTACAGACCAACACAAATGGCACATACTTGTGAAGTGGAAGGAAAATGATAAACGGTTTTCAACATTTTTTTTACAAATAAATATCTGAAAAGTCCGGCATGCATTTATATTCAGCCCCCCTGAGTGAAATATTTGCCCATTCTTATTTGCAAAATAGCTCAAGCTCTGTCAGATTGGATGGAGAGCGTCTGTGAACAGGAGTTTTTATGTCTTGCTACAGATTCTCAATTGGATCTAGGTCTGGACTTTGACTGGGTCATTCTAACACATGAATATGCTTTGATCTAAACCATTTCATTGTAGCTCTGGCTGTATGTTTAGGGTCGTTGTCCTGCTGGAAGGTAAACCTCTGCCCCAGTCTCAAGTCTTTTGTAGACTCTAACAGGTTTTCATCTAAGATTGCCCTGTATTTGGTTTCATCCATCTTCCCATCATCTCTGACCAGATTCCCTTTCCCTGCTCAAGGAAAGCATCCCCACAACATGATGCTGCCACCACCATGTTTCACGGTGGGGATGATGTGTTCTGGGTGATATGCAGTGTGAGTTTTCCACCACACATAGTGTTTCCTAGTCTTCCATAAAGGTCCAATTTGTGGAGTGCACGACTAATAGTTGCCCTGTGGACAGATTCTCCCACCTGAGCAGTGGATCTCTGCAGCTCCTCCAGAGTTACCATGGGCTTCTTGGCTGCTTCTCTGATTAATGCTCTCCTTGCCCGGCTGTTCAGTTTAGGTAGACAGCCATGTCTTGGTAGGTTTTCAGTTGTGTGAATGTGATCCCCCACGCTACTATCTTATTCAGTGATAATAAATAAAATAATAATAAAAATTGTGTAGTGGATGCTGAAATACCTAATGCTTCTCACCACGGCATATAGAGATAGAAAAATGTATACATGATACTGCGCAATTCTTAAAGTTGCTGACGTGTGAACAGCATATGTATCAATTCATATATGGCAAGTGCAAAGATCTCATGGTCACATTATAAGAGAATAAAGTGATTCAGTGCTTAAATAAATAATGGACAATATTGCAAGTCCTTGAACATGATTAAATACCACAAACCATCTTGTGTCTCTCCATCAGTTAAAACATTATCATAAATCAAAATAAATAAACAATAACAATAATAAAGTATAATAGTGACTCAGTGCTCCAAACAGTCAATGTGCTATGCTGTGCGATTCATAAAGCAGTTCATTAACCAAATAGTGCTAATAGTTCATTCGTTCAACTAATTTGAAGTGATTCAGTGCTCCACAATCAATAAAGTCTTTCATGAGGTGCTTAAACTTAGGAGAAAAGAGCCTGTTTTGTGGATCCTCATACGCCACCAAAAATACTTCTTTTGCCAGTACCACCACCACCAACCATGCCTTAGTTATGCCACCAGATCAGAATGGATGTATGCCTTCAGTCTAGGGTTCTCTCCTCCACCTTCACCTGCGTCTATGGGGCTCACACTGGATCCTACCCACTTGGTGCCGCTCACATATATAGGGTTATGTGAATGAAACAAACAGTTGTGCCATAATCTTTCTATTTCCAGATGATAGATTGAACAGTGCTCTGTGAGATGTTCAAAGCTTGGGATATTTTTTTATAACCTAACCCTGCTTTAAACTTCTCCACAACTTTATCCATGGCCTGTCTCGTGTGTTCCTTGGCCTTCAAGAAGCTGTTTGTTCACTAAGATTCTCTAACAAACATCTGAGGGCTTCACAGAACAGCTGCATTTATACGGAGATTAAATTACACACAGGTGGACTCTATTTACTAATTAGGTGACTTCTGAAGGCAATTGGTTTCACTAGATTCTTGTTAGGGGTATCAAAGTAAAGGGGGATGAATACAAATATATGCCACACTTTTCAGATACACATACAATTATGTGCCATTTTGGGTTGGTCTATCACATAAAATCCCGTTTTTTGGTTGCAACATGACAAAATGTGGAAAATTTCAAGCGGTATGAATACTTTTTTCAAGGCACTGTATATACAGTGGGTATAGAAAAGAATCACCCCCGCCCTTAAAATAATCACATATTATTGCTTTGCAGCCTGAAATGAAGACAGAGTTTTTTTCTTATTCAGCTGTCCAACTCAGTGCAACTTATAATATCCAAGTGAAAGATATAACACCAACATGTCAGAAAAAAATAAAAGAAATCAAAAATAGATTCACTGAGTTGGAAAAAGGATCGCCCCCTTGTGTCAGAATTTTGTTGAACCACCTTTTGCTTTAATTCCAGCCTTTAGTCTGTTGGGATATGTCTCTACTAACTTTGCACATCTAGACTTTGCAACATTTGCCCACTCTTCTTTGCAGAACTGCTCAAGTTCAGTTAAATTTGATGGTGACCATCTGTGGACTGCAGTCTTCAAGTAATTTCACAGATTTTCAATGGGGTTTAAGCCTGGGATCTGACTAAGCCATGCAAGGACATTCACCTTTTTCTCCTTCAACCACTGTGTGGTCATTTTTTCTGTGTCATTGTCATGTTGGAAGGTAAGCCTTCTTCTCATTGACAACTTTGAAGAGGGCAGCAGATTTTTACTCAAGAATTCATTGGTATTTTGTCACCTTCCATTTGTCCTTCTATCCTGACAAGTACTCCAGTCCCTGCTGCAGAGAAACACCCCCATGATAGAATATTACCAACTTCATGCTTTACTGCAGGAAAGGTGTGCAGAAGAGGCAGCTGACAATGAAAGCTCCATAGTAAGTCTATGGGTGACATCACTTCCCAGGCATTTCCCAGCCATTGTCGGCTGTCTCCTGCACACAGCTTTCACCGCTGTAGACTGGACCTGAGCGGCTTCAGAGAAGGTATATATGGTGATTTTTGCTTTACACGGCTAGATAGGTTAGTCTTAAATTGTGGCTGCAAGTAGATTTAGAAATTCTAGTTTTAAGCCGAGTACACATAGACAGAATGTCAGGAGACATTTGCCAGTTCAAAAAAAAAAAACGGCCTCACTTTTGGCCAGCTTCTGTCAGACAAGCATGCTGGAAAACCAGCAGCCAGCCAACTCCCGATCAGAGCTCAACGCAACAGCTCAGTGGGGGGAGATCGCTGTACATACTTCCCATAGTGAGTACAGCATCTCTGGCCGGAGCCCACTGATTTTTTTCCGTTCAACCCGCTGGCTTAAACTGAAAAAGACCTATAGCGGGTACCAGGCTTTATGCTGAACTTCCACTTCAAGATTAGCAGCTTGTGCAGCTGAACAGTTAAAGCGCTTTTGTTGAAGAAAAAACATTCCCCTCTGGGTGATCTATGTACATTGAAAGGATTATAAAAACCTTTTTTGCAGATTCCTACCTTTTGTTACTCTGAAGAATTCTCTGTTTGTTCCTCTGTGTATCTGTGCTGAGTGGGTCTAATGGCAGTGGTTTCATAATTAGCAGTCAGCTGTGGCAGCAGCAGAGTACTAATGAGGAAAGCTGCAGGGCCTGCATCCCTTTAGATGTGTTCCTATTGGAAGTATCTCACCAAAAATTACATTTTTGTTGCAAGGGATTGCTGAAATATGACTTGTATCTTAGGCAGACTTCTGGGAAAATTGGTAAGCCAATCACATAAGCAGGAAGTGATGTTTTTGGGGAGTGGTCAGTACACATTCTGTGTACAGAACACCTCCAGGTAGCCATATTGCATGGCATTTATCGAAAATTACAGAGGCTGCAGAAAAGGAAAAAGAAAGGTATTTTTTAATAACATTCAATTACAATATGACTTGTATCGCAATTGTACATGTTATATTATTTTTTCTTTATTTGCTATTTTTTTCCCCACGAAAGTGGAGTTACCCCTTAAGTATTAGTCCTTTTGTTTGTAGATAGGACTTTTTGTTAAGTCATTTAATAAGATAAGATAAGATAAACCTTTATTCGTCCCACAGTGGGGAACTTTCTTTGTTACAGCAGCATGAAAAAATAAAAAATAAATGCAAATATATAAAAGAATAGACAATAGACATACTATAGTATACAAGTATATACACAACACAATGTATAACTACAAATGAGGAAAAAGAACGCATTGCAGGTAGTATTGCACACAGGTGGTATTGCACATATTGCAGGTAATATTGCACGTATTGTAAGTGAGATTAATAATCTATTAACAGGGTCACTTTTGGATCTAAACACAGTTTATTTACTTTTTTTTTTTACCAAGATCTGAGAAAATAATTATTACTCACTGTTATAGTTTCAGTCATTTCATATGTATCTGGAATATATGATTATTGCTTACTGTAGATTGTTATTTTCTTTTAAAAATTCATATAAAATAACGCAGGAATATAAAGCAAATGTTATACTGCTTTTGTAGTGTACACATTTTTTTTTGATGTTTCTCTACATGCTATTAGACAGAAAGGCAGAACTAGTAATACTAAACTGTAGACTGACGCATAGGGGTGCAAAAAAAGGTCAAATATACTATAGAAATATTAGTACCTGAAGCAGTACAGAGAACTAATGACAAATCTGTTAGAGCAGTGAGAGTAGGAATAGGACCTGCAGCAGCGCACACGTGACCCCATTCTGCTGTAATGACTTTCATCTGTCTTGCTACTTCTCCTCTCCTACCTGGATCAAACTTGCATCCCTAACTCCTTAGTAAACCATAAAGCTTAGCTACAGGGCTGTGGGGGCTGCAAATGCGCCCATGATGTCAAAATGTCCAGTGAAGACTGCTTCTCCTTCTTACTTATTAGCTGTGCTTCCATACTGAATTATGTATAGAATAAATTAGAATTTATTTTTTCTTTTCTCTTTCCTGTTCTGCCACTTGCTGCTTGAGCCTCTAGCAGAATTATAAGTATTACAGAGATTGGAAAAGGTAACACTGTACCCATTCTGTAAAAAAGCTTTAGCAAGATACTAGTTTTTTCTTTATGTATCCACAATTTTATCTAGACCGGTAATGTTTTAAAGCTGTAGTTTTTATTTATTTATATTCTTTGCTACAGTTGCTGTTACATAACTTAAAATATAATAAAGTGTAATAAAGTATGTCCCACGTCCCATCCTGCAGGTTGATGGTTCCTGTAGAAATCTCTCCAGTAATGCCCAGTCCTCTTCATGGCACTGAACCTTTGCTGCTGCAGGGGTTAATAGCTTCAGCTCTATCATTGAAGTACAATGAAGAAGGTCCTGACAGATGCCCACCATTTTGTCATCCCCTCCACTAACAAGTCATCGCCTTGTTTTCAAGCAATGCAACACATTCTGTTAATGGCGGGGAGCATTCTGTCATTTATCCATCCCTTCCCCATTTACAGCATATGTTACATTCTATGAAAGCAATGCAATACCTTTTGTCAGTGGAGGAGATTACAGAAAGGGGTGGGCCGAAAATCATGTGTTAGACCTGAAGCTCATAATCTCCTGTAGCACCAGACATTCAAGTAGAACTACAGGCAAAACTTTTTTTTACATATTGGATGGAGTAAGGGAGGGTTATAACCCCTATCAGTTTTGCCATCTGTGTCCCATTGGGAAGATTTCCCTTCACTCCCTGCCCCATAGC
Organism: Glandirana rugosa; assembly: GCA_018402905.1. Classification (NCBI taxonomy): domain Eukaryota; kingdom Metazoa; phylum Chordata; class Amphibia; order Anura; family Ranidae; genus Glandirana; species Glandirana rugosa. The sequence continues at coordinate 222,265 of BLSH010001138.1, read as the reverse complement.
CAAAACAGGAAGTGAGAGGAAATCCCTGCAAACTAAGGAAATCTTATGGGGACCCCCAGGTCACCAGAACTAGTGCCCCCATTACTTTTCTGAAGAAAACCCAAAATGTGGGATTTTGTCTTTTACTTTCACTTTCAATGATAATGGTAAACAGGACACATAGAGAGGGGAAATATCCCTTATGGGGGCACAGGCCGAAATACAAACTGACAAGTGCTCTAATCCATCTCCACTCTGCCCAAAAGGAAAATAGGATTTGCCTCTGATTGTACTTTCAGTACCTGTGAAGAGGACTGGGCATCACTGGAGAGCAAATTCCTACAGGAACTATCAGCCTGCATGACCTGGGACATATTGAATTACAGTTATGTGACTGCAGCTATAGCTTTGTAAGGTTAATTTTTTTTTTTTACATTAAAGTGGATGTAAACCCTCACATATACCCAGTGAAGTGAATAGGATCAGATGATACACAGAGATTAAACAAATCTCCCTACATAGGTTTTACATGTATATCTGCTGTTTTCTGCTTTATATATCCTTTAGAAAGTTCACATATTGCTAGAGATTTTCTCTTCCTGTTCTGCACTGAGTGTGAAGTCGGGGGAACACAGCCAGCCTCTCAGAGCTGTTCTGTGAATAGTTTAGCTGTTTGCTAATCTATTTATAGCAACCTCCCCAACACAAAAATCAGCCTGGTTTTATCTCAGGTGATGGAGAACTTGTCAGAAGTTATCATGCTGATAACAGATGGATGCTGCAGGAAAAAGCCACGGGACATAGTGCTTTGAAGAGAGATAAGAAAACACTGCAGGTATATGTGCCCAGCTCAAATTTCATAAATTGGGTTTACATCCACTTTAATGCATTCTCTGCATTAAGGTAAAATACCTTTCAATAGTAGCTCCCTCCAGTTCCCCCTTACACTTACCTGAATCTTCAGCTGATCCAGTGCTGTCCCATCTGCAGCAGCTCTTCTCCCCTCTCTTCTCCCCTCTCTCACAGGCTTGGCTTAGAGCCATGGCAGCCATTTCTATAGACACATGGAGTCCAGCCTGGGATCAAGCCTGCACCAGTGAGCTTATAGCAAGCAGCTTGCTATGGGGGCACTCAGAGAAGAGGAGGCACCAAGAGCGCCGGCGGGGGACTCCAGAGGAGGAGGTATGGAGTTGCTCTGTGCAATACCAGCACAGAGCAGGTTAACATAACATTTGTTCTTTTTTTTTAAAAAAAGCTTTTACAATGGCTTTAAAAAATAACTAAACTTCAGATTTAATTTACTCCTCTGACAGTTGCTGCTGATATGATCTAAAATCGGGCTCTAGGGCTAATTTACGAAAGACGATTGCAAGTTGCCCTTAGTAGCTGATCAGAACTTACCACTTTCTGGTAAGTTGCCAATGGTGGCAAAATTAAACACAATTTAGGTTTAATTGTAAGGAACCATCTGGGGCCATTGGAAGGCCTATGCGCGGGCGCACTTTGCGTGTGTGCGCGTCCGTGCGCTTTTGCGCGAGCTTGTGCGCGTGTGTGTGCGCCTGTGCGCATTGGCGCCAAAATGGCCATTTAAGCTCACAGCACCCTGCAGTTGGTGCTGTCCACTCTACAGCATTCCTGCACCTGTGACCCCAGTGTTTTCTCTGAGAGACTTCCTGTATCTGTGACCCCGGCTTTCTGTTGGACTCGTTTGCTTGCTGCCTTGCCCTGACCCCCAGCCTATCTACAACTACTCTTCTGCCTGATCCTTTGTACTTCTACTGCCCGCACGTTGCCGACCCTGCCTGTACCCGACTATCCGCCAGCCTGAACCACTTCACTGCCAGATGGTTAGCTTGTTACCAATCCGGCCTGTACTACCACTCTTCTGCCCGCACAAGCTCCTGTAGACCTTCACCTGTCATCTGTGACCAAGTCCAGCCCCGTGCTCCCCTGTGCTCCTGAACTCCCTGTCTCCACTATCAGGGTTTCTCAAACCAGGGCCATAAGAGAGGTTTCCCCTGCATAAGTCAGACTCAACCACCAGGTATGTGACAGCAACGGACAGCCACGAGTCTGCGCCAGGGCCCTCTACTATGGAGGAACTGTGTGTTCATCTTGCCGGCTTGACTCAAGCAGTGAAAGATCTCAAGGAGGAATACACCCACCTGGAAAGTCAAATCCAGGACCTGGCCACACCAGCAGCAGCTGCTCCCAGCCAAGCCTCACCCCGCACCACTGTGACTCTTCCTACGGAGCCTAAGGTGCCCATGCCCGAGCGGTTTATAGGGAACCACAGGAGGTTTCGGGCATTTTGTAACTCCTGTGAGTTGTACTTTGCTCTGCAACCCCGTACCTTTTCGCTGGAGGTGATCAAAGTGGGCCTTGTGATCTCGCTTTTTCTGGATGAGCCTCAAGCCTGGGCTTACCGCTTGCTGGAGCAGAAAGCCCCGGAGACCTCAAGTCTGGATCTGTTCTTTCATGCTAAGGCCCAGTTGTATGAGGATCCCCACTAGGTCACAACGGATGAAGCAGCACTTCATGCGCTCCAGCAGGGCCACCGTACAGCAGAGGAATACGTGTCGGAGTTCCAAGCGATGGAGTGCCGATACAGCCTGGAACGACGTGGCCCTCTGATACCAGTTCAGGCTAGGGCTCTCTGAGCTGCTCACATCGGGGTTCTTCACACCCTGGATGCACTGGTCAATTTGGCTATCCAGATTGACCGCCATCTGCGTGAACGCAGAACGGAGAGAGCCACCGCCTCCCTGCGGCCTACTCGGATGATGTCCAGCTACCTGGGATCCAACCCGACCACAATCTCCTCCTCCTCTCAACAGGACCACTTGGAGCCACTGCAGAATGGGCTCCTCCGCCCCTCTCATCTGAGGAACGACAGAGGCGCATGACCCTCAACCTGTGTCTGTACTGTGGGGGTTCGGGACATCTGGTACTAAACTGCCCCGCCAAGGCTGGTAAGGGCCCTACCACAGCCACAGGGGAAGTACTGTCACCCTCCATTGGAGCGATATTTGAGGAGTATGTAGGATACAGCCACCTTCCATCAGAGAGTGATATCCAGATGACCACCATTCACCACTAGACATTACTGGGGACTGGGAGGAACAGCTAGGAGTGACCAGGAGAAGTTGTCTGCGGGTCTGTGCACCCACACATGCTGTTACCCCACAGCACTAAGGTGAGAGGCCACCCTGCACATAGGTGTTTGCACTGTGGAAGAAGTGACACCTCTGTTGTTTTTACCCACATGGAATAGCATTGGAAGATTCCTTTTCATTTTCCTGTGTTGTTTGTTGACTGCACCAGAGTTTCTCAAAATTGAGTTCTACTGATTAAGCACATAGTCTGTTTACCCACACAGACCAACATAAGAAGATATATATATATATATATATATATTTTTTTTTTTGTATTGTTTATGCTGGGACTGCACCAGTTTCTCAAAATGGAGTTTTGTTTATTAAGCACATAGTTTGTTCATCCATTCATGCATGCTCACTGATGTGAGGCTTTATTTTTGTTATAGCCCACTGGACTTTTTTCTTATTAGTAGCGAATTAGCACTTTGTGACTGTGTGTGGACACTGTATTATAATTTTTGCCATTTACTTAGTGTTTAGCACTTGTATTAACACACATACATACCATCTCAGATCACAGCGCAACACCACTACACACTATATTCACTGTCCCTACCTGATACCAAGTCCCACCTTGTCCTCTTCATCTCTCTCCAGCTCCCCAATGGAAGTATTTGAGTCCCAGCCATCCTGGATTCGGGGGCCTATAGTTGTTTCATGGATCTAACCTTTGCCACCCAACATCGCATTCCACTATGACCCAAGGACCACCAGATGGTCAAACGGCTGGCTGATGGGTCAATTATAAAGTCCGGCACAGTGACCCACGAAATGGTCCCTTTACCTTCCAGGGTTGCGGGGGGGGGGGGTCATACGGAGTTCTTGCTGCTGGACGTTATCGCGTCCCCCTTTTTTCCTATTATCCTCTGCCTACCCTGTGTCTGGGTCCACAGCCCTCATATTGACTGGAACACCAGAGGAGTGCATGTTTGGTCTTCCTACTGTCTCAGTCACTGCCTGCCGCCGTCTTTGCAGGATTCCCCAGCTATTCTCAGCATGACCCAGATCTGGAAACCCATTTAGCTGTCCCGAAAGATTACCATGACTACATAGATGTCTTCAGTAACAAGGGGGCCGACACCCTACCCCCGTACAGGTTGTTTGACTGTCCAACTAACCTGCTACCAGGGGCTGAAGTCCCTTTCAGCTGGATTTTCCCTCTGTCGGAAGTGGAGTTAGTGGCTCTCAAAGCCTACCTGGACGAAAACTTGAAGAAGGGCTTTATCCGGCCCTCCACGTCTCCCGCAGGAGTGGGGATATTCTTCGTGGAGAAAAAGGACCATTCGCTCAGGCCTTGTATTGATTATAGGGACCTCAACAAGGTCACGATTGAATACCGGTACCCGTTGCCCCTAGTTCCGGAACTTTTTCAAAGACTTAGATCTGCTACCGTGTTCACCAAGTTAGATATCCGCGGAGCCTATAATCTGATCCGTATATGGGAGAAGGATGAATGGAAGACGGCCTTTAGAACTCGCTTTGGCCATTTTGAGTACTTAGTCATGCCATTCGGGCTTTGCAATGCCCCAGCGACCTTTCAGCATCTGGTAAACAATGTCTTCAGATACTACCTTGACCTGTTCATAGTCATCTATCTCGGTGACATCTTTATTTTCTCCCCCTCCTTAGAAGAACATCGCAGACATGTGAAATGCGTACTCAGCTGCCTTCGGGAACACAGGCTGTACGTAAAGGTGGAAAAGTGTGCCTTCGAATGTGCTGACATCTCCTTCCTGGGATTTCACATTTCCACTACGGGCACTACCATGAATCCTCAGAAAGTTACAGCCATTCTTGACTGGCCAACGCCAGTAGATAAAAAAGGGGTGCAGCGCTTCGTAGGCTTCGCTAACTTTTACAGGAAGTTTATTCAGGGATTTTCAGCCGTCATTGCTCCCATAACTCAGCTTACCAAGCAGAATGTCTGCTTTGTCTGGACCGCTGAAGCACAGGCAGCCTTCCAGTCTCTGAAGAAACTGTTCACCTTTGCTCCCTGAAAAATCCTGATTCAGCACTGCCCTACCTCATAGAAGTGGATGCCTCGGAGACCGCAGTCGGGGCGGTCCTCTCTCAGAGACAGCGGCCCAAGGCCTCACTTCACCCCATCGCTTTTTTCTCTTGGAAGCTTACTCCACCCGAGAGAAATTATAATGTTGAGAACAGTGAGCTGCTGGCTATTAAGTCCACCCTGGAAGAATGGCGGTATCTTCTAGAAGGAGAAGTGCACCCTGTCCTGGTCTTCACAGACCACAAAAACCTGGAGTACCTGCGGATGGCCAAAAGGCTAAAACCTCGCCAGGCTCGATGGGCCTTACTCTTTTCCCGCTTCCAGCTCCATATTATGTACAGGCCCGGGTCCAAGAACATCAAGCCGGACGCCCTGTCCAGAATGTTTCTTGAGCCTGGGTAGATTCCCCCTCCAGATACAATCCTGCCAGCCCACAGCTTCCTATTGGTCCAGGAGGACCTCCTAACATGGATAAGGCGGTCTCTAGCTGGCTCCACTGTGCCCATGGACTCTGAATTGTCTATGAAAGACAGGCTGTGGCGACCGGGTACCCGAATCTTCATGCCTGAGGAGCTCCGCTTAGAAGCCTTAGGGCTCTGCCATGACAACAAGTTATCCGGACATTTTGGCAGCTGAAAAACAATTGAATTGTTATCTCGCACCTTCTGGTGGCCTCACATGAATGAGGACTGCAGAACCTATGTGGGTGCGTGTCCCACTTGTGCCCGAAACAAGACTGAAAGGACCAAGGCCTGGGGTCAGCTGAACCCATTACCTATTCCTGAACATCCTTGGTCCCACATTTCCATGGATGTTATTGTTGAGTTGCCCCCATCTGCAGGGTTTAACACCATCTTCATAGTAGTAGACTGTCTCACCAAGATGGCACACTCTATCCCTATGCAGGGCACCCCCTCTGCATTGGAGACAGCCAAGGTCTTCATTAAAGAAATTGTCCAGCTGCATGGCATCCCCAATAACATTGTGTCTGTTTGGGGGGTGCAGTTTATGTCCCGAGTTTGGAGGTCTCTGTGTTCCATCTTAGGAATAGAACTGGCATTTTCATCGGCCTACAACCCGCAATCAAATGGCCAGACAGAGAGGACCAACCAGACCCTCGAGCAGTACCTCCGCTGCTACTCCTCGTACACCCAGGAGGACTAGGTCTCTCTGCTGCCGTTAGCCTATAATAACGCAGTCCACTCTGCCACCAAGCAATCTCTGTTCTGGGCGAATCTTGGCTACCACCCCATTTTCCTACCTAATGTACTAACGGAAAAGCTCCAGCCCGCTGTACAGGAGATCACCCAGTTCCTGGAAAAGAACAACAGTCTTCTGCAAGAGACCCTCGTGCAAACCCAGGAGCAGGAAAAAAGAACATTTGATAGAGGGAGACGAGGAGAGTTGAACCTACAGCCTGGCGGTTGGGCCTGGTTGGCCACCAAAAACCTGAGACTGTCATGCTCCTCCAAAAAGTTAGGTCCAAGATACATCAGACCTCTCCCAGTCAAGAGGAAAATCAACAATGTGGCCTATGACCTTTCCTCTTCACTTCGAGTTCATCCGGTATTCCATGTAAACCTGCTTAAACCAGTGACTAAGGATCCCTTCCCGGGATGGAAAACAGCTCCACCAGAACCAGTCCTGGTAGATGGAGAGGTGGAAACCATCCTTGACTACAGAAGGAGAGGGGGCACCACCACCCAGTTTCTGGTAAAGTGGAAGGGGTATGGACCTGAGGAGAGCTCTTGGGAACCTGAAAATAATCTACATGCCAAAGAGCTTGTCAAGATATTTTGGAGGAACAAGCAACCAAAAGAGCCAATTTGGGCATCCAGAGGCTACCCCTTGGGGGGGGCAATGTAAGGAACAATTCGGGGCCATTGGAAGGCCTATGCGCAGGCGCATGTAGCGCGTTTGCGCGCTCTTGTGCTCGTTTGCGTGCGCCTATGCGCGTGTGCATATTCAAAAATTGAAACACAAATAACACATACAGTACACTGTAATCTGTGAGATTACATTACTGTATGAAATCATTTCACATCCCCTTTGTCCCTAGTGCTTTGTCCAGTGCCCTGCATGTACTTTTATATTATATATGTCATTCTTTCTGCCTGGAGACTTGAGAACGTCCATGGCATCCAAAAAGTGTCCCTTTACGTTAAAAGCGTTTTTTGATCAGCTAGAAAACAGCGATAGTAAATAAGAATCACTTGCAGAATTGAGTGATACTGATTTGTGGGGAAATTCATAATCAGACACTGAAAATGACGACAGCAACAATTCTGCAAGTGAGCAAATGTCAGTGTTTTTGATTTGATTACATTATTGAATAAATGTTATTATTATTATTATTATATTATTATTTTTGATAATTATTTATAGTTATTTATTACCGTATATACTCGAGCATAAGCCGAGTTTTTCAGCACATTTTTTGTGCTGAAAAAGACCCCCCTTGGCTTATACTCGAGTCAGTGTCTGTGGGTGATGAGTAGATTCACTTTACACAGAGCACGCTGCTTCTAAGAGCCACTCCATGCATGAAACTGTGACCTAATTACATTGGAATGCAAAGAATGCTGAGAGAAGTGTCAGATTTTGAACTTGATGTTGGGGAGGTGGGTGGGACTGCGAGTGTTAGCTGTTCAGTCCCGCCCACCTCCTGATCTCAGTGAAGATCTGCAGCTCTCTCTCTCTCAGCATTCTCTGCATTCTAATGTAATCAGGTCACAATTTCATGCACAGAGCGGCTCTTAGAAGCAGCTGCTCTGTAGATTGTGAATCTACCGTACTCATCTCTTCTGTGTTCTGGCTACAATCCCTGTGTTCTGGCTCCCTGTCCCTGTGTTCTGGCTGCTGCATTTCCCACCCTAGGCTTATACTCGGGTCAATAACTTTTCCCAGTTTTTTGTGGTAAAATTAGGTGCTTCGGCTTATATTCGTGACGGCTTATACTCAAGTATATACAGTATATTATATATATTTTTTCATATATATATATATATATATATATATATATATATTATAATTTATGATTTATAATTTATGATTTTGTTATTTCAAACTTTATCATACTACTAGACTCTTGTTTGGACAGATTTAAGTGAGTTATTCCTAATTATTACAGGCCTACAATATAAAACGCCAAATTTCAATGCAAAACAATGTACCTCTTTGAGATGCAAAAATCTGACATAATCATAGCGCCAGGGAGGTTAATGCACATTTATGTGTGATCCTTACAGAGCTAAACAGTTCAGGATTTTCTACCTCTCATTTAATCTTTCAAGTTATCAGCTGACCATGGCAAGAGAACATGTATCTCTAAATAATGAGCCCTGCAATATTTCTGATGTTGATGCCTTGATAATACAGCAAGAAACTGAATAAATGCATATAGATCCCATCAAGTATTTTAAATAAAAATGGTTTACACTTTCAAACTGAAATCCATTATATCAAAACTTTCATTTTCCAACTGTCATTTTTCAGTACAACTTTGAATCTGATGATGATTGAAGATCAGCCTAAGGATGTACTAGGCTTGATGGGATGAGAGCCACTGTAGCAGCTGACTGGATGCCATTAGTGTCCTCAAGCACATGAATGTCTATAGAGGTCTCTAAGTCACGTAACAGGCAGCATAATGATCTTATAATCCCTGTAATTACATCATTTACCCTGTGGCCCTCTGGATAGCAGGTCACCTTCCAGCTGGTAAATAATGACACATGATAATAAGGGTAGATACAGTCATCATAGGATTACATTGCTATAGCAATAATTAAAGCTCGAGTTTATATTCAATATACTTTCCTAAGGCCTCATACACACGGGCGCATGTTTTAAAAATATGCAAAATGTCAGGTCCGACGTCAGGGAAAAATCTGCGTTTTTTTCTGCGTTTTGCATCGGCACTAATGAGCGTTAGTGAGCGTCGGCGTCAATAGGCGTTTTTTTTTTTTTAAATCCTCTGCTATTTTTCAACCTAAAAACGCTGGCGTCAAAAATGCCGGTTAACGCTGGTATGGCTTTAGTGGACGTTAGTGAGCGTTAGTGAACGTTTTGCGGCGTCTGCGTCAAAAAATGCCAAAGTTACAGCCTCAGAATGCGTTGGCCGTGGGTTCTAGTTTCAGCTCACTAACGCTGACGCCCTCTACAGCTAAAAAATGTCGGCGTTTTTATGGGGCCATTGACTAACATGGAGAGCTGCAAAAAACGGCAAAAAACATCGGCGTCAAAAAACGTCCGTGTGTATGAGGCCTAAAACTTGAACATGGAAAAAAAAATACAATGGCCCAATTTTGTAAAGGAGTAGAGTTTTAACTTTGATATTATATTTTTCTGTTAATGTCAATCATCAAAAAATGTGAAAGCAAACATTTGTTTATTCGCTTCTTTTGCACACAATGGTTATTTATTAAGCTAAGCAAACTTAGTGAATATTCTCTTCTCCTTTAGTATATCAGAGTAGTAGTTCTAGTTCTTCTACCTATCATGACAGGAAATGGGACGAAAACTCCCTTATAGGGACACAGACAGAATTAAAATTTTATAGACGCCAGTTTTTTCAGAACTAAGTAAAAAAATGGGCTTTACATTAAAAAGAAAAGCTCGGGCAATAGAATGGGTTTGCTATATAGACAATTCAAACTGATTTGACTGTATTTCCATCAGATTGCGCCAAAAATGTAATTGCCTGCTATCAGTAAATGTAGTAAGTACATTGTTACTGCTCATAGTGATCAACCGATAGATAATTCCTGTGATCAGTCAACCAATGTTTCCTTACTTTAAGCCTTCCTGCGATCGACTGACCAATCCTTCCTTCGACCAATTCTTCCTTTGATTGATCGATCCTTCACTGAATCGATTGATCCATCCTTCTTATCTTTGATTATTATTTATTTTTATACAAGTCATTTTTTGCAATGTTATTTATCTTTCTCCATTTAGTATAATACCTGGTTGATCCTGCCTGTTCCTGTGTTCCTGTCAGTAAACTGACTTTCCATCATCCTGCTTTCTCTACAGCATCTGTATCTCCCCCTCTCCCTCTCTCCCCCTCCCTTCCTGACATTATCATGGTCTATATGAAGCCCCTCATCTCTCATCCCTGTCCTCCCCTCCTGAAACTGAGCAGAGGGATGTGAGCCCCTCTCACTGGACTCCCCCTGCTTGGGAGGAAGACCTGAGAAAACCATGTGACTGCATAAAAGCACTGCTGGGAAATGGTATTTAGAGATTATAATGCGGAAAACTAACACACTGCCTTTGCTATTGCCCCATAAGAGAACCTATCATGGGTGTTTATTGTGGAGACTTTACAACTAGAGTTGAGCGAACCTCTGGAAGTTCGGGTTCTGCTGGTCCGTCCGAACTTCGGGACAAAGTCCGGGTCCGGGACGGAACCCGAACGATCGCACGGACAACGAACCCCATTGAAATCAATGGGCGTCACACAATCAAAAGGCGTAATATTAGAGATTTATGGTAAAGGGTCGTCACGAAAATACGTCAGTGTACCAAAAGAGTCCAGAAGGAGGGTTCGTCCCCCTCAGGTCACTCTCCCCGAGTGTAGGGAGACGAGTCAAAGTCCTCCCCTCCTGTCCCTACTCTCTACTCCCCGAAGTATATCTGGTACTATTACAGTCCTTCCCTCCCCCTCTCTCCCTCTCCCCCTCTATGTCTACGACATCTCTTTCGTCCTACTACCTTTCAGTCAAATGACTGTCCTTGTGTCCTTGTCCGTCCTAGTTGGTCCATAAT
>BLSH010001138.1:165908-193696 GCA_018402905.1 Glandirana rugosa | reverse complement strand
AACAGGGATGCCAAGGTCTTTGGAGATGGCCTTATACCGTTTGGAGGTCTTGTGCTTGCAAATAATAGCATTTCTGGTGTCGTCAGACAGCTCCTTTGTCTTTACCATTGTCACACATGAAGAGGGAATAACAGGTGGCTTTTTATAAAACCAAAATGTTCATTTATTGGCTAATTTGGGTCACATGGGTGGAGGCAATTCATCACAGGTGATCCTCATTTGAGATCTGCAACAGGTGAGCCAAATTGGGTTTCCATACTGATTTGCAGCAAAGGGTGCCAATACCACTGACAAGGCAAGCATTATGGTTTTCTCTGTTTTCCTCATAATGTTTATCTTTTTAAATGTTATTTATCATTTACAGTTTTTTGTCAAACACAAGCTATCTGTAGTAATATGTTGGTTAATTTGATACATTTCCTTCAGTAGATATTCCACAATATGTACATAAACTTCATGGGTGCCAATAATGGTGAGCAGGACTGTATATAATAAAAAAGAAACATTACAGTACAGTACAGTGGTGGCCACTGTGCTCATTGGGACCTTCAATGCTGCCGACATTTTTCTGTACCCTTCCCCAGATCTGTGCCTCCATACAATCCTGCCTCAGAGGTCTACAGACAATTCCTTGGACTTCATGGCTTGGTTTGTGCTCTGACATGCACTGTTAACTGTGGGACCTTATATAGACAGGTGTGTGCCTTTCCGAATCATGTCCAATCGACCGAATTTACCACAGGTGGACTCCAATCAAGTTGTAGAAACATCTCAAGGATGTACATTTTTTATTTTTAATAAATTTACAAATATTTCAAACAAACTTCTTTCACGTTGTCGTTATGGCGTATTGTTTGTAGAATTTCGAGGAAAATAATGAATTTAATGTTGGAATAAGGCTGTAACATAACAATATATGGAAAAAATGAAGTGCTGTGAATACTTTCTGGATGCACTGCATGTATAAAATTGTGCAAAAACATTTTTTTTTAATTTTTTAATTTTACAAACAATTGTGAGAAAAAATATGCAACTTCAAAAAACTCACCATGCCTCTTGCTAAATACCTTGGACTGTCTACTTTCCAAAAAGTGGTAATTTGGGGGTTATTGGTACTGTACTGGCATTTTCAGGCCTCAAGAAATTACATTGTTTAACAGTCAGTACATCAGGACTGATCGATTTCCAGATATACAGTTATATAACGTAGTTTGGGGACTCTATAACTTTCCTACAACCCAAATAATATACACTGATTTGGGTGATTTTCACTAAAGAAATGTATCAGAATATATTTTGGCCTAAATTTATGAAGAAAGATTTTTTATTTGCAAAATGTTATAATAGAAACAAAGAAACATGCTTTTTTTTCAAAATTTTCAGTCTTTTTTCATTTATTTAGCAAAAAAAATAAAAAACCCTGTGGTGATTAATAACCACTGGAAGAAAGCTCTATTTATGTGAAAAAATCATAAAAATGTTCATATGGGTAAAGTGTTGCATGAGCACGCAATTATCATTCAAAGTGTGACAGGGCTGAAAGCTGAAAATTGGCCTGGGCGGTAAGGGGGTAAAAGTGTCCGATATTGAATAGGTTTCTATAGCAGTAGTACTGCTAGTTCTGGCACCTAAAAGGGTAATTTTGATCATTTAGGGGATAAAGTGTAAGCAAAGACAAAACATTTTTGTCTAACTCTTTCTTTCTAAAAAAAAAGTTTTTGGTTTGCTTACACTTTAATTTAGATTTAGGGGTTCAGTTCAGGGATAGGCTAAGGTTAGGGTCAAGGGATAAGGTTTTAAACCCAACTAAACCTTCTATGTAACCACTTCAGCCCCGGTGGGATTTACCCACTTCCTGACCAGCCCATTGTTAGCGATACAGCACTGTGTTGCTTTAACTGATAATTGCGCTGCCAGCGACGTTGTACCCAAGCAAAATTGACGTCTTTTCCCCACAAAGAGAGCTTTCTTTTGGTGGTATTTGATCACCTCTGCGGTTTTTATTTTTTGCTCTATAAACAAAAACAGAGCGACAATTTTGAAAAAAAACAAAACATTTTTTTTTTTACTTTCTGCTATAATACATATCCAATAAAAAATATAAAAAACAAATGTATTCATTAGTTTAGGCCGATATATATTTTCAACATATTTTTGGTAAAAAAACCCGCAATAGGTGTATATTGATAGGTTTGCGCAAAAGTTATCGTGTCTACAAACTACGGGATAGATTTATGGACTTTTTGGTGGTAATGGTGGTGATCTGCGATTTTTAGTGGGACTGCGACATTGCGGCAGACAAATCTGACCCCAAATGACACTTTTTGGGGACGAGTGACATCATTACATTGATCAGTGCTATAAAAATGCACTGATCAATGTATAAATAACACTGGCAGGGAAGGGGTTAACACTAGGGGGTGATCAAGGGGTTAAGTGTATTCCTTCAGTGTCTTGTAACTGTAGGGGGAATGGGCTGGCAGGGAGATGACAGAGATCACTGTTCCCGATGACTGGGAACAGAAGATCGCTGACATGTCATCTGGCAGAACGGGGATCCGCCTTGTTTACATAGGCAGATCCCCTTTCTGCCTCTGTACAAGTCAATCACAGGTTGCTGGTGGACATCGAATGCACAGGATCTGTGAGCACACTATCTCCTGTGCACAAACTGCCCTATGGCTAAGGCGAATTGAACAGGAGAGCCGACCCACCGCCGTATAAGGATGGCAGCTGGTCAGTAAGTGGTTAAATCAGAAGAATGCATTCTGGGTGCATCAAAACAAAAGGTGTTTGTGATGTTACTGTTTGTTTGTCTGATCAAAAAAGTTGTCAGCTGTTTGCTCTCTGTATGGAAGCAGTGGTTTCTCTGCAGAGGTTCGACACACCCTCTACTGCACCCCCTGCTGATTGGAGAGCTTTAGTTCTGACTCGACAAGGGGCATTGCATGCAGAGAACAAGGATTCCTCTCTGCAGCATGCTGGCAGGGGACAGGCTTTTCCACTAAGACTAAAAGCTTTAGAAAGGAAGAACTTTTGTTTGCAAAACAGTGCTACACATTGAAAGGTTAGTAGATATGAAAAAACAGCGTTGCTCCTCTTTTCATATTTCAGATCTGGTAAGCTTAGGTTTGTCTGCAATATTTTATTACTGCTTCTTGTCCAGGAGCTCTACAAACTGTGTGCTTTATCTTGTCATCTGAGTATTTCCATGAGCTATAAAACAGCTTACAATTTCTTAGCCTGTTGTCAGACATTTAATATTAAAATTAATAGGTAGACTTTAATCCAAATGATGTCTTTAGTACATACTGTAGATAGGCTGTACTCTCTGAAGTGTCTCTAGTGAATGGACAGACTGCAATCTCAATGATGCCAAGTATCAGCATTTCTCTGTGGTGTGTATGCACAGGTATTTTTGATCAGTCATGGCCAGCAGACTGAACAAACCAATGACAGGCTGACAGACACCGTGGCTGTTCGTATGTAACCATGCATCTGAGTGGTTACATGTGATTAGGGGCAGATGAGTGGGCCTGAAAACAAATTGTCTACTAGCAGATACAAATTGCAGGCATCTAAAGGCACTCGATTCCTCTTTGCTACAGCTAAATACTACTAATTACTGCTAGCGACAACATGCCCAGCACCCCTGCCTCACATAGATTTCTACTGATCAAAAACGCAAACAGTAAATGCAATAAGTCAATATGAATATGAGGGTTTGGAAGGTACTGGGCAAGAACCATAGGCGTGCGCGCAGGGTGTGCCAGATGTGCCTGGGCACACCCTAAGCACCCCATGCGCGTTAGTATTATCGCTCTGTGTGGCATCAAGAAGATGGGGAAGACCTCCCTCTTGCCGACCCTGAGAGAAGTGTTTACACTCTTTCACTGTGGCGGAAGTGAGATCAATGTGCTGGGGTCATATGCTGAAATGTAGACACACACGTGTATTTGAGCTTGAGGATGCACACTCTAATGCAATAGGCTATGAACACCTATGACATGTTAGAATTGGAGCTTTGCCATTGAAGAATGGCTCAGTATTAAAGAGGAAGAAAACCCTGCTGGGGTTTACTTCCTCTATGTTACCCTGCAGAGTAAAAGCATAATGGGCTAGTATGCATTGCATATTAGCCCATTATGTGCCACTTACCTGCATTGGAAGCCAGCGATGTCCCCACTCCAGGCCACATCCATCTTCTGCCCCTCTTCCTTCCGGGGCCATGACTCTGGCTCTGTGACTGGCCGGGGTCACGTGACGCCACCAGTCTCGGCACGATCACAGTGAAGGAACGGCACGGAGGCCGTTTCTTCACTGCGCATGTACCCAATGACGTGGGCACAACGCAGTACACTGGATATCACCTAAACCGTGCAGGTTTGGGAGATATGCAGGGCACCTACAGGTAAGCCTTATTATAAGCTTACCTGTAGGCTAAAGTGGTTGTCACGGGTTGACAACCACTTTAAGTCATAGCAAAGGGGAATGAGAGTTTCCGCAGCTACTGTATATGCAGGAACCTCTAGGTATTTCTGAGACCAGTTATTTTTTATTTTAAGTGGTAGAGTCTTTTAAATCCCATCTGGGTGATTTTGTCCCGTCAGCACATAATGCCTCCAGTGAAAGTGAAAAAAATCTGTATTCTTAGTAACTTGTCTAAAGTATAATCACTACATTCTTAGTGATATTGTTGATATCTAGTGTTTGGATAGCCTACATGCTCCATAATGGTGCTACTCTGATTTGGATGGCTGGAGGATCAGGCTGTGTGCTTAGTGATGTTGCAGCATTCTAGTGTATGATTAAACTCTATATTCAATGCTATAGATTCTCTTCAATGAGTATAGTGGTGTATTTGCAGTGATGTATCTGATTTTTAGTGAATAGGCTGGCAACATTTTCAGGTATGTGATTGGGCAGACTGCATTTTTATCAATAACTCTGTAATTAAGAACCTTCCTCTTTTTTTTTTTTTATAAATCTTTTTTATTCATTTTTCTTTAAACAACCAACAAAACATATACAAAACAAAACATCATACATATTGGGCCACTTTGTTTATCGAGCCTCAATTCAAAAACAACCCCATAGTTTTGGCAATTAGCTCATACACAGTATAACCATACTAAGCTTATGTTATGTTTAATACCCTCCAGTATCAGGCTTATCCAGCTACTAAGCCCAAATTTTACTATACTTACTGGAACATCCCCTATTCATATAGGTATCTCTGTACATGGAAGATTGTTGTTAGCCAGTTGTTTGCAATATAAAAGTGTAGGAGCAGTAGGTTGCTTCCAATGTAGAGCGATAACTTTCCTTGCATAAAATAGTGTAGTATTAACAAACACCCGCTCTGACTCTGTAGGGAAAATAGTCTCCACCAGTGCAGCAGACATACCAACATTGAGAGCGGAAGAGGAACAGAAGTAATAGAGTTTTTCAATTCCACCATCTCTGCCCAAAAAGTTGCTATATATGGACAGGACCAAAAGATGTGTGGGAAGTCCCCCCGAGCTGCACCACATCACCAACATTTGGAGAAGCACGCAGGATTTATCTCTATGAACCAATTTAAATTGGATCAATTGGTCTTTCAATGATATCAAAGATTGAAGAGGGAAGTCCCACACATCCCTCGAGTCCTCCATATTCAAATCTGGTATATCTCGTACCCACCTATCCCTAAGACCCTCCAATGACGGGAGGAAAATTAGGATAAGGTGAAAGTACAATCTTGAAATGGGCTTCTCCATACACTCCAACCTAAGTACTGATTCTAGAGTAGACTGTATAATCATTGGATCATTCTTTTAGAATTGGGCATGAAATGCATGGGAAAGCTGAAAATATCTAAATAAGTAAGAGCTAGGCAAGTTAAAAGTTGAAGTCAGTAGTTAGAAAGTAGATAATCTCTGATCAGTGACCACCTGAGAAATTAATTTAATAATATACTTAGTCCCTACCCACAATAAACACTGTTTGATCTGGATCAATGATGCGTACAGTATGGTTGTCTCCTTCAGGCTGGGTTCACACTAGTGTGAATTGGATGCAGATTTTCTCTGCATCCAATTCGCATAGCAGGAAATTGTGACCGTCTCTCTATGGAGCCGGTTCACACATCTCTGTGGCGACTGCGGAGTGGCTTGCACAGGAGTCCTGTGCATCTTTGGCTCAGTTTCAGGGCCAAATTCATGCAAAAATTCCGCCCTGATTCGTCCCTGAAACGGAGAACAGGAACGCACCGGATCCCTGCTGTGAGCCACATCCAGCATCAGTGTGAACCCAACCCAGGATAGAATTTCCCAGTGATGTAGCCACTTTTACAGTAAGTCAAATGTGTATTTATGGACACATTTTGCTAATAAGGTTCTTGCCTGTAATATGTTCCTCTCCGACAAAGGATGTATCTTTCTATCATCCTCCCAAACTCTACTAAACTTGCTGCATTTTAAATCTGTTTGAGAGTTATAACTGTAGAAAACGTGCAATCCCTGAGCTGAACCTTTCCATACAGCCTACAGATAGGGTGGCTGTGGCATGTAGGCTGTACAAAGCCATGCTCACTTAAACTATGCTAACATTTGGCTATGATCATGGTTACCCCAATCTATAAACATCTACAGTATGAACACATCAGCTTGCATGTCTAACACTTAAAGTGGTACTAAACACACTGGGGTTTATTTACTAAAGCCGGAGAGTGCAAAATTAGGCTCTCTTATGCATAGAAACTAATCAGCTTCTAACCTCAGCTTGTTCAATTAAGCTTTGGCAATAAAACCTGGGAGCTGATTGGTTTCCATGCAGAAATGAGCCTGATTTTGCACTCTCCAACTTTAGCAAATAATCCCCATGGCTTAATTACGTTCTCCCTTCTCTTTCTGTTTTTGGATGATGGCACTGTAATTATTATAATAAAAAAAAATTGAAGTACCTTTTTCCTAATTGATATACAGCTGTTACATAACCCAGATCTTTTCCAGCCTGTCTGCAGGGAAACATAAGCAGAAGGAGCTTCTAGTCCTCTGCTGCTAGTCACATGTTCAAAAAGACCCATATATTTGAAATCAAATCTTTATTATTTTATGGAAATAACATGATGTGGGTGGATTTCTGCCAGTCACAGGCTGTTTCACGCCCCTCCATCCTGTGTCTTAGAATAAGATGGAGGTGAAGTCACCATTGATCTACATGAAATGCCCTGCCCTCATTGTGTTTAGCTGGGTATAGAGCAGGAGGGAGAGAGTGGGCTGTCATTTACCACTGTGTATACGCTCAGATGTGTCACATGGGATGCTCAGATGTGATAGGAAAGAAATGCTCAGGATAGAAACTCACTGAAAACTGAGCATATGCAGAGTTGTCACTACAGCTGCAAAATCCCTAGCTGAATTGGGGACATGAACAGAAGGTGGAGATAGAGAGCAGCAGAATCAACCATTTTTTCAGAATACAGAAAATTAATCTCACAGTGATGGAGTGAGTATGAACAGCATGTAATATACCATTTATTGATATGTCTCTATGATGTAGGTTTACTGACACTATTATTGCATTTTAAAATAGTAAAAATAAGCTAGTTCTGTTGTAAAAAATGTAAGTTTTTAGCTTTTAAAAAATATACGTGATACAGTGTTTCGAAGAGTACAAATATTAGTGTATAATAAATCATAGAATATGTCTTCTCTTAAATGACGCACTTCATCTCTTTAAATTTTGTTGACAGTTACACTATTAAATAAAGCTGAATCCTCCTTACTACCCGCTGTTTGACAATCAATAAACATACTATTTCAGAGCAGAAATTCGCTTATCACATACTGTACAGGAAAAAAGGAAATGTGTGGGAAGCTTATGTATATGTATGATGATATTAAAGGATTTCATCTGTGATACTATTATAGTTGTCTGTTCCGTAAAGGCCAGAAGGTAGTTAACTCTGGTTTGAAGCTGAAAACACATTACAAAAAGCCATAGCCATCTACTATTAAACAATTCTTATTAAAGTGCCCCGATGCAAGAAAAAAAAAAAAAGTTGCAAAACAATTTGCCTGCAAAAGAAGAGTCCAGATACTTTTCTCTCTTGCTGTCATTGCCCTGAACACACTTCATTGATGAGGAGTCACTGCCCCTCGAGTTCTTTTTGAGTAACATTTTGAGTGTGTCAACTTTTTTTCTAATTTTCACAACAGGGTAGCTATAAAGATGAACTCCAGGCAAACAGCTAGATACTCAGTTTAGTCTATCCAGTCTGAAAGTTTACTGGTGATCTTTTCACTGCTGCAGTTGAGTCTGGTCATAACTTGCCTCGATCTTGTGACGGGACAGTAAAAAAGCACTATTAGAGTGATGAACATATCTTTCTCCTCTCTACCCCTGTCAGCATGTCCCTTGTCACCACATTTTTCTGATTGTCTCTTAGTGCTGTCCCTCATGCTGAAAGTCAGAGATTTGCTGTACAGGGAATTACATGAGGCTGACACTAAGTCAAATGCAGGAATTTAGACTAGCTAAATTAAAAAAGGAATGTAATGATTTCTTAATGAGTACATACCTGCTTTAATTGATGCTGTATTTTATCTGTCTGGAGTTTAGCGTTTAAAGACAAAACCTTTGGTTTTATCAGCACATGATATTAGCATATACTGTTTCACCTTGACGTTTCTGTCTGCAGTACAGAATACAAATTACATACATGACCCCTACCATACTGCACCTCATGAGCCCTAAATGCTCCCCTAGGTGCTGGAGAAAGTGCCAGAAGCTAGGCAGCCTCCTACACATACTATGGGACTGCAAAATCCTCCAACACTTGTGGAAAGAAGTGACGGACCTGAGTACGGAGATAACAGGCAGTACTTGCACTATTAACCCCTCTCTTGCCTTACTCTCCATAGGCCTTGATGAATTCCCCTACACGACAAGAACAATACTCAGCCATGTACTATTTTCAGCCAGGAGGATTTCTATAGCCAAAAGATGGCAAACTATACACCCTCCATCTATAAATCTCTAGAGTTAACTCTCAGTGTATAATGGAAAAAAATCTTGGCCTATAAAGGCAACAAAACCCAAGCTTTCCATAAAAAATGGGACATATGGCTAAACTAAAGCAAAACCTCATTTAAGGCCTAAGCCAGCTCGACTAATGGTCCTTAATGATTTCAGTGACCTCTCACTAGATACAGGCTACTACCTAATAATTTTTAAGCGGTGATTAGTGGTTGGCAATTGAGTATCAATCGTGGTTACTGGCCACCTCTCACTAACCACAACCCAATTAACACACCCCATTCTACACTCCCCCAACCAATATGGTGCCTACTTATTCCACCTCACCCCATCTGGTTATTAAAAGGTTATGTATTAATACAGGCTCCTACACCTCCTGGTGCAGCCAAATTCTACACAAAACTCAGATTCCTCAAGAACTGGCAGCAGAAGTCGGAGCACACACAGAGGCCTTGTAAATAGTGATCCTAGCCCACTACAGTTAGTTCCCAAATGGGGTGTTGGGTCTCTTTTTCCTGTGAGAGGGGAATAGTGTGCTTATATCAGCAAGATCCTGTGTCGCAACCAATAAAGCCTCGTAAACACGGGACGACGATCATATACAACAGGTCGTACGAACGACCATTGTATGCAAAATCGATCGTTCCTACGCGCGATTAGAACAGCCGACATACGACGGTCGTACAACAGGAGTTGTATGAGCAAACTAGAAAACTTGGTCGTACCAACAAGCGGGCATACTACCGTTGTATTGTGTGTACAGAGAAGTTGGTACAACAAGTTGTATTGTGCAAAAAACGCATGCTCCGAAGTCAGGAACGGCAGGATGCTAATTACATGCACCTGAACGTTCTTTGTTTGGTCGTATGATCGTGTAGTGCAGTCAGTATGCTAGATACAACAGCCAACATACGATTTGAGATGATCGTACTTACAATCATTGTCCCGTGTATACGAGGCTGTAGTTGTACTACTGATGACTTCAGCACGCTGCTGTGCATTCTCTTTTGTTACCATTCTCTGTACAATGCCGACCAATCTTGTTATCTATTACTGGAAATCTATGCAAATTGCTACTGTATTATTTTCTTGTTCATTGTATGTTAAAACTCAATAAAAATCTAATGTTTAAAAAAAAAAAATACAAATTACATGATAATATTGTACAGGGAAAATAAACTAGAAAAGGCAAGGCATAATTAACATACTGAAAACGAAATTTTTTGGAAGGTTCTGGCAAATCATTCTCTAATTATCTTTTTTTTTTCAGGGATTCCCCTGATAAGATATTTGCAGTTGAATTCCTAGTTGTGCCTATCTGCCAGTGCCAGGACATTCAAAGTGGATATTATAGTCTCTGCATGGAAGGCGGAAGGTGGCAAGAGGGAGTGGGCATCCCTTCCCGCTGCTTGTAATAACAGCCGAGCGGCTTATTAGCCGCATCGGTTGATATTACAAGAAAGTCGACCGCAAGCTCTAAAAAACAGTACCGGGATGATGCCTGCACCTGCAGGGATCACCCCGGTACAACCCCTTGAATCCGAATGCTGCATATTTGCGTTACATTGGCGTCAAGGGGTTCATAAGTCTACCAAAGAAATAAGACCCCTAGAATTATATAATGGTTATACATGTGCTTTCATTACACTTGTATTCATTTTACCCAGCATTTTTATCAAAGCCTTTGACTATAGCTGCCATTCAGTATGTCTAGATCTTTGAATAGGCTCTTTTTATATGATATATACAGTGCCTTGAAAAAATATTCATACTCCTTGAAATGTTCCGCATTTTTTCATGCTACAACCAAAAACATAATTGTATTATATTGGGAATTTATGTGCTAGACCAACACAAAGTTGCACATAATTGTTAAGTGGAAGAAAAATGATAAATGCTTTGCATAATTTTTTTTACAAATAAATATCTGAAAAGTGTGCAGCTGCCCTGAGTCAACTTTGTAGAACCATGGGGGATGTCTCTACCAGCTTTGAACATCTAAAGAATGACATTTTTGCCCATTCTTCTTTGCAAAATAGCTTAAGCTCTGTCATATTGGATGGAGAGCGTCTGTGAACAGCAATTTTCAAGTCTTGCCAAAGATTCTCAATTGGATTTAGGTCTGGACTTTGACTGGGCCATTCTAAAACATGAACATACTTTGATCTAAACCATTCCATTGTAGCTCTGGCTGTATGTTTAGGGTCGATGTCCTGCTGGAAGGTGAACCTTCTCTTATAAGATTTCCTGTATTTGGCTCCATTCATCTTCCCATTAACTCTGACCAGTTTCCCTGGCCCTACTAAAGAAAAGCATCCCCACAACATGATTCTGCCACCATTGTGTTTCACAGTGGGGATGGTGTGTTCAGGGTGATGTGCAATCTTAGTTTTCTGCCACACAGTATTTTGCTTTTTGGCCAAAAAGTTCAATTTTGGTCTCATCTGACCAGAGCACCTTCTTCCACATGTTTGCTGTGTCCCCCACATGGCTTCTCGTAAACTGCAAATGGGACTTCTTATGGCTTTCTTTTCTTGCCACTTTTCCATAAAGGCCAGATTTGTGTAGTGCTAATAGTTGTCCTGTGGACAGATTTTCCCACCTGATCTGTGGATCTCTGCAGCTCCTCCAGAGTTACCATTGGCCTTTTGGCTGCTTCTCTGATTAATGCTCTCCTTGCCTGTCCTGTCAGTTAGGTGGACGGCCATTTCTTGGTAGGTTTGCAGTTGTGCCATACTCTTTCCATTTTCAGATGATGGATTGAACAGTGCTCTGTGAGATGTTCAAAGCTTGGGATACTTTTTTATAACCTAACCCTGCTTTAAATTTCTCCACAACCTGACCTGTCTGGTGTGTTCTTTGGCCTTCATGATGCTGTTTGTTCACTAAGGTTCTCTAGCAAACTTCTGAGGGTTTCACAGAACAGCTGTATTTATACTGAGATTAAATTACACAGAGGTGGACTCTAGTTACAAATTAGGTGACATCTGAAGGCAGTTGGTTCCACTATATTCTAGTTAGGGGCATCAGAGTAAAGGGGGTTGAATACAAATGCACGCCACACTTTCCAGATGTTTATTTGTAAAAAATTTTGAAAACCATTTACTATTCTCTTTCCACTTCACAATTATGTGTCACTTTGTGTTGGTCTATCACATAAAATCCCATAAAATACATTTACGTTTTTGGTTGTAACATAGCAAACTGTGGAAAATTTCAAAGCGTATGAATACTTTTTCAAGGCACCGTATACATATAAATATATACATTCAAGGGATCTTAAAAAAGTTTCCGCACTTTAATATATATAACTCAGTTTAAAAAAGTGCAGAAACTTTTTGAAGAACCCTCATATTTATGATACAGTATGTGATATTTAGAGAGAAAAAAAACATTGAGAAATGATCATGTGTCCTCACATGTAGAATAAATATATTTTCTTAGATGCCAGGATTTATGGCCATAGGGGTATAATGCAGCAAAGTTGCCCTGTGGTGAAATTACTGAAGTCCGTCCTTGCTTTTAGGGGTGAAGATAGTAAATGTTAAAGTGTTTGTTAACCCCAAAAAAATACTGCTCCTGTCCCTTTAATGTGCAATTAGCAGCATGGTGCTTTTGCTTTTTAAATGATCCCTCTGTATCCCCTAAAATACCTGTTTGATAATGCTAGGTCCTGACACCCCCCCCCCCCCCGAGTGCAGACTCCGATTATCATGTAGCTGATCCTGAGAGGCTGTGGTCTGTGCATGTCTGCATCACTCACAGCTCTCCTATTGTCCTGTGCCTGTCTTTAGCTCCCATCTCCTCCTCCTCCCTCTTCCCGTTAACATGTAGCCTCTCTCCTCTCTGCTGTGCTCTCATAACTAACTTTAAAAGCTCACATCCCCTCTGTATTAGAACAAGAAGTTCCCCTGTGTCTGTGTTATATCATAAATATTCTTATCTGTATAGATAACACACTGGCTTCCTACACACGGCCCTCTCTCTCCTCTCCTCTCCTGTCCAGCTGATGTCAGCAGCAGTGCTCGCCCCCCCCCCCTCAGGAGCTCTCAGCTGAGCAAAGGAGAGAAGAAAAAGCACAGCTGATCATGGGAAGACCTGTGTTATCAGTACAGATAAGCATATATATGATATAACACAGACAGAGGGGAACTTATTGTTCTAATTCAGAGGGGATCTGAGCATTTTATACAAGTGGCTTAAAGAGGAAGTAAACCCTGATGGGTTTTACGTCCTCTTTATTACCCTGCAACGTAAAAGCATAATAGGCTATTAAGTGCCACTTACCTGCACTGTCCCCGCAGTAGGAAGCATCCATCTTCACCCCTCTTCCTTCCGGGGCAGCAGACTCTGGCGCTGTGACTGGCCAGAGTCGTGTGACGTCACTCCCGCGCATAACGTTGGCACATGCAAGTACAGTGTATATTTCCTAAACCGTGCAGGTTTAGGAGATATTCACGGAACCTACAGGTAAGCCTTATTATAGGCTTACCTGTAGTTTAAAGTGGTTGTAAAGAGTTAACAACCACTTTAAATATAAGGCAATAGGACATTTAGCTCCAGGATGTCTCTAGTAGTCCATAGACAGGTGCCCTGTCTGTAGGTAACAGGCTACGGCAGATGCAATCAGGATCTGTTATGCCGTATATTTTTAAACAATCATGTTGAGGTTGTCAAGAATATATTTCTGCAAGAGATACAATTTTAGGATAGATTGCCTTAGGTCAATTTAAATTGTAGCTAAACTTTGCTTTTATATTCACAAGCTCATACGTGCTTCTCAGCTATTCACTGGGAAAATGCAGTTTGAAGCTATAAACAGTATATTCACTGAGTGGTCCACTTAATCAGCTTAATATGAATTACAGAGAATAGCTGCATAAGCTTGTATTCCCAATATTTAAAATATAATGACGAAATATTGCAAACTTGAACATGCAAAAGTAAAAAAGAATGATTGCATACAAAGGCACACAAAATATGACAAGGACAAACCATTCTAGAAGCATGATGTGTAATAAAAACTAGCGATTAGACTTATCGTAAAAAATTAAAATTGGACAGGGTAGGTCACTTTCAATATTGTGCTGACCGCAATTTTTCATGTAATAAAAAAGTAAAAAAGGTAAATTCTCTTTGCAGTTGTTAGATTTTCTAAACTTTAAAGTTCATCTAAACAAACATTTATTATAATGCAGCTTAGCAGTCGTTAGATATTCTGGCTGCATTTGCTTTCTTTTTCCTTTATTTTTGTCCTGTAATCCTGCCAGTAACACACTCTCTGTCCTAGGGTGATAAGGTTTACTTACTGTACTGTATCTATGGATGAACAGTGTCTTACTGCCTTAACCTTCGGGCACGGCTACAGAACACATTCCCTTCTCCCATTTACCATAACAAGAGATAAGTTGTTCTGCAGAAATAGCTGATAACGATTTTAACTGATTACAGTCAGCAGAGTCAAAAAAAGATACAAACACAAGTTATATAATATCCATTTTTATGTGTGGGAAAAGAAGCATTAATTAGCTGATCATTTGTGCCTCAACACTTGATGACTCAGAATAGAATGTTTATTAATGTAGTGCAAAAAGAAGTAATAATGTGAAAAGTCACCTTTCATCAATAAGTACAACGAAAGAGCATCGCTGATTAGCTAATATTGCACATTTCACATTCCTTTGTTACGCAATAATGTAAAACTTAAAATTTCACCTTTTTATGGTGTGTGGAGTTTATGTAGAATTTAAACTTGATTTACATGCTAACTCTTTTTTGTCCATTAGCTTTTATGTGTATCATGATCCCCTTGAAGGTAATTAAAAAAAAAATTAACAAACATATCTATACTTGAGTGGCCGCAAACCTCCTCTTCTCAAGTCCCCCATCGGCACTCCTGGGTCCTGGCCCCTCTTCACTCTTCAGTTCTCCCCATAGGAAGCCGCTTCCCATGGGGGCACTCATGCATGCTCACTGCCAAGCCCCTCTGCTGTGTTCACTGTGCCTGGCTTTGATTGACAGCACTGGGAGCCAATGACTCCCTGTGCCCTAGCAAAGCCAGCAAGCCCTGGAAGTGAGGGGAAAGAAGAGCTGCAAACGTGCACATCGCTGGATCGAATGAGGGCTCAGGTAAGTAAAAGGGGTGGGGGGGATGCTAATGCCTATACATTTTTTCCTTAATGCAAGGAATGAATTAAGGTAAAAAATGTTTAGGCTTTAGAACCACTTTAAAGCTGAGTTCTGAGCAAACAGCAAAATAAAATGTTTAAAAACATATATGGAGGCTGTCTAACCTGATGGTTTGTAGTCCTATGCCACCTCTCTTGTGATCCATGCAACCCTACCACCCCTACCTGACAGCATGATGAGCTGAGATATAGGGGGTTGATTTTCTAGAAGCAATAGGCTGTGTACATCACTAGGGAATTTTCACTAGCTTAATGAATGTGGTGAAAATTCACGTTATCAATGTAGTGTCTCTCCTCTGTGCTGGCTACATGGTTCTGCTGTAGCCAAGTGAGCTATAATTCATTTTTCAGATCAGGTCTTATTAGGATTTCCATAAACCTGGAGGATGATTGATTCTGTCTGCTTCTGAAAGGATATTCCAGAAATAGAGTGATAGGATCAATCATTGGGTTATGAATAGTTATCTGACCCCAGCCAATCCTTGGTAGGCTGAGCCGGATGATGTGGCTAGGGAGAATATACATTGTAAATATTTGGGAGGGCCGGATCAGCTTTCCCCTGTGTTTCAGGGAAGATACTGCTACTAAGCCTCAGTGTGTGCTATGGGTAAAAGGCCTGAAGGACATTGGCCTGTGGAAGCTCAGCTGGAGAAGTGGGTGCCCTTTGCCTGTAGCTCAAGTTATGTAAGTACTCCTTGAGGATGAGATGCCATAGGCTGCTGCTTAAGGACTGTGATTGCTCAAAGAGGGTTACAGATTTACTGGCTGTCCCCTCTTCTATCTGCATTATTTCTGAGGCTTGGACTGCAGGGGCTAATACTGCTGGGGCAAGATATTCAGGCTGTCCTCCAAGATTTGTGTGTGATTTTGGTAACCTGCAACGTAAGCCCTCCTCCATGCACTGCTGTTTAACCACTTCACCCCCGGAAGTATTTCCCCACTGTAGGACCATGGCACTTTTTGCGATTCGGCACTGTGTCGCTTTAACTGACAATTGCGCGGCTGTGTGAGGTTGTACCCAAACAAAATTTGCGTCCTTTTTTTCTCACAAACAGAGCTTTCTTTTGGTGGTATTTGGTCACCTCTGCGTCATTTCTGATCACCGCTATTAACAAAAAAAAGAGCGACAATTT
This sequence comes from Glandirana rugosa, assembly GCA_018402905.1. Classification (NCBI taxonomy): domain Eukaryota; kingdom Metazoa; phylum Chordata; class Amphibia; order Anura; family Ranidae; genus Glandirana; species Glandirana rugosa. The sequence continues at coordinate 177,351 of BLSH010001138.1, read as the reverse complement.
TGCAAAAAAAATAATATTTCTTACTTTTTGCTAAAATACTAATCCAAAAAAATATATAAAAGCAAATTTATTCATTGGTTTTGGCCAATTTATATTCTTCCTCATATTTTTGGTAAAAAAATCGCAATCAGCGTTTATTGATTGGTTTGCGCAAAAGTTGCCGTGTTTACAAACCATGAGAATTCATTTCTGGCGTTGTTACATTTTTTTTTTTACTAGTAATGGCGATCTGCAATTCTTATCGGGACTGCGATATTGGGGAGGACATATCGGACATTTTTGACAATTTTTTGGGACCAATGACATTTATACAGCAATCAGAAATTTAAATATCCACTGATTAATGTATATATGTCATTGGCAGTGAAGGGGTTAACCTGCAGGGGGAGATCTAGGGGTTAACTGTGTTCCCTAGGCGTGTTCTAACTGTGAGGGGGCTGGGCTGCCATGGGCATAAGAGATCTAACTGATTCCAGTGACAGGCATCAGTAGATCTCTTACATGCCCACTGACAGAGCAGGGAGCCGCCGTGTTTATCTTGGCGGTTCCCCGTTCTTTCCGTCTGGCAGATCATCGCGGCTCGCCGGCAGACATTGGGTCCGCCCAAGCTGTGAGCACACTCCTGCAGAGTTCGGCGGGCAAGAGAGTGTGCCGCCACTGGCGCGCTCCCGCCCGCTAACAGCGCATGTGCGGATCACCGCTTATATATGGCGATTCGCGAGACAGCGCCACACTGTCGCAGTAAATATGCAGTGGCTGGTCGGGAACCTGTTAAGACCTGCAAAAAATCTTAAAAATACCTCTAGTACATCAAGCAAAAGACTCCTTCTCCAAATTTTGGAAAAAATGGTCATGTTGGTTGCACTTTGTTACAACAGACAAATATGCTCAACACATAGGTTTAAAAACCCCTAGCAAGTCCTAGCGGGAGAGAAGGGTAGATCATTTCCCCCTATCCCTCCTCCCTCACCCATACCTTAAGTATCATTGAGACTAACCCCCCATGTCATGCCCACAACAACCCCCATTCCCCCTGATATCCCTGCACACACATAATCTTTCTCATTTTTATGACTATAGACCCTGTGAGGCAATCCTACCTAGACTACATATGTAATGATCTACACATACAGTGTATCCAGATGGTCTCTGACAAGACAAAGAGAACAGAGATGCAACAATCATATTGCTATATCACACATATGATAATAACCATGTTTCGTTTACCAGTTATTAAATTTACATGTTATGTATCACAAATGATAACCTGTTATGTTTCATGTATTATACAACATGCTTTACATGTAAAACGGTTCCTTTTTTATCCATATAACCGTAGCGACCGCGCCTGCAAAATGCTTGCATTTCTATATGTTTTTGATAACCACAATAAAAATCTTTTCACAAAAAAAAAAAGACCTCTAGACTGGAAATTTGTTGGTGTGCGTCTGAGACTGAGAACAGGGTGGGCAGCCTCTGAACAGGTAAGAATATTTGCAGCGGTCCCTTCAGACACTAGTTTAGTGAATATAGTGAGAATTTGCTTTGCAATAAATACCCAATCACGTACAAGGAAATTTAAAAAAAAAAGGTGTTTTGCTTGCACATGGCAGGATGATGGGTGTCAACAAAGCTTATTCAAATGGCTTACAAAGACAGGACGACCAGTCGGTCACGAAATTGACTGCATAGCTTTAGTAAGGAATAGGGAAGAAAAGGTAAGAGGAAGAAAAGGGAAAAGGGGGGGAGGGGAGTAGAGTAGTGGGCATGATGGGGAGGGGGGATGTCGGATGGAGATCACGTGGTAAACTGCAACATGTATAGGGATTAAAGGGTTGGTGTGACGTAATTATTATGGAAGGAGCAAATCATTATCTAGGTTCGGGGGGAGAAAGTGTTTAGTCCATGGAAGCCATAGTTTTTCAAATTTGAGGATGGTGTTGAGAATAGTAGCTTCGATTTTGGCGTGAACCATTGCGTTGGTGATTCTGTGTTTTGTTTCGGCAAGTGGTAAGTGTGGGGATTTCCAGGCCTTCGCTATGGTTTGTTTCGCTGCTGTAGTTACTTGCAGGATAAGCTTAAATTGGATACGGGTGGTGTCCGGGGGTTGGTGGTTTAATAATGCTGTGGTGGGGTTAGATGGTAAGGAGCGGCCTAAGAGGGTGGAAATTATTTTGAATATCTCGTCCCAGAATTTCTGAGCTATTGGGCATTCCCACCAAATATGCAGGTGTGTTCCCCTGTCCGGGCAGCCACGGAAACAGTTTGGGGGGTAGTTGGCGGTGTATTTCGCGATTCGCGAGGGGACAAGGTACCAGCGAAATAGCACTTTGTAGTTCGCCTCAGAGGCTACCACATTCTGTGAAGCTGATTTGGTGGCCGGCCAAATCTCCTTCCACTCCTCGGGGGTTAATTGGGTGTACAAATCAGCTTCCTAATGTGTTTTAACTCAATGACACATTTAAATAGTTTCCCTATGAAACACTGTGAGGCATTTTTATATATATGTTTTATGATAAGGAACTATAACATTGCTACCATTATTGAAATAAATTAATTTTGCATGCCAACACATATTATTATCCACTTCAACACTAGGCCTATTTTGTGGACTTGGTGCTTACAAGATAAAACCAGTTTTTTTTTGCTATAACATTACTTAAACCCCCCAAACATTATATATTTTTTTTCTAACACCCTAGAGAATAAAATGGTGGTCGATGCAAAACTTTATGTCGCACCGTATTTGCACAGCAGTCTTACATGCGCGATTTTTTTAAAAAAAAAATCCCTTTTTTTTAGTGAAATAATAAGACAACAGTAAAGTTAGCCCATTTTTTTCCATATTGTGAAAGATAATGTTACGCCGAGTAAATTGATACCCAACAAGTCATACTTTGAAATTGCGCCTGCTCGCAGAATGGCGACAAACTTTGCAACCTAAAAATCTCCATTGGCGACATTTAAAAATTTCTACAGGTTACCAGTTTTGAGTGACAGAGGAGCTCTAGTGCTAAAATTATTGCACTCCCTCTAACTAACATGGCGATACCTCACATGTGTGGTTTGAACACCGTTTTCATATGCAGGCGCGACTTACATATGCGTTCACTTCTGCGCGCAAGCTCGCAAGGACGGGGCGCTTTAAATTTTTTTTTTATTATTTATTTTACTTTTTATTTTTACACTGTTATTTTTAAAAAAAATTGATCACTTTTATTCCTATTACAAGAAATGTAAACATTCCTGTAATAGAAAAAAGCATGCCAGGACCTCCTAAATATGAGATCTGGGGTCAAAAAGACCTCAGATCTCATATTTAGTTAAATTAATAAAAAAAAAAAAAATGGGCCCTTTAAGACTGTTGGGCAGAAGCGACGCCTGCAATGTTATGGAGCCGAGTGGGCGGCATCTTCCGCTCACTCGGCTTCCAGTGCAGGGGGGGAATCATCTCCGCCTCTGCCGATGGTCCGGTAAGTGGCAGAGATGATGGGATAGTGGCGGGAGGAGGGGCACCTATCCCACCACCGATAAAAGTGATCTTGTGGCGAATCCGCCGCTAAGATCACTTTTATCTGAAAGAGAATTGCTGTAAAAAACAGTATCTGAATGGTGCCTGCAGCTGCAGGCATCATTCAGATATCTCCACTCAAACCCAAGGATGTCATATGACGTCTGGCAGTACGGAAGTGGTTATAGTATATGCAGTCTGCTGATCTGCTCAGCTGTGTAAATCTTGTGAACTGTCTAATTAAAAACCTTTTGACTCAATATGAAATAAGGTTGGACACTCTAAATGAGAATTTATTTCTTGTCTTATGAAACAATAAATGATTTGCCTAATAATTTATTCTTGCACGCTTACATAAGGACATATGACAATGAAACAAGGGATAATATGTTTCCCCATGATATTTTGCTATCTTAGGTTGGGCCTTTTCTGAACATTCAGTAAAAAAAAAAAAAACATATGGCTACAGTTAACATCATCTGTCACAGACTATGAACATGACAATAGTCTCTATTCCAGTACATCCCTGTAAAATAAAACAATTTACAAATCAAACAGGCTTACATTTTCATATTCTTTTATCCATGCTGCTTTGGTTGTTCTTGTGTCATTCGTGTTAAAATTGTTTCATACACTAGAGCATTTCTTTCTTACAAAAGATTGCATGAGCATATGATCAATTTCAACACAAATCTAAAAAAAACAAAATGTTTATCCTACATACTAGATTAGGAAAACAGTGTAAAGCTTTCCTTCTTGACGATGTTTCTAATCGTACTGCTTGCCTATAGTAGAGATACAGTACTTCCATTTATTCTAACTTGTTTCTCAGGCATATCTACAGTATCTCACAAAAGTGAGTACATCCCTCACATTTTTGTAAATGTTTTATTCTATCTTTTCATGTGACAACACTGAAGAAATGACACTTTGCTACAATGTAAATTAGTGAGTGTACAGCTTGTATAACAGGGTAAATTTGCTGTCCCCTCAAAATAACTCAACAAAAAGCCATTAATGTCTAAACCGCTGGCAACAAAAGTTTGTACACAGGTTTGTCAATCCAACATTGAAATTTCACTTTTGAGTGGATTGAAGTATAAGGGTAATTAAACCGGAAAAATTATTTTTGATTCTCCTGAATATCTGCATGTATACTCAAATACTTTTTCTTTTTCTTTGGGTAGTATTCAGTAATAGTTTCTAGCATATAGAGCTCTTTGCTTAACTTGACTTTCTGTTTCACAGGTGGGACTGCGTTTTCAAATTCCATTTTGATATCTCCTTGTGCCACTCTTTTGTTGTCCTGTTGGGGTGTCATGGGCCAGACACCCTGTGGAGGTCACCACCTGGAGGTGCCACAACAATGATCGTGTTATAAAGTTGGATTGTGTTTTTTTTTAATTAATGACAGCAGCTGAGCAACATTATAAATCTCTCCCCTTATTAGGGAATGCTCAAGTGCAGAAGTGAAAATACATCAACGAAACGCGTCAAGTTTTAGGATGCACTCCTTTTTAGTAATTTGACTATGTGGGAATATATGCATGGATAAATTATATCAACACAATGTGTACCCTAGGCTCAGGTATATTGTATATAACCAAGCATCTGTTCATGTACTGTTTAATAAACTGACATTTTACATATAATCTACTTACATGTTATGCCTCATTTAAAGTCCCATGGGCAATTGATTTGGTTTGTGTCTGCATGTATACTTGACTGATATGCAGATAATCATGCTTTTCTGTTTAATCTATTTTTTATTGTCATATTTATGTACAAAAGAAAGAACAAGAACAATCAGCTGATCAGTATAAATGTGCATTACATAAGTTCAAAATATACTTTATACTGTAGACATGAGTACAAATATACTTTATACTGTACATCACGTATATACGTGCATATGAAACCATGACGTAAATTAAAAAATGTGTTCATTGAAACATTTCCCCTCTACATTTGTTCTGGTGACAACTGTACAATTTTTGTTTGTCCTCACCTACTGTATCACTGACAAAGGTCACCAGACCCTAAAAGTCAAAACTAAAAAAATGTTTTGGCTGAGGCTCCACTGTAGGCGTGCATTATTGATCACCTACACTTCATTTGCAAAGAAAATGCTTTGCTAATTTACTATCTGCCCTTTTTTAACTGGAGGTAATACAACAGATTGGAAAAACAATTTACTCAACAATGACTTTGTGTTGTAATTACCTTTAGCTTTATGTCACACCTCCATGGCTCTGAAATAGATTTGCTGCACATTATTATGTTACTTTTTGGAACATTGCAAAATGTGTTTTATCGAAGCATTTAAACATTAATTTGCAAGCTACACTTAATCAGTTTATATCTATCAAGGTTAAAGTACCCTTGTATAAACTAGTTATATGGACGATATAAGCACTTTTATGGCCTTTACCATTTTTACACCTCTCCGCTAGTACTGCGTTTCGTAGCAGTGCTTCTCAATGTTATCATAGTATGTACACATCTACAAATGCCAGGTATCCCCTTGGGTACTAAATACCTCCTTTTTACTCTGCTTTACTCACACTATGCCCTGTGTATAAATATTATCCATTTTATTGCCAAAATATGACCAAAATATGGCTTCAAGTTTCTATTTTATAGGATTTATAATTTGCTAGAAACCATTATTTTACCAAGCTGAAGTATCGTCTGAGCCTTTTTCTTTTTTTAAAGGAAAAATTATCAATAATTAAGAGTTATTGTAGTAAGTTTTGCCTAAAGAGACACTGTTGTTTTGCTTATGCAGGGCAAAGTGACAATGTCTGTGTAAAGGCTCCCTCACCATCTAGCTAGCCCAATAATTTTAAACTCACTCACTCTTTTCTTCATCACTGCTGTCACAAAAAACCCTGTACAAATACTCTGTACTTCTAGGCATAGGGGCCACCTACCATTATATAATGCTTAGGCCTAGCAGCCAGTTTGCTATGACCAAGCACCGTCACATGGTGTCACTACTACTATTAGGCTCTAACACCAGCCTACACTGGGAAATTTGGTGGTGCCTGTGACAAATGAAGGAGTAGGGGGTCAATGGAGAGCTGATTATAAGTAGGTGGCAGCTGGGACTCTTTACACAGACACTGCCACTTTACTCCAAAAACTGTTCCTTTAAAGTGATACTAAAGTCTCAGTTTTTAAAATTTAGAAATAGCAAACATGTTATACTCACCTGCTCTGTGCAGTGGTTTTGCACAGAGCAGCCTGGATCCTCCTCTTTTTGGGTCCCTCGTCTGCGCTTCTGGCCCCTCCTTCCTGCTGAGTGCCCCCACAGCAAGCAGCTTACTATGGGGGCACCCGAGACGAGCTGCCGCTCTGTGTGTCCATTCAGACACAGAGCTGCAGTTCGGCCCTTTCCCACTCCCTCTCTCTCCTCATTGGCTCTCTGGCTTTGATTGACAGCAAAGGAAGCCAATGGCACCATGCTGCTGTCTCAGCCAATGAGGAAGGAGAATCCCGGCAGCCAAGTCTCTCCTGCAGCATCGTTGGATTAAGCTGGGCTAAGGTAAGTATTAGAGGGGTGCTGCTGCCCATAGAATGTTTTTTATCTTAATGCATAGAATGCATTAAGTTAAAAAAACTTTCTGCCTTTAGAACCACTTTAATATTGCGGCTACTGTAGATGTTCCTGCCTAATTAAACATGATGCTTTCACTTCCTTTGCTATAATTTATTGGTCACACATTTTTTAATTCCTGGACCAGACATCTAAAGTATATCTAAAGCCAAAAGTTTTTTTTTCATTGTTGCGGATAGAGTACAGAAGTATTAGAACCCCTGTTTTAATTGCTGCCGGCCCATGTTTTGGCTATAAACATTCATCCTCTTTATTGGTCCTGTGACATTTGTAAGAGCATATCCTAATTCAGAGTTTACTTCAAACAAGAACAGAGAGGAAACCTTATAGGGGTGACATTTGTTTAAGTGACAACTGTGTAACAAGGGTTTTCATTACCTTTTCAAAGATTTCCTCTCAGTTTCTTTTTTGATGTGTTGGAACACCAATCTTTACTCAAAATAAAAAATGGCTTTAGAAATACTTATACTGTGTGGTAGATAAAAAACACAAAGTTTTTTGTGACATAGAAAGACTTTCTGATTATTTTGATATCACAATATCATTGTTGCTCATATTTAGCACATTGAAATAAATGCTTCTTTTATATTTAATAAAGTGGGCAAGGATTAGAACCATGTCAGGCATGGTCACGGACAATGTTTGTGTGTCTGCTAGGGAGGTTCCCCGTGACTTCCTGTACTAGTGACTACTGCTCCCCAGGAAGGTAGGCAAAATGTACTTAACAGGGCCATGGACAGCAGTTAAATTAAAATTAAATAGAATTTGAATTAAATGAAATTTATAAAAAAAAAGGTGTTTGTATTGCTGTTTATGTCCTCCACTTTCTGTACTGAAAACCATTGTCAATGCAGCAGAAAGAATGGGGAGATCTCTCTTATGGGAACACGGACAGCAAAAAAAAGGGCAGATGTTCTTTTCCTTTCACAATCTGCTCAAGTAAAAAATGTTGTTTAGCTGCATTTTTCACACACATAAGCTGCACAAGTGAACACGCAACATTTGTAGCTGTCTACAACATGTAGTGTGCAGGAATTGCGAAATGCTAAAATAATCACAATATATCCTGTTACATAAAAAATGTATGTATTTGCATGTATTTTGCTTTCATTCATCTACATGTGCTTTCCCTCTGGTTTTATGCATGGTGAGGCACTGGACACAATGACATTAGTGTTTTCTGAAAACTGGAGAAGCTATAGGCTGCATTTTTCTAAACTACAGTCCACAAAAATGCAGTATCACTGAAAAAAAAACGGGCATTTCCTGTGTTTTTAAAATGCAGAAGTCTGACTAATGGCAGTGTGTGTTTTGTGGTCAGCAGTTGTAAGCTTTTTTTTATCCAGGTCCCCCACAACCTTACTAGTACCTTTAGCATATCCCCCAACTGTCCTAGATTCCACAAGACTACCCCAGAATTTTGATTAAAATTAGATTACTTGTATTGCAACAGGGTGGAACTGTGGATACTAAAAAAGAACGCTGCCATTGTTGTCTACAGCTCTGGCCATGGCGTTCTTACATGGCGAAGTTCTATTTGATTGTACTACTACAATAGGGAAGGCATTTTGAGGTTGATTGTGATTTTAACCCTTACAGGAAGTAGATGCTTTATCAATCGCAGGTGTACTTACCTCTAACTTAGTTGGCAATTGCTCACCGGTTATGAGGTGACTATTATTGACTATTGGTGATCAGCAAAACTCCTAGATACCTTGCATGAGGGTGACCTATTCTGTACCTTTCGTCTGTTAGACCGCCTGGTGTTTTCGCCTGGCCAGTCCATTGCATTGTTAAATAAACTATGTTCTTACCATCTCTTAACACTAGCCCAAGCTCCTGAGGAAGCGCTGAAGCACGCAACATGTAGAGCAACCAAGCAACTTTGCATCATATCCACTTACACCAAGCTTGACTGGATACCAGGGGTGGCCGGTCTATAAGGGGCGCCTCCCCGCTGGCTAAGAAAAAAAAGTCAGCCCGGCCCCTACAGGAGGCGCCGGTACATTGACTTTCTTTTTTTTGGACTCCTTGGCTGTCATCTGACCTATTGTTCAGCCATTAAAGACAATGAATGAGCGCTGAACAAGCTCACATTCATAGTCTGATTGGTTGCCCTGAGCCTGTGGCTCAGTGTGATTGAATGGCATGGATGCGGTGGGCGGGGGCGGGTCACTGTGGCGGCGGACGTGACTCCCGCTCTCATGTAGACTGATGAGCGATGGACCGATGGGGACAGGCTTCAGCCTGCTTGTCCGCATGCCGATCTCTGCACACTGACGGCCCACTTGTCTGCATGCCGATCTCTGCACACTTACAGCCCGCTTGTCCACATGCCAATCTGCACACTCCTGCCTGCCTGCCTATTAGTTGGGGTAAGTGCGGGACTTGTCCTGACTTGGGAGGGGTCTCTGCAATGTACCCCCACCTGTGATATTGGCTGCAAAGTACCCCCAGCTGTGATACTCTCTGCAAAGTACCCCCACCTGTGATACTGGCTGCAAAGTACCCCCACCTGCAATACTGGCTGCAAAGTACCCCATCTGTGATACTGGTTGCAAAGTATCCCCACCTGTGATATTGGCTGTAAAGTACCCCACCTGTGATACTGGCTGCAAGGTACCCCACCTGTGATACTGGCTGTAATTTACCCATCTGTGATACTGGCTGCAAAGTACCCCCACCTGTGATACTGGCTGCAAAGTACCCTCACCTGTGATATTGGCTGCAAAGTACCCCACCTGTGATACTGACTGCAAAGTACCCCCATCTGTGATACTAGCTGCAAAGTACCCCCACCTGTGATACTGGCTGCAAAGTACCCCCACATGTGATACCGGCTGCAATGTACCCCCACCTGTGATAATGGTTGCAAAGTACCCCCACCTGCAATACTGCCTGCAAAGTACCCCACCTGTGATACTGGTTGCAAAGTACCCCCACCTGTGATATTGGCTGTAAAGTACCCCACCTGTGATACTGGCTGCGAAGTACCCCACCTGTGATACTGGCTGCAATTTACCCATCTGTGATACTGGCTGCAAAGTACCCCCACCTGTGATACTGGCTGCAAGTTATCCCCACCTGTGATATTGGCTGCAAAGTACCCCCACCTGTGATATTGGCTGCAATTTACCCCCACCTGTGATATTGGCTGCAATTTATCCCCATCTGTGTTATTGGCTGCAATGTACCCCCACCTGTGTTATTGGCTGCAATTTACCCCACCTGTGATACTGGCTGCTATATACCCCATCTGTGATGCTGGGGCTCTATACTGTGTCCTGTGATACTGGCTGCTATATACCCCACCTGTGATACTGGCTGTATACTGTGTCCTGTGATGCTGAGCTGTATACTGTGTCCTGTGATGCAGAGCTGTATACTGTGTCCTGTGATGCCAAGCTGTATACTGTGTCCTGTGATGCAGAGCTGTGTACTCCTGACACAATATGTGGAAACAGGGGACGGAGTGGGTGGATTCTATAAGGGGTGGGGCTTATTAGGTCAAAAAGGAAGGGCGGGGCCTGGCGCCCCATCCTAAAACTTTACAAGCCGCCACTGCTGGATACTGTTTATCGTTCTATTTGGACATGTAATATCTACCAGGACTAAGTCACAGTGGCTATAGTGGTATAAGACACATTATATTTTTGGGGAAAAATGTGTTCTATATGTAATTATAAGATATGCAATAGTTTTTATTTAATTTTGTAATAAACCAATATGTTTTAATATATCTGTGTACCTGTGCCTAAAAAGTCCAGGTGTTTTTCCCCACTCTATGCCCTGGGATTTTAACACAATCCTGGCATCCCACGGATCCAGTTGGTGTCCCAAAGTCAGTTCCAGCACCTAGCTCCAGCTTTATTCCAAATTGAAAAATATTTACTCTGATGTTTTTCTGATATAGTCACCAGCAAGGTTAAATGTGACATCCCCTCTCCTCTAGGCTATTGTTATAAATGCATTCATGGAAAGCTGCAGATCATTTTTGCTTAAAGCAATAGGTCAAATCAGTCTTGACTTGTAAAAAGCAGTTAAGTCAAAGAGTGAAATAATAGATAAAATAACGTGGTATTAAAAGCAAATGTTATCAACATGAATATTTAAATATTAGAAAACAATATTCAGAGCTGATGACAGTTTAACCCAACTGTAAGAAACCATACACCAAACAGAGAAAACAATTGAAAAATTATAATGTTTAAAACCCGAGTCTAGCCAAAACTTCTAGTTTTTTTATTTTTTAGTTATTTCATTTCTTTTTAGTTTTTAAGTCTTTTTTATCACTGTCTGTGTGTTTTGATCTT